>OY754973.1:4925692-5282692 GCA_963576475.1 Molanna angustata | reverse complement strand
CAATACAACCTGATTGAGTAGATTTCTTGAATGGTATTTCTCGAATAAGACTGGTCATAATGGGCTCTTCCACACTTTCTAGAAATAGTTTGGTTGACTTCTGGTCATCTCCTGAATATAATCTCACAGCTCGGCTTTCATGACGATGGATTCTGCGCAGTCCTCAGATTAAGGATGGGTTTAAGGAAGGAAAGGAATCGCTACCACAAAGTACACGAACTAATTATCAATTTTACGTTCTCTACAAACACTAATCTGTCCCACACAAACATCTGACTTTAAAAAGAGTTATAGAATGGGCGCCAGTCTTACAATCAATAAAAATAAAAAATACAAATGGAATTTAAATCCTAATAGTCCGCGCTCTTCAATTTTTTTTAAAAAATCCTGCCCCACTTTGGGCCGACAATTGCTAAGGTATGGTGGTGTATGAGAAAAGAAAAAGAGAAGCTAAAATTATACTCACCATAAAACCTTACCACCAGCAGTCAGCGATATTGCAATGAGACTCATTTAAAATAATGCAAATATCTCAGTATCTCAGAGCGTGTTGTTTATTGATTAAGACAAAAAAAAAGAATATATTTAAGTATCAAATAAGAATTTTCTGTTCAATGAAACAGTAATTAAAACATGAAAAGCTGAGTCAGATGTGATTGTAGGGAAGACCAAGTGATGAAAGAAACGCACAAATACAAAAGAAATTACAATTTATTCATATCATGGTTGGCAAGGAGTGTTAAATATGATACAGTTATTTACGTTACCTGAACTAAGCTAAATATTTGACATTTTAATAAAATAATTTAATTCTTAAATTACAATTTACAAGTTTTTAAATGTTTTTCTAGACCATGTGGTGTATAATAAAAAGAAATATCAGACATGACATAATTAAACAGATTCAACTAAATTTTCAAATGATATCAGTATTTCATATGTTTTTTTTTATAATAACCAAGAAATGAAACAGTTTTATGAATTTCCATCTTCTTGAAGATGATCAGCCGGTACAATTTTTGTGATGAGAACTACCATCGTAGTATTTACGTCGATTTGAAGTGCAATTTACAGGTGTTTTAGTCATTATCAAGTCATGATGTGCAAATATGAGCATGCACCAACCATGATATTTAAAATTATTCATTTTCAGTCATCCATGGTGTACATAGTAAAGTACACCAATGTTGAAGAATGATGAAAAGACAGCATGAACAAACAAGATAAAGAAAGTAAAGAAGAAAGCAAAGAAGCAAGGAAGCAAGGAACAAAGGACAAAGGAGGCGGTTATATTTCCTGCAAGAATTCAGTTAAATTAGCGAACGTGACTCATGCCAGATATTTTATATAGACGAGGATCGATGAAATTAGATAGAGAACTTACCCAGCCTCCTTTGAACTTAAATTTCCAGTCTTTGCCGGGTAATTTTGCGTAGGCCATAGTTGAACGATGACACCTCGTGTCGGCTGTCAGCGTGGAAAAGAAAGGCATAGATATTTCGACCCGCCTAGCTAATCCGTTCACGGCTGTGTTCGCCTTACAACTTTTTTAGAAATATTGCCAATATTGCGAAGTGCGTTCGTTTAAGACATTTTTATAAACATTAAATTAAAATTATTAAATAGTGACGTGTAAATACAAAATAACGTCACAATATATATATATATATATATATATATATATATATATATATATATATATATATATATATATATATATATATATATATATATATATATATATATATATATATATATATATATATATATATATATATATATATATATATATATATATATATATATATATATATATATATATATATATATATATATATATATATATATATATATATATATATATATATATATATATATATATATATATATATATATATATATATATATATATATATATATATATATATATATATATATATATATATATATATATATATATATATATATATATATATATATATATATATATATATATATATATATATATATATATATATATATATATATATATATATATATATATATATATATATATATATATATATATATATATATATATATATATATATATATATATATATATATATATATATATATATATATATATATATATAAATATATATATATATATATATATATATATATATATATATATATATATATATATATATATATATATAATTATTATGGAGTTCTATGACAAGTCTGGCAAGTCTGGTCCGAACGGCGAAATCAAAACCCTAGTGATTATCCATATCATATATATATAATTATTATGGAGTTCTATGACATCTAAAGATATTATAGAACTCCATTGAATAATTATATCCATGATATGGGTAATCACTAGGGTTTTGATTTTGCCGGTCGGACCAGACTTGCCCCCCCTGGTTTGGTTAGAAATGAAATAAGTCAAATTCTAGGTTATAAGCTCTATTGATTGGCGAGGCGTTTCGGGCAAGGCACATATTCTATAAGATTTTTCTTATCATCCGGTTTTTTATGTCATCATTGATAATTACTCTGTGTAAAATTTTGTAAAGCATGTTAAGTGTAAAAATTATAATGTTAGTTTCTCGAAACAATTTAAACTTCTGGGCAACCATTCTTGAGGGAATTTTAGCAACAATGCATCAAATGTAAAATATACGAGAGATGGAATTTTTAGTCTTTTGTCTCAAAACCCAAGGGAATATCTACGCCATTGGCTGTATATACAAAAAGAGTTAACCTATTTTTATCATTTTCAGTTTAATCTAATTGTTTGTAATGTCCTTTTTTCAAATTTTAATTATTCTGTTTTCAGTTTGGACATACAACAAGGCGTCTCTAATAGTTTGCGCAACAATATGTTCGAAGTATCGAAAATACAGATTTTTATGAGGAATTATTTTATTTTTATTTTTTTTGAATTTGAATAAGCAGAGACATAATTATACATTGGTAAGTTCATATAATGAGGTATACAAGTTTCTTGTATGTAGGTATACAAGTTTCTTACCTACACTACACTATGCAGTGTACTGAAGCAGCAGTGTCTATTTTACATGATGTATATAATTATTATGTTGCGGGTGGAAATTACACAGTAAGTTTAGATTTGTGGACTCAAAGATTAAACACAATAATTAAACAAATGAAACATGAGAGTTAGAAAATAAAATAAACAATAGGACCAATAAATATTGGTATGTTATTTATTTATTTATTTATCACAGTGAAGTTGCTTGTCTTCTATACTGGTATCCTAGGTTGCATAGTTTTGGTCGTTTGTCCAAACTAAGATGTCTACGATTATTTTAAAATATGATTAAAACGTGAGAAAAAAACCTGATTTTTTTTAAGAATCAGTATGTCCTTGTAACAAGAAATCGGTTGTGACAGGATTCGAACTCGCGACCACTGGTTTAAAAACGCAGCGCGCTTACCGCTCTGCCACCACCCATCCACCCACCTACAAATTTTTGAACTTTTGTCTTTTTTGAATATATGAAACTTTGATGACGATAATTTTGAAACTACATATTCCAGGTTTTAAACGAATGTACTTTTTATAAAAGAATGATTATATCCTTGTAACAAGTACTTAATATATCCTCATACATTCCGTAAACTTAGCATACATCCTTGTGATATAAGTGAACGGTCGTAGCAGGATTTGAATTCGCGACCACTGGATTACTAACCGCGCTTTACATAAAGATATTGGTTGAATAAAAATAAAGTATAAAACTGAAGGACAATAATGATTGTGATATATCGATACGCCTGTTTAGGAGCAAAATGTATAGCACGTTGGTTAATAATGATTGTGATATATCGATACGCCTGTTTAGGGGCAAAATGTATAGCACGTTGGTTAAGACGAAGGTATCTTCTGGTATCTTCGTATTATGCATTATGGTACAGGGTGGGCCCAAATTTTTTTGCAAATAGAAACACTTGATTTCTCCAAAACCGTTAGAGGGAGGGGCACGCGGGTGACGGGTAATTGTGCGCCGCTTCATGTAGTATGGGTATAGTTTAAGGTCCAAATACAAAATTGGCCGCAGACTAGTTCTTGGTATTGCCAGAACCGCCGAACGCTAGATGATTCTATTTTTATTTATTTATAATAAACATGACATTGTACATTAAGAGGTTTGACATCAATATTAAAGGTATATATAAAAAAAAAAAAATATTATGTATATATTTGAGACAGAGACAATGGAAGGGTACACAGACACATCCAGACCATTGACACTCTCTTGCGCTTTGTTGTCAATTAGAGGTTTTGCTCTCCAATATGCTAGGGATAATCCCTGTGTTATATTGGATGCAGTCTATGGTTTTGTAAGTTAAACAACATTATTTTAAAGTGGATTTAGCACAATTGATCATACACTTCCTAACATACATGCACAGGCACTCTCCATACACACGTAATATACTGAACCATATAAAATACACACACAGCACACACACACACACAAACACACACACACACACATACATACAGTAAACAAACAATAAGTTAAAGAAATGAGAAAGAAGTTACTGTGGTGGGTTTGATTCGATGATCCATAGGGTTATTTCCCTTTTGAACCTTTGGTAGTTATTGATATTTTTAATAGAATCTGGGATGGTATTGTAAATAGTGGGAGCTTGATATGAATAGTGTCGCTGAGCAAGGCTAGTGTTTGGATGAGGTATATGGTAGTTTAAGTGAGATGACGTACGTGTAGATCTTGTTTGTTGTGATCGTGTTTTATCGGTGTCTTTAAATGTAAAGTAGCAAATAAGGCATTTAGTGTAGAGTTGATGTAGAGTTAGGACTTTGAAGTTTTCAAAAAGGTTTCGAGTAGGGAATCTTATGGGGCGGGACAAAATAATTTTGATTACAAGTTTTTGACTCTTGTAAAGGGAATTTAATATTGAATTTGCGCAGTTGCCCCAAATAAGAATGCCATAAGTAATGATGGATTGACATAGTGCGTAGTAAATAGTTTTGATAGTTCGATGGTCGACAATATTTCTTATACTCCTGAAGATATATACCAACTGACGTGTTCTTTTAGTGACATGTTCTATATGTTTATCCCATCTAAGTGATGAGTCTATAGTTACTCCCAAACATTTGATAGAGTCTGCTCTCTCCAGAGGTAAACAGTGACAAGGTACACCATTATGACAGTCATGAATAGTTAGTGTATGATTGGCCGATAGTAGAGGTCTATTTTTTATGCCAAAGGTAAGATATTTGGTCTTTGTCACGTTAAGGGTCAAAAGGTTATACTCTAGCCAAGTTTTTACTTTAAAAACCTCTCTTTGCGCAATAGTAAAGACATTATCCCAAGTATCTCCGTGAAAAATCAATGAAGTGTCATCAGCAAATGAAATAATCCTTCCCTCAATTTCCATATCGCATAATTGATTTATGTAAATGAGGAATAGGATAGGACCCAAAACACTGCCCTGTGGAACTCCATAGTTAATATCTAGAGAGGATGAATGATGATTTTTGAGTTTAGTAGTCTGTGTTCTATTTTGTAGGTATGTGGTAAACCAATTCAGAGAGCTGGATTTAATTCCAATCTGAGAAAGCCTACCCAATAAAATGGAATGTGAGACTGTATCAAAAGCTTTTGATAGGTCAAGGAATACTGTCAAACATTTTTTCCCTTTGTCTACAGAATTGTAAATTGATTTTGTTAAGTGCAATAGAGCAGTTTCTGTACTCATATTTTTGCGAAAACCGAATTGGTTGTTGGATAGCAATTGATTTTTATCTAAAAAGTTGACCAATCTAGTTTTTACAACTTTTTCGAATACCTTTGAGACAGTGCTTAAAAGTGATATGGGGCGATAATTCTGAATTTCATCCGTAGCTCCATGTTTATGGATGGGAATTATAATAGAGTTTTTGAGAGCATCTGGAAATATACCAGTTTTTAGGCTAAGATTTATTATGTGGACCAGCGGTTTAGCAATATATCGGTAGTTATTTTTAATAACGTGTGAAGGAATACCATCAATGCCTGGTGCACTATTTGATTTGAGACTTTTTATTATGTTAATAATTTCTAATTCACAGGTTGGCTCAAATATCAATTGTGCATTTGTTAATGAAGGTAAATTATGAATTTTCTGTACTAGTTCAGCTTCGGAGCAATTAATTTGATTTAGAATTTTGTCAGCAAGTTTGTTTCCAACATTGTTGTAGTAAGTGTTTATGTGTTCCAATATCTTCTCAGGTTGGTTATCAAAGTCTACAGTTCTTCCATCTATTTTTAGCGTAGTGGGGGATTGATTAGCAGTATGTGGGCTAGTAATTTCTTTAATGACTTTCCATGTTTCTTTTTTGTCAAAGTTAGCTTCAATAATTTTTGATCTATAGTAATTTTCTTTTGTTTTTTTAATCAAGGAGTTACAGATGTTACGGTAACGTTTGTAGAAGGTAGTGGTTTGGGGATTGTTTAACCTTAACATTTCTCTATGGAGTTTATTTCTCTTTCTGATACAGAATAGTAATCCATCTGTAATCCAAGGCTTAATTTTTATGTGGCTATTTTTCGATACGATTTTCACTTCGGTTGCTTTGTTTATATGATAGGATAGAGTCCTAATAAAGTTATTCGTTGCATAGTTTACTTCATTCGATGAAAGTATCTCATTCCATCTTTCATTCCTTATATTTTGTTCGAGTTCAGGAATATTTATTTTCTCAGTAACTCTACTGATCTTTTTTGTCGAAGATTTTTTGCCAGAAAAGGCAATTATTGTACTGTAGTGATCAGTTATTGCTGTTTGATACACCATCTGAATCGTTCCTTACGGAAATTTCAACCTCCAGAATGTTCTCTTCGCTTCTTCTTGAACGTCGCCGCCATGTTTGTTTAATATTCGTTGTCAATCTTGTTTGCTCGAACTTCTTGACCCAAGCTTTAATTAAAATAACTCTTGGATACTCACTTACACGGCGTAATCCGTATTCAACTCTAAATAGGCGTCGTACAGTAACATAGGAGTTGTTGTTTTTGTAAAATTGTTTCACACAAAAAGCACGTTGTTGTCTCGTAAAGCGCTCCATCGTGACTAAAATTGCATGAAGCGGCGGACAATTCCCTGCCACCCGCGCGCCTCTCCCTTCAACGGTTTTTGAGAAATCAAGTGTTGCTATTTGCAAAAATTTTTGGCCTACCCTGTATAAAAATATATGAACGATAGACAAAGAGGGAGGTGCTTTTTGATTGTCGGCTCTCACTTTGTGGTTACTTTGGTGGATCATATTATTTTGAAATAATTAGTATATTTTATATCTTGTATTGTTGTGTTTAATAGTGTCATATACCTACTGCTCATATTTTGTTTAATATCCTAACAAAAATCATTAATCTCTGCTTTCATGACTTGAGAAACTTTACCATATGTAGCTTGGTGCCATTCATCATTTCCATTACAATTTTATGGGTTCAAACAAGTTGAAAATGTACAATTTTTCTTATTCTTTTTTCAATTATATCTGTTAACTGTTTTGCTATTAATAACATGAAATCTTAGACCAAATTGTAAAGGTACTACCTCAGAACAGACTAGTCTAGTGAGGCGATAAATTTCCAAAGTCTTTTCTTAATATGGTTACTTTTTTGGTACGATAATATGTAAAAAATAATGGTAATAAATAATTTTATTTCATTTTATTACATTTCTGAATACGTGTTGATTATTTGTATATTATTTCTAATAGTACAATATAACAAATAGAGATGAATATATCAGTATTATATGTCATCTTAAGCATTTATTCTAGAATATATATGTAGGTAGTATCTTTTATTTTAAACATCATACAATTTAATATTATTTGCAATGTTTTAAACGTAATGCAGTGCATTTACAGCATAAACGAGTCACTTATAATCTGGTCATGAACAGTACGTTGCTACAAAAGTTCTTATTCATATTATTTTATCTCCCATGCTAGGATATTATTACTGTGTTCACACCATTTAAAGACTCCTTGAAATATCGAAACACGATCCAAAAACGTACCCAAGGAATTATGAAGAGATTTATCGAAGGAAATAAATAAAATTCAACTCAATCTCTCAAATCTTTTGAAGTTCAATGATTTTGTGAGTTGGTTAGATTAACATATCCTATATGTTCATCAAATTAATCTAATGTTTGTAGAATGCAAAGGGTACAAGAAAAAAAAACGAGTTGAAATAGATGAGAGAGGCCTATATTGACAGTGGAGGCAAAAGATTAACTAAAAAAAATATTATCTGTTATTTTAAATCACTGTATTATACATAATGTGTTTCCAATATTGAGTAAAAATCTGTGCGACGATAAATATCATACGTCTTCAGAATATGGCATTTTTGTATTGAGTGATAATATTTGAGAAGAAATATTAAATTTTGACATACTACCTGTTAGTTGCGCGAGAAGCAAGCCAGAAATAAAATAAAACATTTGCCTCGTATTTACATCATGTCATGTCATAACTTAATACTTGATCTGAGTGTCATAAGGTAGTCAATTTTAAGGTTATGCGTTAATATTGATTTTTTGCTGAGCATCTTTACTATCAAGACATCAGTATTTCGAGAGCAAATAGAAAAAAAATCTGTTTTTTTCACACAAAATAACGAGAGTTACGTAAATTGCACATAATTCTTGAATAGTTAAAGGAAAGCATGAACATAATGATGCCTGAAAGATACGTATATCACTCAAATTTATTAGAAAATACCTCACTTCACATCCCAAACCGCAATGTCAGATCGAAACCTACTTTTCTATGTCACACTGTAAAACTAATCTTAGGAAAAACTTTCTTACTAACCGGGCCACCCCCAATTTCAACAACCTGCTCAATAAAATTGATTAAAATTCTTTCATACTCAATCTCTACTCTCGTTCGAAATTGCGATAAAGCGCCAACTTTGCATTGATAACATAACTCATAATTACACTCTCTAGTATATATATTATGTATCACCATAAATGTTGCAAATACACTTTTTTCGTTAAGCCTTTAGTACGTAAGAATCCCATGATATGATTCTAGAATATAATCTTTGTGCTGTTACTTGTATGTTCCAGGTATGATCCTATAATTTTGTTTTTCTCATTTGTTAAAATTGTATGTAAAACTTTAACAATCAATTGATATGATGTCCTGTTATCATGTACCTTAGTCTATCATTTACTGTTTTTCCATTGTTCTTAATTTCATACTATGTATGTATGTTATTATATTCTACTGTACTGTTGGACATCCTTAATAAAAAAAATAAAAATAAAATAAATTAACAATTAGACTGATAATATATTTTTAATGCCTAAAAAATGTTCAAAATAAAAATATATTAGTCAAAGTCAGTTCAAGACTTATCAAGGTACTATGGTGCTCAGTAAATTTGTGAGCTGAACGATCGAAAAATGAGAAATTATGGGAAGAAGAACGTTCGCTGTCTATTGTAGACTTTGTAACCCTAGTAGAATCACTTATGTGTATAAACAGGTATGTTGTGCTGCAAAGCACGTCTCGGTGTGTATTTTAATCGATTCAACGGTAGGTACTGTAATATGCACGAGGAAATTCTACACTATCGTTTATATGTACATAGTTACATTTAATCGAGATAAATCTTTGAATAAACGAGAATAAAATAATGCTTTTTTAAACAACAAATTTATTTTAATAAAATATAAATAGTTCTTCGCAACAAGGGGAAATGGAAACTTCGATATTCGAATCAATGAACTTTAAGTTATTTAAAAATTAATGACATTTTTGAATTGGTAAATAGGTATATATTTTGTATAAAAAACAAAAGCATTTTGTCCAAACAAATTTGGAGGAAAAATATGTCTTTTCAACTCACTGGACGTAAAGGAAAAAATTCTTTACAGAATATTTTATAGTTTTCTAGTTTATGATTGATGCTGGAACAAAAAAAAATAAATATCCACATTTTAAATGAACATGTTAATATATTACTCACTAAAATATCCTAGTGATGATTCAATGAAACTATCGTCAAACAAGAATCCTCGTATATCTGAAAAGAAAAAACTCTAATTTGCGTAATTTTCAGAAGTCAAGTGATATTTAAACCTAAGCTTTCGAAAAAGAGTCCTTTTAAATCGGGTGCGCATGTATGTTTTGTAAAAGTTCAGATAAACGGATTTGCGTTGCAATTTGCCGTGTGAATAGTTTATACTAGGAAGGAATTGCCTCCAGTGTGCCCGAGAGGTGATCGTAGTTAAGCAATTGCAAATGTCCATAGAGGTGCTTTTGTCCATTATACATATCCTGCCGTGCATCTGATTTCGTATGATGCTGTAATATAGTATTTAATTTTATTTAAACCTAACAAACATACAGTCATACAAACAAATATTACAACAAATTTAATTTTAACACCTATATCATAGACCAATTTTGTTTGCGGATTATATCATTATTTTTTTAAGCTGCACAGTGTAAAACAAATTGCTATTTAAAATTTAGTAGGTACTCAAAATTCAGAAGAAAAAGGACAAAAAGAGAGAAAGGAAGGTTGTGGCAAAGAACAAAGCAGGAATCAGCTACCGTAAACATCTTAGGGTCTCAGAGATGGCATTTTTATATTTTATTTTAGTATTTTGATCATAAGACACTATTAAATATATTTAACTTTTTTTATTGTGAAAGATGAGCGAGACAAGGTAATGTGCTACATTTGATAACAATAGGTTATTTCATACTTATTAATATACATGATAAAAGATCTCAAAAGACAAGTTGCTTGACTCTTTGGACGAGGAAGCTGAAATGAGGCTCAACTACTAAAACTTGTCCAAAGAGGGAAGGGAGGAACAAGAAGTTGAAGAGTTTCTTGGCTCCATAACCTGACAAGGCAGTGTTCCAGAAAAAAAACACTTTATCGCTGTATAGGGCGGCAGTGAACAAGGTGGAGATAGCCACTGATGGTCGCCAACTTAAAGAGAAGACAGACTTGATTGCATAAAAGGAGCGACGCAAGATTATGTGATATCACTATCTTTTTACTCCTCACTAACCTAAGGGGATATAGTGGGGAGTTATGATTTCGAAATTTTTAAGGCTATTTTTTATTACAGACTATCAAGTAGTATTATGCTGAGATTGTATTCTGAAAGTTTCATCACAATGTATCTGTGTATGTGTGCTATGTACGGCGTGTTCATTTTACTATATCGATTATAGACTAAACTACTCATTCGATTCTATTCAAATTTGTATATCCTAATACTCAGTCCCCATTAAATTTTGAACGATATATGAATAGTGCTTCTCAATTTTTTTAACTGTCAATTATTTCAAAGTGACCCCAAGCTCAGGAAACTTAAAATTTGAAATTTTTATTTTCAAATTTGTAAAAAGGCACATCACTTTCATAAAATGGCATTGAATAGTTATCAAGTTTTCATAATAAAATAT
Organism: Molanna angustata; assembly: GCA_963576475.1. Classification (NCBI taxonomy): domain Eukaryota; kingdom Metazoa; phylum Arthropoda; class Insecta; order Trichoptera; family Molannidae; genus Molanna; species Molanna angustata. The sequence goes on along the minus strand of OY754973.1, from coordinate 5,271,210 downwards.
TTAAATAAAAAAATAATTTGACAATTGACAAACTATTTTCATGAAAATACTGAATATTTTCCATACAAAATTTGAAAACTTTATAGAATGATTTGTTTGCGAGTAGTTTAGGGTTGGCCACAACCCACTCGTTTATGTATGTAATCACATGCTGGTATATAGGATTTACCAAAATTACCTCGATTAATATATATATATATATATATATATATATATATATATATATATATATATATATATATATATATATATATATATATATATATATATATATATATATATATATATATATATATATATATATATATATATATATATATATATATATATTATATATATATATATATATATATATATATATATATATATATATATATATATATATATATATATATATATATATATATATATATATATATATATATATATATATATATATATATATATATATATATATATATATATATATATATATATATATATATATATATATATATATATATATATATATATATATATATATATATATATATATATATATATATATATATATATATATATATATATATATATATATATATATATATATATATATATATATATATATATATATATATATATATATATATATATATATATATATATATATATATATATATATATATATATATATATATATATATATGAATATGGCTTGTTTGAAGATGTTGCCATTAGGCAACAAACCCGCCATTATGCACCTTTATGTTAAATATTTACATATGTTAGTGAGTATTAAAAAATAAAATATTTTTTTAACAATAATTCATTTAACCTCCATCAATACGGTTTGTTCCAGTGAATTTCACATATTATCTAAAACATGTTAATCGATGAATACTAAATGTATTGAATACCATACTGTTTCGCATACGTGCATAAACACTTTCATTTTATCAGATATTCAAGTTCCGTACAAATTATATATTTTTGTATCAAGGTTTATTTGTTTCTGAAAATGAGAATACAGATAAATAAAAAAAATATATATGTATTTCTATAGAATGTTCCATAAATTCTTGGTCTCTGATGTCCGTGGGCCTCTTCAAGATCCCATTTGGCATGCGGATTTAGTGGTCTCGAAGAAGAACTTTATAGCCTTCAAATTGTTTTGCCATGGTTATGGTAATTTTCTGTCTGAAATTACTGCTGAATACGAAATTAAGAATTCCAGTGTCCCTGGTCAACTCTGATGCTCAGTTTTACAAAGTCGCAGGCTTCAAGTAATGTGATATACATATGTTCGTGTGGACGGAGATTCCCGAATGCGGAATCGGACGCATTCGTATATTGAATGAAGGGCGGGCCATTCTTTGCCTTAGGCCGATTGAGTAAACACCGTACATCGTCTAATTATTGTTTGCGTGCTTAAATTTTGAGAACTGTATATTTGTATTAATTTTGTAAAATATATTTTATGTTAATAAATTCAAATTGTAATTGTATTCTGGACTTGTTAATTACATACACAATAAGTAATCTCACGACAATCCGTGTTTGTAAATATTGTTTTGACCGACGTTGATTGTTATTTTTTTGCACTAGTGTGCCGAGACCACGGGTCTAGAGGAGCTTCTAGAGCTAACTTCGTGCCATGCATTCTGTGGTGTATTTATAAATGAACAAACCAATGTAATTTAACACTGTTTATTTTACATTTAATAATATATATTTACAATAAGTATAACACATTAATTTACTTTAATTTCGCACGCGTATTCTACACAAATAATACCTAAATTGACATAGTGTGAACGCTTTCAAGGTTGAACGAAGATTTACGACAACTAACGACATCTACCTTACTATAGCGTTCTGCGAAGAGGACGTATCAGTCCCCGTATGCGGAGCGGGTGGAAATGGGCGTAGCTATATACATACATACATACATACATACCATCACACCATATCCCTTACGGGGTAAGCAGAGAGAACCGAGCGTATAGATTTTTCAAAAATTGTATTGATTGGGAACTCAACAAGAAAACATAATTGGTGAACGATACGGAAGCGCATAAAGTGATCACGTCAACCAGCCGATCGTAAGCCCTGTAGATGCCTTGAGTTCCTGATTCTCAAATAATATTCCAACTTCATATCTATTGAGATGTTAAAAATTGTCAAAAGATACTACCTATTGATTTGGACAAAATCGACTCCTTTTTTTCATTCATTGAACGGATATTTTAAATTGCGGACCCGATACAATCGGCTGCGACAAAATTTTCAATATTGGTCTGCAAATATGTATGGTGTATCACTGGCGGGATTTTCGCCAAACGACAAAAGTATTAGAAAAGGTAGAGGGAACCAAACAACATAATCTACTATAGTCCTCTATTGACCTTAATTGATTGCTTCCTATTATTGATGATGATACACAAGGATTGATTTATTATCAGGATTGATTATGTCGATCGACAGATGATATGTTTACGGTTAAACACTCCGGATTTAGTAGATGATGTTCACAGTAAAACGTCCAATGATGATATGTGGCAGTTAGGGGAAGGTATACGGGAATACATGGGAGTGAAGGATACAGATATAGGTTTTTAACAAACTTGCATAAATCGTAATAATGTGTTTTATATTGAATGTATTGCACGTAACACCTATGTTCATACATCGCCTCAAATATACTTTATAATTTTTCAGACTTATTACGTTACTAACTCTCAAAAGGTATAATATAATTAATACTGTCATACCAGCTACTTTGCTGTGGGTTTTTGACTCACATGACTCATGTTTTAGTAGTTTAATGTATCTATTTTGTCATATGCTGAACATCCATACGTTTTTGATGTCCAATCAACCATTTTTTTATAACTAGTTGCATGTAACACATGAGATCCAACTGTCGATAGCGATAGTATGTATAGTTGAAGAATAAGAATCAAACTATAAACCCATAAATCCAAATAATTGAAAATTTTAACACATGTTGGTATATATGTCAAGATAGGACAGTATGGAGGTCAGTCCTGTTTTCCTACCCGGAATATGAAAACAGCATGATGGTTCTGTATGTATGTTTGGAGATTAAGTACCTATCAAACTATTAAGTCTTCTTACATATTGTGTATAGGCGACTGCCATACAAATTGTATGAAGCAATGTCGTCACTAAATTCAATTTTTATAAAAATTGTTAAAAAAAGTTTGAGATGTGCTAATACAATGTTAATATTTTTTATATAAAATTAAATTATCTAGTTGGGGTGTTTCGGCTTTTTTCGATATTTTTAAAAAGTTTGGAAATATAGGCAGTTAATTTCATAAATTTATCATAAAAAAAATATTTTTCTTAATAAAAAATGTTTGAGAAACCCTGGAATTAAAAAAAAAACTTATGAGATTTTGTATTTGTCTATGTTCATACCAATTTTCAGCTTTCTGGCTTTAATGGTTTCTGAGATATATGGAAAAATAAACCAAAATTTCAAAAGTAGATAACCCCTGACTGAAACAAAAATTCACAATTCTGAGTATAAAAATTTTGTAGACCTATAACTGTTTATATATTCTGAAATTTTGGGCTCTGTTAATTGAGCGGATCAAAAGTTATAAGGGACGGACGGACACACAGACACACAGACACACACACACACACAAAATGTTCTACTCCGAATTCTGAGTAAATCCATGTATGGGAACATATATGCTGCGAGGCCTCTAGTTGGTGTTATTAGCATGCAAAAAGTCCACTACACTATACAAAATGTTCCTTCGTACACGCATCTTGGCTTAATAATGTCGATTCATTAAGAGAATTGAATTCTCATGAACGAATCGACAGTTGGATAACCAACAATTATATATATATAATTATATATATGTTATAATATTTTTATCTCGGTTTTCCCGTGTCAGTAGGTCTTGACTAAGACCATTTGTCTTCCGACGTTTCGCCTGAATATCACCAGGCATTTTCAATTGTATATATATATATATATATATATATATATATATATATATATATATATATATATATATATATATATATATATATATATATATATATATATATATATATATATATATATATATATATATATATATATATATATATATATATATATATATATATATATATATATATATATATATATATATATATATATATATATATATATATATATATATATATATATATATATATATATATATATATATATATATATATATATATATATATATATATATATATATATATATATATATATATATATATATATATATGTTAAATCTAAGGTTTTCGCGAGTACAAAATATGTTATTATTAAGTATTTTGGGGATAACCCGCGTCAAATTATGATTCCCGAGAGAATCAGTCGTCTGCCGTCGTTTCGTCTGAATCACATCAGACATTTTCTAAAGGCGCCTTGTTAATAAATTTTCGTCTCGAGGGATAGTGCACGCACGTCCGTTCGAGTCGAAAGCTTACTACCAAGTGAAAGTTTGAAAGGAAGCCGCGTCAAGTGTTAGTGGAGGGGTGGGTTTCCCCAATGACGTCATTATTGCGTTTTGTTTGGCTTCTAGTGACTCTAGTACTTAACGGTATATTGTTTACAGGTGGATTATCAGTTTTCGGCTTACTAAGAATTTTACTAATGTTTTTAATGTGACTATTGTTTGAAATATCGATAGTTTGATTACTATGGTTTTTAAAAAAGTTGTTTTCAATATATATATATATATATATATATATATATATATATATATATATATATATATATATATATATATATATATATATATATATATATATATATATATATATACATATATATATATATATATATATATATATATATATATATATATATATATATATATATATATATATATATATATATATATATATATATATATATATATATATATATATATATATATATATATATATATATATATATATAATATATATATATATATATATATATATATATATATATATATATATATATATATATATATATATATATATATATATATATATATATATATATATATATATATATATATATATATATATATATATATATATATATATATATATATATATATATATATATATATATATATATATATATATATATATATATATATATATATATATATATATATATATATATATATATATATATATATAGATACATATAGATAATAATACAAAATAAAATAAAATTATGTATGATATCATCTAAACAGGAAAAAAAGTAAAAATAAACAAAGAACGCATTATTACTTCTGCATTAGTATTGTATAGCTTAGTATACTATCATATATTATATATTTGGTTAACACACAACAATTCTATTTGTGACAATATTAACGTGTCTACATAAAGAGCACCAGCTATTAGGCATTGGGTTCATTCTACTATTCAGAAGAAGCGGACTGCGTTGGTTTTTAGATATTGCTAAAGAAAACATTTATTAGGATCCTTAAAAGACCCGGGTTGTAAGAAGGAGAAAACACAGAATTCCAATAAATAGTTCAATCCTTATCTTCACTTTCATTGAACGGTGAGCCAGCTGTTTCCTTATTATTAGCTCTCTTCGGCACTTTAAGTGCAGTGTCAAACGAAAGCAAGGTTTCAGAGTTCTCCGGGCTCTTCTTATTTTATTTGTGTGTGCTATAAAAGTCTTTCAAAGAAGAAGATCAAGGGGTGATGGTTGAAGAACAGATCGTTCCACATCCGGGCTGTTGTATTGATAAAGGAGTTCAATAATCGGGCTGTTGTATTGATAAAGGAGTTCAATAATCGGGCTGTTGTGATAATAAAGGAGTTCAACAAGCGGGCAGTTATAATAAAAAAGTTCTATAAGCGATTGGTTTGTCTACCGTGAGTGTGCGATTTCATATCTTATCACGAAAAAAAATGAAGAAAAGATTATCATTATCAATGCAGATAAAAAACATGAATTATTTTTTTAAATTATAGTTATGATAAGTTAATTTAAGAATGTATAATGTATTCAGTATTAAGGACGATTGTTTTTCGTACGATTTTATCTGTGCGCTATTTGTAAATATTGTTAGCTTTATTCCCAGAGAAACAGTAGGTACCTACAAACCTTCGTTTACTTCCAATTTCCGCTGCAGACTTCTTTGATCCCCCGGAACGGAAAATCTGTTTGTCAAACTCTTCCGATAAATCCCATCCGTCTCAAAACATGGTGGGATTCTTTCATACATCTCTCTGTCTGATCTCCTTCTTCGTTCCCTTTGTTCTCTCTCAGCAGAACTCAGCTGGAACACCTTCCCTCCTAAGTAGGTCTCTGTCTGCCGCAAAAGAAAATGAGGGAAAATTATTTGTTTATCATTGGTAAACCAAAGGGTTTGATTCCAATACACACCGTTGGGTTGTACTCGACGAATTGTATTTTTTGTTACATATGTATATTATTTTGGTGTATTTTTGCCTCGGAACATGCAGGAGATGGAATTCTTATTTTTCATTTCCTTTCTATAGATCCTTTTTCAGTTCAAAATTTTTGGTCCTATCCGTCAATCATTTATATATTAATAGTGACACTTATTATAATAGTATCCTTGGTTTGGGGTGGAATTGAGATGATGATAAATGCAGTTTATTATTAATACCAACACCCATAACTGCTCCCCACCTCAGTAATGGCGCTCTGTTTTTCCACTGGGAAGTATGCGGCTCCAGTCTGGGGACGTTCCGCCCACTGTAAACAAGTGGACACTGTTTTAAATGATACCTGCCGAGTCATCACAGGATGCCTTAAGCCTACTGCAGTCATGAAACTGTATCCTCTAGTGGGTATCGCTCCACTACATATAAGGCGCAATGTCATATGCCGGATGGAAATGCACAAAGCAGAAACCTTTTCTACTCCCTCTCTCTATGACCACGCTCCTCCCTGATACAAGACTAAGATCACGCAAAAGTTCCCTGACACCAACGCCGCCATCTCTCCCTGAGCAGAAAAGGCTCCGTCTATGGCAGCAAGAAGCCCCCGATAACTTCGTCCGCCCTAAGGAGAGTCTTCCCACGGACCACAACGTGGAGTGGCGTACGTGGAAGTCACTAAACAGACTGAGGACGGGCGTTGGGAGAACGTTGGATAACATGGGGCTTCCTGCAACAAGAAATACCAACGACATGTGCCTGTGGAAAGCAGCAAACCACCACACATCTGTGCAGCTGCCCCTCAAGTCCAGTCAACTGCACCTTGCACGATATTATGGTGGGAAATGATAATAATAATAATGAGCACTTCCTTGCACCATGCGCAAGTGTCGAGTTTATTGCCGTATGGCAATTTCTTCCAACTAACCAGTGTTTGGAAGAAATGATTGTGCTATTGATGTTGCTAGGCACTGAAGATTATTTAAATGTGTTGCTGACACGATAGAAGAAGATTAATACATATATTCACAATGTGAAGTATAATAAAATATAAAATATACACAATAATACGACGGCTATTTAAAATTACGTGTAGCGAACTTGACAACAGCGATAAGCGAACTTGACAACAGCGATAAGCGAACTTGACAACAGCGATAAGCGAACTTGACAACAGCGATAAGCGAACTTGACAACAGCGATAAGCGAACTTGACAACAGCGATAAGCGAACTTGACAACAGCGATAAGCGAACTTGACAACAGCGATAAGCGAAATACGCCGTGCAAATAGTTATCGCCAAATATCTTGAACCATTTCGCTGAGAAGGGGAGCGATTTGCACGTATACTAACGAAGCAAAAGACACAAAGTAACGCTCTGCGCACCCGGAAGCCTGGATATTTGGTTATATTTATACAAAACACCTTCTATATGACATCAGTCACCCATGCTGTTTTGTTCGCGCTTACACTATCACATAATTTTAATAATATCTCATAATTTTTCAATTTTCAAATTATGTGTCGACGGATAATTAATGTAATTTTATACCAGGTTGAAGAAAAACCTATTTAATGTATTTTTCTTCGAGCGCCGTTCTTAGAAAACGTTTTGACGGAAAAAAAATCGACAATTGAATTTAATAAGTTCCGGAAGGATATATTTGTATGCTGTTTGCAATGATGATATGTGTGAAATTTCAGCGGAAAATACCATAATCTTTTTTTGGTCTTTTTCCGTAATAGGAATAGCTGTCACCTCGTATAACCCAGTCGGAGAAGACTAGAGATGGACAAATCAGTTTTGAATTTAAAGAAAACAAAAGACTTTTTACTTTGGGATCGCAATCCTAAAAACCAGATCCGGTAATCCGGCAGATCCGGCACCAACTGACCGGATCCAAAAATCGGATCCGGTAAAATGAAAAATATACATGAAACCGAATTATAAAAGGAAAAAGTGCCTTTTCGGCCGTTGGATAATATATTTGTTGCTCTGCAAGAAGTCGATGGGCAGAAGACACAACTAACACTTTTTGTTTTATTTTTGTTGATAAATGTTTTTTTCAATTGTTTGACGTAATTTAAAAGTAATTTTTTAAACACTTTATTGTGATAATTTACTGTTATAATTATAATTCTTTGCCGTTCCTTAATTACCTATTTATTGTGTTCTCAGATGATATTTTTGATTTGAGTTAACTTTGATTACATTGCAATTATTGATTTCAGTTGAATTTGATTACATTACAATTATTGATTATATTTGATTACATTACAATTATTGATTTGAATTAAATAAGATTTCATTAAATTAACTACAATCGAATAAGTTGCTCTAGACAAAAAAATATTGTTGTTATATCAGTGCAAATAAAATCCCAAACACAAGTTTTTAAATTTTGAAAGTTGCGCAAGCGGAGAAAGTGCTTTCAAAAACTTTCAAAAATTAGTATGATAGGAAATTCAATAAAAGATGACAACATTGGTTAACGTTGCGCAAGCGCATAAATTGATCACGTTAACCAGCCGATGACAGGTCGTAAGCCCTGTAGGTGCCTCGAGTTCCTGGTTCTTCTATAATATCCCAACTTCGTCTCTATTGAGATGTTAAAAAGTTTGTCCGTTAAAATATTTTATATTGTTGATTTTTGATTGAAAAGGGAAAAAAGTGTGATGGGATTTTCACTTCTAATCTTACAATACTCAAAACAAAGAATTTTCCTTCTAATCTATTCTGTCTGTTGTTGGCAGGGATGTTGTTCTCTTGCGAGGTTAACTCCTAGCTATCAATCCATTTCTTCGGATGTCCTCCTGGTGGTCGTTTTCTTTCTGGTCGGCCATGTGGCGCCATGTGAGGAAACCTGGATGACTCTCTTCTGTTCACATGCACGTACCAAAAACTCCTTTGCTCCTCATAATATTATCCCTGCAAATATTAAGTAAATTAATGATTTTTTATTTTATAGAATACAAAAGCAAACAAGAAAAATTTAAACAAAAATACAATGATAATTTTTATATTGCCAATTATAGTATTCTAAAATATACGTATTACAAGATGTTAACAATTTTGAAAACATTTTAGCAATTTTAAAAACAGGATAGGAAAGGTAGGGAAGGGAGTGGGGTGATGCATCGACCACTAGAAAATCATATTATGATTAATATCCCACGTGTCTCAATGAATGAATAATACTAAATTAAATTAAATTCAATTAAAGGGGCTCAATTAAAAAGATTATAAAATAAGATTTTTAAAAAATAAGATTGGCATCATTCTATCACTTTACCTATATCTATATAACTAGGAATAATTCCTGTTAAGGTAGACAATTTAAATGCGCGTACTCATGTATTTTACACCACGATATCACATAACGCCTCTTCTAAATGAATTTAATTTGTCGACGTGTTCAAAGCGAATTCACAACAAGATTTACCAACTGTTTCATGCTATAAACATTCTTGCACAATTGAAACATCCAGTGAATTTAGGATTAATTGTGTGTTTCCGGGAACCATATTTGGTGTATCGGGGTCATTTGGATCATCTGGATATGTACAAAGTAAACAAAACAGCCTTTTGATCGCTTGTCGTCTCACAGAGCCATACTGAAAATAAAATTACACTCCGTATCTCCTCCAGGAATCGACTCGGTACCTATGGCTCAAGAGACAGATATCTAAAAAACAGTGCAACACAAAATACGACAAATTATAAAATTTGTGTTTTTTTTCAAACCACGAATTTGTTTTTTGTACAAATAGATGCCGTAGAACTTTTTGAGCCGTTTTGCCGTGAAGGGGGCAGTTTGCACACATATCGACCGATCAAAAATACACAAATACACTTATCGGATTTGAGTTGTTTTCCGATAAGTATATGACTGGTTTTGGAGCTTCCTTGGTGTTGCCATTTGCCCAGAGAAAAAAGCGACCGCAAAAAAGTGATTGAATTAAAAAAAAAACAATTTTCACAGTCTTTGCTTTTGGGCATTGTCCATCACTAGATAGTTGAAATAAGAAAACAGGAATATTTTTGGTTCATATTCTATCCAAAAGGACTATCAATCAATGCCAGGTCGAATGAAATTTTTACACGGCTAACGGGATAGGGGCCACCAGCGAGGACAGGACGAGAAGGGAAGAACATAATACAACAATAGAAAATTCGAAGTTTGCATGTTTTGAGATGAAGGTACCTACCCACATAATAATATGTTGGATTGTGAATTGTTGAAAATAGTCTGCGGCTTAATTATCTCACATCAGCCTAATATATTATTATTTTTGTTATGAATGCTGGCTGCCTGTCCATCAAGAAGAAATTATATCATAACTAGCAGACCCTCACAACGTTGCCCGTGCACAATTTTTTGCGAAAATGTGTACCTATGTTGTCTCACCTTGGAATATCTTCTTCTTCCTCTTGTTCTTTCATTAGGCCCAGGGCCTGTTTTATGCTGCATTTTCAGCCTCTGTGATGTGGACTGCCAACTATTTCGCCATCTTTTTGGTGGGCGTCCTCGTGATCTTTCCGGTACATTGTCTCGGGCTCTCTTTGGGATCCTATTTTCGGAAATGCGGCTGACGTGTTCGTTACAGTACCTTCTCTTTTGGCGCCCCCATCTTACGATGTCCTCAGTTTCGCAGATTCTTCGGATCTCTATATTTCTGAATCTATCACGACGACTTTTGCTAGCTATGCATCGCAGTATTTTCATTTCGCTGGTGCGCAGGAGTTGTTTGCTATGGACCGTATAAGTTCTGGATTCAATGGCGTATATTAGGATGGTTCTTATGCATGTTTTGTAGATCCTCATTTTGTCCTTGGTGCTCATGTGTTTGTTTTTCCATATAGTTTCCCTCAGACAGCTAGAGATTGCTGCGGCCTTGTGTGCTTGCTATCTTACTTGGAATATCATTATGTAAAATGTTTCCTTATTTTGTTTGCAACAAAATTGAAGGAAAAAAAACGGGATAGTTAGCAAGAAACTAGAAAAAAGGGAAAAAGGGAGGAGGATAGTATGTATGTTTGTGTATATGTATCTTTATCTATCTGACATCTGATCTAAAGGTCCCATGTTGAAATAAAGATTTACGTTCAAAATAATTGTTAAGGTTCTTTAATTGACAAAGATAACTGTATTTTTGATACTTAATCAGTAATATCCGTATTAATTTTAGATATTTAATAAATATACATATTTCTTTGATCATTCTAAAAATTTAAATAACGAATGCACAAGTACAACTTCCCAAAGCACTCAAACAATATTTATAGACCCTAGGTATCAAAGCTTGATCGCTACAGACAGATGAACAAGCGGTCAGTCAGACATTTTACATTATTAAGTAGATTATCTTTCCTACGTTTGAAGAAGAAAACCTAAACTAATCAAGAAGATTTACTATGTATTATCTTTTTAATATAACTCAGACAAATTCATTGTAACAATATATTCTGATACCAGTTCACTTTTCTGTCCGAGGAAGGTAGCTGTTTTCACTCACTCGACGAGTAGTTTGCTTCCTTATAGAACTATCTTGGACAAATGAAAGGATCTGGGATTGTTGTCGCTAAATATCTTGAGCCATTTCGTCTAGAAGGGGGGCGCTTTGCGCACCCGGAAGCTTGTTTCAACATATTTGGAGAAAACTATACAAGGTCACTAAATCAAGTCGACAGTGACCTCTGGATCTTTAACTGTCCTTGCTTCCATGTTAGGTAGTCTCTCTACATACGTGTCCAAACCAAGCCAATCGACCCGCACGAATGGATATAATACACGGATTTAATATATCTACAGCAATGAAAAAGGGAAAGAATGAATTAAAGGTTGCCAAAGAAATTTCGTTTGAGAATTATTTGAAAAATATAATTTCTCAAATTATTTATCAAATTAATGTAAACATACTTATTCGATAATCTATCTGAGATACTTGAAACTTCAAACTTCAGTAGATTGAATCAGAATCTCGAGTTTTTTGACAATACTTTTCATATATTTTTATATCAGTACAAGATAATTTACTGTATAATGTTGGAAATTATTATCATTACCCATCTTGCAAAACGTTATAAGCCATATTCAAATACGTCTCAAGAGTGTAAGTATACAGAATATAATTACATATTATTATTGTAATTATTATTCATCTTACAATGTAAATTAATTCTTCCGTAGAATCACGCATCAGTTACCTGAAATATATAACCTACACCAGATATAACAATATGACTATTATTGTCGCCTTTAATAATAGCGTGATATTCATAACCTATGTACATAGATATATTATGAATAAATTGTATAATTTTAGTGTACTTACTTTAAGTAAGTTAAACTGAGCTTAATATTAAGTCAATGCCAACATCAACTAATCGGGTGTCACTGTCTCGAGATGCATTGGCCCCGGCAGATTCAAAAAATATTGTAATGTCTATCAGTGTATATATAAAGAAATAAATTATCATATTCAATTATCATCATCGATTGATATATAGTGACGTCATCTCAATCCATTCAAATATTTAAAGGTAAACTAAAAAAACTATATCTGTCAAATAGTTCCTGAATTCCTTCTATATCCTTCCGTTACCTCCTTCTTTTCCTCGTTGCTATGATCAGTGTTATTTTATTATTCTTTTTTTAAACTCTCATTTCTTTTTTTTCCTCTTTGTATTTTTTTCTTACTCCTCAATATTATTTGTTTATCAATTTATTTCTCACTAAATAAGTATTGTACCAATTTAACTTTAGAGACTTCAGATTGCTCGGGTTGTTTGGAAGAAATTGCCTTATGGCAATAAACCCGCCTTTGTACACCTGTACATAAATTATATAAATAAATAAATATATAATTTTATGATTTTTTTAATATCTCAATAGAGAAGACGTTGGAATTTTAAGGGGGAACAGGAAAATCTATAAATATATAGAACTTCAATAAATTAGAGAGGGAACTCAATAAAATGCAAAATTGGTGAACGTTGCGCAAGCACATAAAGTTCTCTCACCCGTTACAATTAATTAGCAAACGGCAATTTCTTCCTTTCTAACTTTATAGTCCAGAGAGAAAAAATAGGGTGAAAAATGTTCTATTAATTAAATTCTACTCTGATGGAAATCGAGCCCAGGGCTCCAGCACAAAATCAAACTACTGACCAGTGTGCTCCGGCGTTTGATCTTAATCAAAGATCATTCAATGGTGCTTCGAAAAAAATAGTTTCTTTTGATGTATTCATGAAAACATATATATTCTGTGTGACTAAATAATATAAGGTGTTTGCGAGGACAAATTTCCGTATGTTTTTATTTTGGTACTATGTGAGTCGTTAAAAAAGGAAAATAAGCATTAGTCTAGATTCAAGCTCCATTAAATAAATGAAGCTAGAAAAGGATGGCGATACGGAAAATGAAAGAGAGAGAGAAACACACAGAGATAGGATTGCAGCATAGAAGATTTTGATATCAAACCTTCTACTTTCTATGTATGGATTCTGGATTATTTACTAAACTCCAAGACGTGAGCTTATAGACTATTTGAATAAGTTTATCATTATACATTTACCAATCATTATAGAGAACGCATTTCCTGAAGAGTGTTTCAGCGTAAAGGAAATCTCGTTTGGAATACCTACCACACCATACCATCACGTCCTTTCCCTATTTAGGGTAGGTAGAGAGAACCGAACGCCAGACTCCTCTCTCTTGACATACATTTCTCGCTTCGCTCGCGTCAATTCTTCGTCTCATACACGCTCTTCTGTTATTCTCACTTCTAACCTCTCCATCTTTTAAAATTCCATTTATGTGTACCTTTTTTATCAGCCTTATATACTTTTTTTATCATACAATCGTCACTCATTCTTTCTATGTGGCCAAACTATCTTAGATAATTTATTTTCATCTTAGTACGCTATAATATCCTCATTTGTCATTCTAGTTTTTATTTTTTATATTAAACAAATAAACATCAAATAAACTAATAAAAAATAAATATATAATTAAATAAATAAATAAATAAATAAATAAATAAATAAATAAATAAATAAATAAATAAATAAATAAATAGAGTTTTAACTAGAAATTTAGTTTTGTTTATTAAATTGAGAAAGCTTATATTATACGTTCAACCATTCATTATTACCGTCAAATAGATGAGTGATTTATTAAATTATGGTGATAAAAAAAACATGAAAAATGTTAGTGTTTTTTTTTATACATCAAGTCGGTGATTTCAGTTCCGCTAAGGTTTTCCTTTCATAGGACGATTGTTTCAGCTGATTAGGCTCTTATTATTTTGTAACTCAAATGTGGATACATTTTATAGGTATTTTACAAAAGGCAATATAACATTTTACAAGGTTCAACAATAAGGTTCACCACCCATTCTGAATGTTCCATTTTTTAAGTACGACGAAACTATTGAGTACCTACGCATGTGTCGTGCTACCTTTAATTAGTTAATGCACACTCGCACACCTGTCGCTAGTAACCCTAAATTGTAGGAACCCTAAATGCCGTGATGGTATGGATTTATGTATGTAAATATCATAGATTTTTATTATAATATACTAGATAATATCGTAGTTAGCAAATTTTGTATGAATCGAAGTGAGGCATTTTCCGGGGGATTTTTAACGTTTTGGTTGGCAGACCACATCGTGTTTCAATAGTGAATAACGACTAATGAGAATTGTTTTCGGATTTATTTGTCGAAAAACATACTTTATTTATAAAGATTTAGAGAACAGTTATCTAGGATGTGTTAAAATGCCAAATGAAACATGGGCCATACTGGCAGGGATGGATCAAGCAAGAATAGACTCTAGGTATACAACGCTAATAAAAAACTTGTACAAAAATGCAACGATACAGGTTAAATTTAATGAAGACTGGTCAACAGATAAAATTGAAGTTAAAATAGGAATCCGACAGGGTGATACAATATCCCCAAAACTGTTCACATTGGCATTGGAATACGTCTTTAAAAAGCTAAACTGGGAAAACAAAGGTGTCCGCATTGATGTTAAAAAACAAGGCCATCTAAGATTTGCTGACGATATTGTCCTGGTTAGCAACAACCCCCAAGAGCTGGAAGAAATGCTGCTAGAGTTAAATGAGGTCTCCGAAAATGTGGGACTATGTATGAACCTGGCAAAAACAAAAGTAATGGGCACAAACGACTTTCAGATTAGGGTTGAAGGCAGCAACATAGAAGATGTTCAAAATTATATATACCTGGGTCACAGCATTAGACTGGATAAAGAAAACCAGACGGCTGAAATCAAAAGAAGGATTAGACTAAGTTGGGCTGCCTTCGGAAAAATGGGATATATATTGAAAAATCGGAAAACACCCATAAACCTGAAAGTAAAGTATATGAACCGTGTGTGCTGCCGGTTGCTACATATGGCCTAGAAACAGTAACTCTCTCAAAACTGAGTGCCGAGAAACTGCGAGTCACCCAAAGAGCTATGGAAAGATCCATGCTGGGTCTGTCACTAAGAGACAAGGTAAGAAATGAAACGGTGAGAGAAAAAAACAAAAGTAGCAGATATAATCCACCGTGTGGCGACTCTGAAATGTAAATGGGCGGGACACGTAGCCATGCAGAAGCTCGGACGAGAAGTGGACAAAGAGAGTGGTGACTTGGAGACCTCGTATGACAAAGAGAGGTGTGGGGCGGCCGCAGCTGCGGTGGAGGGACGATATAACAAGATATGCTGGCACATCCTGGATGCAAACTGCACAGGACAGGACGACGTGGAGTCAAATGGAGGAGGCCTTCGTTCAGGAGTGGACGGAAATAGGCTGAAGAAGAAGAAGAAGAAGAATGTAATAAACATATTTCATTTTTGGATAACTGACATCGAAAAATGTAAACAAACACCGTGTTGTGCCATGTTGAATCAATTTATACACGATTACAATGAAGAACAACAAGGAAAAACGTTATAACTATTAAATTTTTCTGACAATCTCAAATATGCGTCGGATCATATGTGAAAGATCCGCCATTTTGAATATTTGGTATGACGCGCTAGTCAAGCGTCAAACAACCTGTCCAAACTTGACGTCTATGAAATAAAGTTGTAATAAGATACTCACGGTTTATAAGTAAACTTTTTCGCTAATCACGCTCTATTACCAGATACTATAGATAGTTTACGTTTATAAATAAGAATGTTAATATTTTTCCGAAGTTCAATTTGTCGCGAAACGAGGTATAGGTACTTTTCTGTGATTAC
The DNA here is from genome assembly GCA_963576475.1 of Molanna angustata. Lineage (NCBI taxonomy): Eukaryota > Metazoa > Arthropoda > Insecta > Trichoptera > Molannidae > Molanna > Molanna angustata. The sequence goes on along the minus strand of OY754973.1, from coordinate 5,254,522 downwards.
ATGAAAATTCTTCGAAACACAATTGTTCGAATGCGCAATTGTACGAATAACAATTTTTCGAAAATCAGTTATCAGAATGACAATTGTCCGAAAGCAAATTATTCGAACTAACATTTGTTGGAAAACCAATTAACCGAATTTAATATATTTTTGTGTCATTATGTTGCCTCCTTTGACATATTTGTTGCCAGTAAAATATATTCGATGAAGACTATTATTTGAATTATTGTTGGGTACGTATGTTTGCACATTTTTAATAACTGATGTTTGACAGCGCGGGATAGCCTAGTTTGTACACCAGTTTATGTTTATCTAGTATTCACACCAATTAGTTATTTTATTTTAATATTATAGTTACTTTTTTTAAATATGTAATGCAACTGGCTCACGCCAGTCGCAATTATAACTACAAACAAACCTAACCAACCTATTTTTACCAAAGTTTTGTAGGTTTAGGTTTAAAAAATAGGTGTACATTCTAGGATATCTGACAGCGCGGTGCGTCGCCATGTTGTTTATTCCATAGATTTTTACTAAACATAATATACCATGTACATAGATGTAGTACTCCGTGCAAAAAGTGAGTCATTTGTTTTCGATTCATACAAAATTTGCTAACTACGACATCTAGTATATTATAGTAAAAATCTATGGTTTATTCCTCTCACAATACTACCAACATGACGTCATAAAAATTCGAACAATTGTAAATTCTGATAATTGTGTGTTCGGAAAATTGTTTTTCGAAAAAATGTGATTCGAATAATTGCCATTCGTAAAATTGATTTTCGTAAAATTGAGCATTCGAATAATTGTTTTTCGAATAATTTTCCTGTCACCCTTTTCTGTGACCGTTCACGTACAAAAAGCTGACGTATGTATAGACACGTTTGTATAATGATATATTTGTACCCACACACACACACACACACACACACACACACACACAGACGTGTGTTGTTTGTCATATAAATATATATAAGGTATATTATGTATGTATTGCATACAAATATATAGATAGTTTTCCGCTCTAAGCAAAATGAACCACGAACAAGTTTCAAGCGAGATGCAAATACAAAATTGTCACGTGTGCAAGTAGAGAACACCTAGAAACAGTGATGGAAATGGTTTATGTTTTAAATCATAATAAAAATACAAACCACTCCCTCACGGGGTAGGCAGAGAGAAACAAACGCCACTTATTTGAGACACATTCATCGCCTCGTCGACATTCATACATCGTCTTATACGTGTTCGTTTGTTGTTCACGCTTCTGAAATTTCCGTCTTTTAAAATACTATTCACATGGATGTGCCATCCCTTCCTTGAGCGACCCCGAATAATAAACTGATTAAAGTTGAATTAATCTCGACGACCTACAGTTTTAATCATGAATTTAGTGACACAATATATAAAAAATAGAATAAAACAAATAGGATTTATAAGTAATTGACTAATTTAAATTCAAAACCTTGAATATTTTACTAATATTTTGCTGTGAGTCACCGGCTTAGAATGATGCTTCACTATTTTCTATTATTATCGTTTTCGCGTGTCCCGTAAGAACAGGCAAAATACATAGTTCAGCAATCACTTATTCTGAATGAGGTAACTTTTTGGTTTAATCGAGGCTGGTGTGTGGGAGTACACGCATGCTTCGTGCTACCTTTTATAAGGTATCCTGATCATCTGTCGCTAGTTACTCCACATTGTGGGGTATGCCTTGATGGTATGATTGAATAATTAGGAGTATTTATTTAATTAAATGAAAATGTATCTACTTATCTACAATATAATTAGTTTTAATGAATTCACTCATAAAATATAAACTTATATTATATGAAATGTGAGATTTTTATCTTACGCAAATTCACTGCTCTGGGTAAGAAGAAACTTCCATATAACAGCAACACAATTACGAGCCGACAAACACGACATTCGGACAAAGATATTATTACTATTTAGCACCAAAAATTTATAATACGAATAAAAAATAAATTAAGGATATACAGTTCATGAAACATTTGAATCTTCATAATAAAATAGATACATGGATTAAAAACAAGGGCAAAATGATCAAGACCCAACAGATTTAATTTTTATTTTAAAATAGGAAAAAATTACAACTTATGTAAGTAAAAAATGTAACAATTTCAAAATATTTTTTCTGTGATTATATAATGCAAGTATTTTTTTGTCTTCTCAGAACATAATATTTTTAATTGTATTTATTCTTCTTGTATTATTTGTTTTGGTTTATGTATAATAATAATAAAAAAATACTGGAATCTCGCCACATGTGCAAGGTGTAAGATAGTGTTGGTAAATAAATAAATTGGATACACCCTTATGGTACCGTTTAATACTTACATAGTTACGATATCGGACATTTTTAGTCTCCGTGGAATCGAAGAATTTCTGTAAGTTGTGGACGATTAGCTCAGTACTCTTTGCACATGTTCGATCTGTGTTAAACTTCATACCGGTATATTTACACTGTTATATTACGCATGCTTATTTGATTATCAATGTATTCAAGTAAATAATCATGGATTTTCAATAAAAAATTAAAAAAAGGAAAGAACCTCCCCGCGGTGCCCCCTGGTAACATAATATCCTGGCAAATCTTTCCAATACAGCAGCAGCAACAGTCAATAACTGTTTGAATGCTGCTGACACGAAGAAGAAGAAGAATAAAAAATTTAATAAATTTAAGAAGTTTTTTTCATGGCTAAGTAGGGGATACCAGCTGTTTGGATTTGAATCAATTATACTCTACTGAAGAAGCGCAATACGTACTCTTCACTTTTCCAAAATAGCTGAATATAAAAATATAACGTTTAAGTGAAAAAAATATAACACTTCAAGCACTGCAAAAGAGTAAATAAATGCTAATCTATAAAGCATTTTCCAGTAGGTTCTTATATGTCGTCAACTGGTGCATCGTTCATCTTGGGGGCTTAGTAATAATTTATGCACTTTTATGATAAAATCTAGTGAGTAACTAGGTACCTACCTATCTAAACCATAAACTTTACTGCACTCTATTATATAGTTCAGCGTTTTAGCAAATCGCTAATAAATTTTAACATCTTACAAACATTTTCATTTTATACTCGCGGACCCGACAGACGTTGTCCTGCCCTAACTTTGGCTTCCCTGCTACTAGCTGGTTTAGCAAACATAAAATTATCCAACATTGTGGGATACGGATGTGCAATACGTTATAAAAGGAAGCACGATACATCGATCCAGACGTATGAGATCAGTGACATACACACGTACAGAAGAATTAAGTATATAATGAAACTCCTGTTTCGTATCTTATTGTATATCTCAAAAGCTATTCTGTTTGCATTATACCAGGCGTACATTTCTATCATGTGCTGAGATAATGACCTTGTTTTAAATTCAAACCCAAACCGCCGCGCCGTGGCTTAGTGGTAAAAGTAAGAGGAAAAAAAGAAACATTTGGAGCATTAGGAATAATTTATGCAATAATAACTATTGGATTACTAGGCTTTATTGTTTGAGGTAAGGTAAGTCAATAGGTAAGTCAATTAACTTTTTTGCCGGCATTCTCTATTCGACTCCCATTAGAGGATTCAATGCTTTATAAATAATTTTCATACGATTTTCGCGTCTCTAAATTGAATTTACTTACTGGTAAATTGTAAGAATTTTCGCAGTTTTAATGCTTTTGATGTTGATTTACGGGAGTACTAACTAAGCCTTTTCTTCTTCTTAGACTGCTTTAAAGATACTAAAACCCATTTGCGCAAAATTTGCCACCTCTTGTGATGTGGACTCCCAGCAGCTTTCTGCACCTTTTCGGGGGTTTTCCCGATATCCCTCTTACATACACTTTTTTATGTAAGGTGTGGAAGTCTATTGGAGTCCATTCTTTCCACGTGGTCCTGCCAATGCCTTCTTCTTTGTATTCCTACCAAATGTTTTGTCATTCGAGTAGTGAGATGGTGCACACGTGCCGTTTCGTTATTATGTTTTGCTGTGCGACGATTGGCATTGTAGTTTCGAAAGCATACAGAAATAAATACTATTCACAAACCAAGAGGACATAGTGGGAAGTTATGAATTATTGGTTATTTTTTATTGCAGATTATCAACAAGTATCATGCTGAGATTGTATTCTGAAAGTTTCATCACAATGTATCTGTTTGTGTGTGTACTATGTACATTTGTACGGCGCGGCGTGTTTATTCTACTTTATCAATTATAGACTAAAGCACTCTTTCGATTATTTGATATACAAATTTTGCTTATTTGTTTATCAAATAATCGCTTAGATCTCATTTTGAAGGATATCTGATAAATGACCCCATTAGATTTTGAAGGATATCTGAAAAGTGCTTCTCAAATACCAAATATTTCAAAGTGACCTCACGTTTAGGAAAATTAAAATATGTTATTTTTATTTTTCAAGTTATTAAAGAGGCACTTAACACTTTCCAAAAATGGCAATGATCAAGATTTCAATTAAAAATCTTCTTCTTCTTTCATTAGGACTATAGGACCTGTTTAATGTTGCATTTTCAGCCTCCTGTGATGTTGACTGCCAACTATCTCGCCATCTTTTTGGTGGGCGTCCTCGTGGTCGAGACCCCTCCGGTACTTTGTCTCGGCCTATCTTTAGGATCCTATCTTCGGACATGCGGCTGACGTGTTCATTCCAGTACCTTCTCCTTTGGCGCCCCCATCTTTCGATGTCCTCAGCTTCGCAAATTCTTCGGATCTCTGTATTCCTGACTCTATCGCGAAGACTTTTGCCAGCTATGCATCGCAGTATATTCATTTCACTGGTGCGCATAAGTTGTTTGGTACCAAGAGCAAAATGAGGATATGCAAAACATGCGTCAGACCTATCCTAACATACGCCATTGAATCCAGAGCTGATTCGGTCCGTACCAATTGAAAATAATTTAATAAAAACATTTAACGAAAATGCTGAAAATTTTCCATAAAAAAATGAATACATACATAGCATAGCGTTGGCCACAACCCGCTTTTTTATTTATGGTTATGGCAAGAGAACTAATTCCTAGAATGTTTATATTATTAAATAAAATAGTTGTTTAGGTTTGTATAAATATATATTCACGTTTGGCGATATTTTGAATGGAGCAATCTTCACTTGGCAAAATAAAGTCAGCTGCTATTTACATTTTCAATTTTGGATATTGTTGTCGCATCCTCTTATTTCCTGATACAAACGTGACAATAATATTTATTGATAATCCTCAAACATACAAATATATCTTATACAAGACTACATGCATGTGTTGGATGAAATCGAAAATTCTGGAGGCTCCAATGCAATAATATGTTAGGTATAAATGAAAACACTAATTAGTTTTAGTTTCACTATTTAATTTTAACACTGGCACTGACCGGTATCGATCTGAAGATCATCGTCAGAGTGCGCGAAAATGAAAGTGAACAGAGTTTAAATAGGTATGACTGAAATATTGGTACACAACCTTTTTTTTTGTAAAGTTCTATCAGTTCGATTAGTATTGCCAGAAAGAACTGATGAAGAAAACTGGCAAACAAAACAGTATGGTAAATATGTGTGATGTATACAAAGTTTAGTAATGTTGAAGTAGAAAGAAAAACTGATTTTACATTATACAATATAGAAACGAATTATAAGAAAATATAAATATTATTGAGTATCCAGAGGTTGTGTATGTAGTGCATGTAGTGAAGACCAAATGTGTGCAGGTATCTGAAACAAAGAGAGTGGCCGGCAGTAAAATTAGCTTTATATCGAAAGTAAACAAACAATAAAGGATAAGTGTTGGAATAACCCCACATTAACTGTATATTTTTTTTTTTTTTTTAAAAATGAATATGTCCTTGTTAAACAAGTACATATACATCTTCCTACGTCCCCTTAACTAAGCATAAATGCTTGTCCTATAGGTGAACGAGATCGGTCGAGGCAGGATTCGAACTCGCGACCACTGGATTACTAACCCAGCGCGCTTACCGCTCTGCCATCCACTCATCCAAACGGGTGGATGGGTGGATGTAGATTGTAGATTGTTTAAAATATTGGTTTTAATAACGATGAAGGGGAGAAGTCTGTCTGTAAATTTATCAAAGTTTTGCTGTTATCACATTTCAAACGATTTATTTCTAAGATCTCCAAACGATCTAGTTTTTTACCTTTAGGGTTAATATGTAAAATTTTGGTATTACTATCGATGGAGAAGTCATGACCAAACTCGTTAAGATGTGCAGCAAAGTTGGATGAGTCCTGATTAAGTCTTTTACAACGTAAATGTTCATTAATTCGGTTCTTAAATTGTCTTCCCGTTTGGCCGATGTATACACTTGGACAGGAACCACATGTTAAAGAATATATACCGTTATTTTCAATGGGGTCTATTTTATCTTTATCAATAATTTGTATCTAAATACCTTCTTGTCTTCATCTTCTTTCTTCTTTTGACTATCCTTATTGTCAGTGAGCAGTGAGCCAGTTGTTTCAACATGATTAGCTCTCTTTGGCACATTAAGTGCAGTGTCTGCAAGGTTTTAGAGTTCTCCGGACTCTTCATATGTTCTTTATGTGTTCTTTCAGAGTTTTGCAAGGGGCCGTTATTAGTCCCCATAAGCAGAACGGGTGGTGGTGGGGGAAGAACAGAATCCTTATTGTCATTATTTGGGGTCGGCTCTTCTAGTCCACATGCGCTATGATTATCTCTCCTGCTATATTATAATAATATAAATATTACTATGAAAAGGCATTTTTCTCCTATCGACTAATATTTCCAGATAAAAAACAAGTGGTTCAAAAAAAATATAACAAAATATTACGTCGTCTAACTCAATTTGTATTTTCAAGAAAAAATCTAAAGAAGGAATATTTATCCCTGAACACCTGATCCCGATTTCTCCTTGTCCTGACCCCATCCATTTTTTCGCGATGAAGTATTTTATTTTTTTTTTGTTTTAATTGTATATTAGTGTTATATATTTTCTTTCTTTTCTTTTACTCATATTCTTTTGTACCTAGATAATTTTGTCATACTTTTTTTAAAGAAATTGCCAAATAGCAATAAACCCGTCAGTGAAACATGTATTTGTTTATATAATGTACAGAAAGATGAATAAATAAAAATAAACAAATAAATATTTCCAGAATGATTTTAATAAATTGTCTCCTGCTGGGACGCTTATCCACGACGACGGAATTAAATTATAAATTATATGTCACAGCATTCGATTATAAAATAAAGCAGAGTTATTAATTTTCAATTTAAGAACATTTACCTACTTCGAATCATCACCTACATCATCTGAAACCGAATAAGACATATTTTCCCTGAATCCCACGTAGCACTTCCTGACCAATTGGGTGAACGTCTTGAACAATTTAATAGAGGATCTGGGTACACTCAACCAATTTCAGAATCGAATACATTGAAGCATACGTTAAAGGCCCATCAGCAACATTTGCCTGCCTGATTAACAATAATGAAGCTTTAAGAAATATATGGTTTAAATATCCTTTATATTCTGTAAACTTATAATTTGAAAACAAATAAGTGAAATTATGACTTTGCTGTAATAGTGGAGAGAAAAAAATAAAGGCTGTGAATTGAAAGAAACTTTCACCGCTAAATACTTTGCCGAAAGTAAATGATTGAATTGAAAACCAATTTCAGAATTTTCAAAAGATTATGGCCCCGATCTAAATCCACCCTGACAAATGTATAAACTGAAACATATTTTATTGGCACGGTCTCGATACTGTATAAATAGTCTTATCGATACCCTTCAAGGAAACCACTTTTCTTCTTTAGCACGCAACACACAACCAACTAGTTCTGTCGAACAAAGTACAAACTTTTGTTGATTGCACTCACCCAGAATAATCACCGCCCAACAAGAACTAAACTAAAACTACGGACTTTAAATTAAGTGGAAACTAGTTTTCAGCTATGTAGGAAATTGATTTGTATCCAATCAGTTTTTAAACTGATGCAGATAAACACAATATCGGACGAACTACCTACTGTTAAGTACAATATATCAGGGGCGTGCCAAAACTACACAAACCCCGAAAAAAATTGGAAAATGTCGAATATTTTTTTAGCACAAGTAATTCGTTGTTCAAGCCAAAATAATGTTTGCGTTTTTTGGCCAGAAGACGATCGGATCTGTTTTAATACCCGAATCATGTAGTTTGGTTGCAATAAAAAAATTAGATCTTCAATTAGGTTTGAATTATGTATTTCTTACTATGACATTTTTTCTAACATGTGATTTTGTATTTTTATGTATCTCTTTAGATATTGTATTAATAGGCAAATAAAAACACAATATTGTAAGAGACACGGAGTGGTAATAAACAAAGATATGTTTTTATTTTATATTTTTTAAATCTATTAAATTGTAACAAAGATTGTATACACAAAGACTACTGTAAATTATGCAAATTTTCTCTAGACACATACAATATCATTACAGGTAACAACTATGCTCCTTTGAAGACAGTAAGACCCGAAGAGTTGCTGGACTTGAAAGGAGAATGTTTCGTAAAATTCTTGATGGACCCGTGAATGATTGAGAAGCCTGGAGGATAAGATTATCTTCAGCCTGTGTTTGCTCATTGCAGGACAAAGGCCTTTCTTCTTCATTTTGGATGGGTGGATGGCAGAGCAGTTAGCGCGCTAGGTTAGTAATCCAGTGGTCGCGAGTTCGAATCCTGCCTCGACCGATCTCGTTCACCTATAGGACAAGCATTTATGCTTAGTTTAGGGAACGTAGGAAGATGTATATGTACTTGTTTAACAAGGACTTATTCATTTTTATTTAAAAAAAAAAAATCTCCACTTCTCCTGTTCCTGCGTAATACCCTTCCAATGAATCTGTTGATGTCATCCATCCATCTGTTAGGTGAGCACCTCTGTGGTCTCTTAACGCCTCTCGGTCTCCACTCCACCAGTCTTTGCGTCTATCTATTGGCCTTAATTCTTGCTGTATTCTGCCCTTTTTCACTTTTCCTTTGCTATTCTCTCAACCTCATCGGATAATTTGGAGAATAAGATACAATGAAGAAATCTATAAGCCTTCTGGCCGCTCTGTATATTCTAGATTGGTCAGGCTGATATGGGCTAGACATATTGATCAAATAATGCTGGCAACACTGGTATGTAAGGATCCCTGAGAATCTTCCGGACAAAAGAAGAGAAATTGGTGGACTCAGGATGCGATGGACAAGATGTACGAGAATAAACTTAATGCTAATATGCAAAAAAAATATCTTGTTCAATGTCAATGTTCACACTTACCCTACGAGAGGATGTCAGGATTTTAGACTTCCAAAAACGAGATAAACATGTACAAAAAATAAATGTTGATAATACTTCTACTAATTACTGCGAGTATCAGATTTGATGACTGCAGGAGAAGAGAGTAGGATGAGGAGGCAAGGATATATGGAGGCCAAGGCTGGATTTGAGCTGTAGAGCCAGCGGAAGAACTTCCATGTTGTAAACGAAAATAGATTAAATTTAATACAAAAAATATCATTATCGTCGTCCAAGGCCTATCTTCTTGACTTCCATATATCTCCCTATACATCGCTTCTCTGAGCCATTGACTAATTAGGTCAAAAGCCGGGATGACGGTAGATTATTCCAGTTATTCCTGCTTCGCACCTTTTGAGGTATATTTATAAATCATTTATTATTTACAAATTAACGTAATAATATGTAATAAAAAAAATATTTCTTCGATATTTTTTACCCAAAATATTTTTTCTTCTCGCCTTCTAAATTAATAATTTACAGTACTTATTCTTAGCACCTTGAAAGGGAAGGAAGTCGAATGGAAATTAAGCATCTGACTTCCTCGAAGGTGTAAAATAATTCTCATTTAAGGACTTCCGCATACAAAATTTGAGTCATAACAACTGCCGCCTATTGAAATGAATACCTACGGAAATAAAGGTGAGATGGTTTATGCCTACTGTTAAACAAAACAAATAAAATGACAATTTCCTCCAATTGAGAATTTGAAAATTTCTATTTGTGTTTATTAGCGAACCAAACCACTTAAATATTATTTTTAAACCGAAATAATTTATTAATAACTAGCGGACCCGACAGACGTTGTCTTGCAAGAAAATTTCCTCCAATAGAGAATTCAAATAAAAATATTTGTTTAATGTTTCCGCGGATATTTTGTGGTAGTTAATATTAACCATATTTGAATCATACATTCGCTATAAACCACTTCTTTTTTGAGTCATTTCGCTTCACAGACAGATACACACAAATTCAACATGTTAGTCTAGACACGCCGGTCGATGGAAGGACAGCGCTTCCGAAACATGTCGCGAAGTGACTCAAAAAAAGTGGTTTATAGCGAATTTATGATTCAAATATGAAAAATATTTGTGTTTATTAACGATCCAAAATACTTATATTAATAACTAGCGGACTGTTGGCTTGCCTGTTATTAGCTGGTTTAACAAACATAAAAATACCACACGCTATCACGGAATATCCCACAGCGACAGGTGTGCGGGTGATATTTTTTCATCAAAATCATCTCTTTAAGAGATGATCCTTTAAGCAACAATTTATTTCATCTTAAATACATAGTCACTACCCATTCTGAATGTTGCCTGTTTTAGGTGTGGCAAGACTGATATGTGGGTATACGCGCATGTGTCGTGCTTCCTTTTATAAGATAATCCACACCCGCACACTTTTCCATAAGTATTGCTTAATAATTTCAATGAAAACAAATACCACAGACAGCGTTGAGAAAAACGTCAAGTTTTAATGGCGTAACCGACATTGCATAATATTACGACATATCGAAAGCAGTGTTGCCAGTATTCAAAATGCATATTCCGAAAATATTTATAACGATTGATATTTTTTATTATTCTTCTGTTATATTAATTTATAAAATTCCTTTTTGTGAATCTTAACTACTCTGAGACTCACACAAACACAAAAAAAATCATCAAAATCTGTTCAGCCGTTCAGGAGGAGTTCAGTGACATACACACGTACAGAAGAATTATATATATAAAGAAGATAATAATAATTCTTTTACTATGTAAAAAAATAATTCGCATAATGTGGCGGACTTGTTGCCCGTAGGCAATTTCTACCAGTCAACTCAATAACACTAGTAAATACATTAGTAGCAAGTTTGAAATATAATATTAAAAATAAAAAAAACAAAATTACTTTACAAGTTCCTTTTTCGCTTTTTTTATATTTATTTAAATAATCAGTGGCAGGGAGACGAAGATTTTCCATATTTAAACAATTTTGAAGATAATTTTATAGATGAGTCGATGGCAGAGCGGTTAGCGCATTGGGTTAGTAATCCAGTGGTCGCGAGTTCGAATCCTGTCTCGACCGATTTCGTTCACCTATAGCACAAGCATTTATCTTCGTACACGCATCTTAACTTAATAATGTCGATTCATTCTGAGAATTGAATTCTCATGAACGAATCGACAGTTGGAAAATCCGAATATATAAAACCTGCATCGGGCCCAAAGTGACTTATGGAGTTGAAGCAAGGGCAGACACGGTGAGGACAAAACAGCTACTCAGAACATAAGAGATGAAAACAATAAGACCTATCTTGGGCAGAACCCTAACAGACAGAATCCCCTATGAGTAGGTCAGCAGAAGCATTTTAGGGAACGTAGGAAGATGTATATGTACTTGTTTAAAAAGGACATATTCATTTTATTTTAATAAAAAAATATACATACTTATTGTCACTATGTAATTTTTGTAACTAATCATTAGCAAATAATTTGAAATTTATAATTTTTTATTTTTTTATTTTTTATCTGGTTTCGAATCGAATGCCTCTTCTACGTGATGCATAACTTAACTCATCGTTGTAAGTCACCTTGATTTAATAAACAAATATTGTACATATTGTATTATGTTGCTTTGAAAGCTTGTGAAGAAGCGAGCCCATCTAAATTTCCTATACAATAAAAGTGCCTACCGGCATTATATTATTAGGGTCGTTGGGCATTGACCATATTACACTTAGTTAATAGAGTAAAAGAATAACTGGTCAAGGGTCTTAACATTATCCAAGAACATTAGTGACTCGTGATTTATTATGAAGTCCAAACCCATTTATGTATTACTTGCTCACATTGAGATTTTCCCGCTTCATAACGGATATTTTAGGAGTACCTACCTACTTATAAATGGCATAATATATAAACGATATCACCTAACGACTAGCCCCGTTTTCTGATGATAATTCATATGATTGATATTGTGAATAAATATGTATGTATGTACGTAATCGTTTAAATATCGTATCATCTTAATATACAAAAATCTCCTGTCACAATGTTCGTACACGCTAATTCCAGAAACTGCCTATCCGATTACATTGCAATTTTCAAAATTTCTATACAATGTTCGTACACGATAATCCCCGAAACCTCCCATCCGATTACATTGCAATTTTCCAAATTTCTATGGTTTGTTCCGGATTGAGCATATTATATTATAATAGGAAAAAAGAATCGTTATTCAATTTTAAATTGTGGTAGCTTAGATGTACAGAGAATGCCGTCATCACGGGCACCCAAGAGGATCCTTGAGGGACATCCGGGTGGAAGAAGAAAGGTCGGCAGACCCAGGCTGCGATGGGAGGATGAAGTGAAAAGGGATGCGGAACAATTACTGCAAGTGGCAGACTGGAGGACAGCAGCGGTAGACAGGAGGAGTTGGAGGCGACGATTGATGGAGGCCAAGGCTCGTTATGGGCTGTAGAGCCATCGGAAGAAGAAGAAGAAGCTTAGATGTAAGCAATAGATAGTGGTGTAGACAAATCTATTCACAATTGTACCACGCATCTTTTAATATATGGTACTTTTAATAACATATATTTATAAATAAATAGACGCGTTTGACTATTTACACTTTTATTATTAGAATACAGTAATTTGATATTTATAAGATAGAAGTACAATAATAGTTATACAAATGAACCACAACCTGAGAGCACTATAATCAATCAATCCACGATCTAATCTTTCCCCGGCCTTACTCCAGATACTCGTTTATATAAATTTCCCAACTCAAAAAGAATGCCGAACTCCTGATTCGTGCACACTCTAATAACGTCTACAAGCTATACTGATTGACTGTTGTCAGGCGCAACATCAATATATTACACATCTAGAGAATATACTGCACTCAAATGTACAAAAAAATGCTAAAGTACATAAAATGAGGTCTATATAAAATGCAGTCTACATAGAAGGCAGTCTGTAGCAGAACAACAACTGCCTGGGACCACTAGTATTGTGTATAATAATTGTATGGATTTGGTATTTTTTATATGAACAATATCTATGTATAAATCCGTCATTAATAATAACCTACAAATTACTTACAGTTTCCACAAAATCTATAAATTAAAGCTTGCAAAATTTTAGCTATGCAAAGCATAGCTAAAATTTTTTATATCTAAGCATTTTTTTAGCACTCTCTTACAATTAATTTATGTTTCCAATATTATTTTTATGTAGAACATTATACGCTTGTGACTATATCACTTGATGTCGGGTGAAACGCCAAAAATCTTGAAACCGCCAGGCCTTTAAAATTTGGATATTTTTATTTTATTTTATCTTACTTCTATTTATTGATTTTGTTGAAAATATCATAAATAAGCTTTGCAGCATTGTACTGTATTTGTTGTAATTAAATTTAATATTTTTTATATTAGGCATTGTATATAAACTTATTTCAATATTTGATATTGCTTCTCCTCGGGCAACAAACATATAGGTACTATGTCAAACATTCATTTGACACGCATCCAATAACAAGTTGCCGCATTTTGGAGACTCACAGATCCAGTCTAAAAACACAATTAAAAACTGTATGATACGAACCCGGACCCTTGGATCAGCAATCAGATACCCAACCAACTGAGCCACGAAGGTCGACAGTCGATTTAAGTGAATATGTATTATGTTAGACAGACACGAAAACAATTTTATCGATCGTAATTGACGACTTGGGACCGAAGAATAACTCCATATCGATATCATCATCATTACGGGAAAATCCGTACAGTAGAAGAAAATTTTCACAAAATTTTCAACGTCGGTCGAGTTAATCAAAACTTGGGTTTTTTTATTTATAGCATATAACTTGGACTTGGCGAATCAGTAGACTACACTACACTACACCAGCGGCTTCCAAATTGTTTGTTTTTTTTTTTTTTTTTAAATGAATATGTCCTTGTTAAACAAGTACATATACATCTTCCTACGTTCCCTAAAATGCTTCTGCTGACCTACTCATAGGGGATTCTGTCTGTTAGGGTTCTGCCCAAGATAGGTCTTATTGTTTTCATCTCTTATGTTCTGAGTAGCTGTTTTGTCCTCAACGTGTCTGCCCTTGCTTCAACTCCATAAGTCACTTTGGGCCCGATGCAGGTTTTATATATTCGGATTTTCCAACTGTCAATTCGTTCATGAGAATTCAATTCTCAGAATGAATCGAAATTATTAAGTCAAGATGCGTGTACGAAGGAAAATTTTTGAATGGCGTAGTGGACTTTTTGCATGCTAATAACACCAACTAGAGGACTCGCAGCATATATGTTCCCCATACATGGATTTACTCAGAATTTGGAGTAGAAAATTTTATGTGAGTTTTGTGTGTGTGTGTGTGTGTGTGTGTGTGTGTGTGTGTTTGTTTGTGTGTGTGTCTGTGTGTGTGTGTGTGTGTGTGTGTGTGTGTGTGTGTGTGTGTGGGTGTTTCCGTCCCCCCCTTATAACTTTTGATCCGCTCAATTTACAGAGCCTAAATTTTCATAATATATAGACAATTATAGGCCTACAAAACTTTTATACTCAGAATCGTGAATTTTTGTTTCAGTCAGGGGTTATCAAATCCATATATTTTTCCATATATCTCAGTAACCATAAAAGCTAGACGCTGAAATTTGGTATAAACATAGACAAATACAAAATCTCAAATAAGTTTTTTTTAATTCCAGGGTTTCTCAAACATTTTTTATTAAGAAAAATATTTTTTTTATGATAAATTTATGAGTTTAACTGCCTTTATTGCCATTTTTTTTAAATATCAAAAAAAGCCGAAACACCCCAACTAGATAATTTAATTATCTATAAAAAATATTAACATATTCTGGGTAGGATAAAAGAACTGACCTCCATACTATCTTATCTTGACATACATAGGTACATTTGTTGTATAGAAAATCAAATATCTTAAAATATTAAATAATTTGTATTTATGGGATTATAGTTTGGTACTTATTCTTCAACTACACATACTATCGCTATCGACAGTTGGATCTCATGTGTTACATGCAACTAGTATATATTAATTGGTCTGTTTATGTGTAAATAAGACTGAGTAGGCATTAGTAGAAAAACCAGTTTCATATCGATAAGTCGACATCACGATTTGGTTTTCTAAGCTCCTATGACCCTTTCACGGAAATGCAGGGTCCCATGAGACACCTTTTAGGAACCGTTGCACTACACAATCACTACAAAGGTCAACGTAATGAAGGGATCGCGTGCCACAAAATATCTATAAGAGTTTCTGCCGCTATGCGATTGTTTTAACTTTTCTTGTTTACTTACCTTCATTTAGATTTGAAACTAAGCATTATTGTCGGTGGTAGCCTAATTTCCGAGAGAATTTCTGTAATAAACTCTCTTTTGGGGGGAAATATGAAAATGGACGTCGTAAAAAGCAAACAGTCCGCGTCGTATATTGCGAAAGAAAAAATGTACACTTACAATTTCTCAAGTGAAGAAATCCGAGGGTTGTAATTATATGAGCATTCAGTGGACGACTCAGTCAGGAGCGATACTAGGGCTGGACGAATGGTGTGTTTGCCCAAGCCGTTATATCTGGAATTCACCATATTATTCATTTCAATAGCTAAGAATAACAGATTGATAAGAAGCTTGGAAAAAGCTTCAAGTTTTTAATTTTACTAATCTTTGAAACGATGAAATAGCATGACACTCTGTTTTCGCTGCCTAACCTTAAAAAAAAATAATTATTGTTAGATAAAAATGTTACCTAAACGTGAAATTATATTTGACACAAAGAAAACAACAGTATATTATACTTAAAAGAGATAATAAATTCCTGGTTGGTCGGAAGAAATTGACTATAATTATAACAGTTGGTAAGGCGTTCGGTTTCTGTGCGGGCGTCCTGGGTTCGATTCCCAGCAGAGGAGATTTTTTAAAATTCATTTCTCATGAAAATATTGCTTCTCTGGGCTGGAAACACTGGTTAGTTGGAAGAAAATACGGCAGTAAACTCGCCACTTGCGCAGGGTGCAAGGGAGTTTTCATTATTATTATTATTATTTGACACAAAGAAAACAGCAGTAAATTATATTTAAATATAGATAACTAATAAATTCCTGGTTTGTTGGAAGAAATCGACTAATGGTAAGAAACCCGCTAGCGTACGATTTTTTTATGCATGCATTTTGTAGAAAAAGATAAATTAAGAAATAAAAAGAGCCTCGTGTATAAAAATGAAGACATCGCGATAACTAATTAAATTTAAATCTTTTTATTTTGTATTGAATTTGCAGGAAGAAAGTTATAAATAATGTTTTTCTCTGGCGATGTTTTGTCTCATTTCAACTCTGGCTTTATTCGAGCGAATTACTCGAACTTTCTACTCTATTATTTATTTATTTTATTTTTATTTTATTGTATTTTGTTTCTCGGGCAACCCTATTAGTTGTCAAACGTTATTTCAAACATTTATTTAACACGCATCCAATGACAAGTTAATAATTGTACTAAAAATACAAAAAAATGTGTAAAAAAATATTGTGAAAATGTGAATAGAACCAATATGTTATACCTACTTTAGTAAATAAAATAATTTTCATATTGAAATATACATTGTAAAATTTGAACCATTGTTTGTATGGGTCACTAGACATACAATATTACTTCTATCAAGACATAAATATGCTTCGTAAGAATATTGAAAATCTAAGATTATTTACTCATGTATAATTTATTGATCATTTTGTTATTCACTTGTGTATAACTCTTACAATACTTGATCATTTTGATATGAACTTATGTATAACTTGTACATCAATTGAACAATTTGCTATTTACCTGTGAATAACTTTCACACTAATTTGCTTTTTTAATTGTGTATAACTTTCGCATCAATTGATCAATTTGCTATCTACTTGTGTATAACTTATACAATACTTGATCATTTTGCTATTTACTTGTGTATAACTTTTTATTTTTATTTTATTTTATTTTATTTTATAGAATACAACAGAAATACAATAAAGATTTATACAGATATACAGAGATAACTTTCATGTTGCCAATTATAGTATTCAAAATATATTAAGTACATACACATTTATTAACAATTATGAAGACAGGATGGGAAAGGAGAGAGGTAGGAAGGGGAGTGGGGGGAAGCATCGACCTCTAGAAACTCATATTATGATTTGCCTCACGTGTCTCAATGTATGAATAATAGTTAAATAAAATTAAGTTAAAGTTAAAGGGGCACAATTAAAAAGTTAAAGTATGTGCACAATAAAACAGAGCACAGATTAAACTTCCGACAAATTCACAATTTTTTTTTTTAATCAATTTTCAAAAAAACTTTCACATCAATTGTCTAATTCGCTATTTACTTGTGTACAACTTTTACATAAAGTGATCAATATGCTATTTACTTGTATATAACTTTCCCATCTTGATCAATTCGCTATTTATTTGTGTATAACTTTCACATCTTGATTAATTTGCTATTTACTATTTAAAAGTAAGAATAATAGAAGAGCGTGTATGAGAAGATGCATGGACGTGAACAAAGGGAAAAATGTATGTCGAGAGGAGTCTGGCGTTCGGTTCTCTCTACCTACCCCGAATAGGGAAAGGGCGTGATGGAATGGTATGGTACTTGTGTATAACATTCACATCTATTGATCATTTTGCTACTTATATTATTATAAAACTGACTCGGACCAAAAATTCTCATAAATTCACTTTGCCCAGAATAAAGTATAAAACAAACTGAGAATATTATTGAATAAATCCACTTTGGGATTAAATATATTTCACCTTTCATTTCTGTTTGTACTTATGGACCAGGGATGCTGTGTCAGATTTTTCCGGAAAACATTTTTCACAGATTTTTCACGTACCCACCCAGAGGTAGCGTGGCAATTATCTCCTATAAAATATGACGCAGAAATGGTGTGTCGGATTGTCAGAATACCAGGTCAGAGCAAATGGATATTATGCATTTAATTTTTGTTAATGGAACAAATGACAATAAACTTTGCACCCGGTTTATTGCCGTCTGGCAATTTCATCCAAATTACCGGTGTTTCCAGCCCGAAAAAGCAATAACTATTGTGTGAGATATAATTCAACATAAATTTCTCCACTGCTGGAGATCGAACACAGCAGATCGAAAGCACGCACAGAAGTCAAACTGCTTACCAACTAGTTATAATTAGTTTCAGTATTTCAATATTGAACATGATTCGGCCTGTAGACGACAAATTGTTTTGATAACTTCAAAAACGCTATCAATCATATTTCTTCATTGTCTTATATTATATTTAGTGTTTTTCAAATTGTATATTTTTTCTTTTCTTTTTTTTTTGATATTGTGTATATTATTAGTTATTTTCTACTTCTTAAGTGAAGGTATATTATTGTAGTATATAATTGTTATTTATAAATTTTGTTTTTTTTCTATGTTCCTTAACTGAAGGTTTATTAGATATTAATTGTATGTAAAAATGAGTGGGTTGTGGCCAACGCTAAACTCCTCACTAACAAGTATTCAAATTTTGTATGGAAAATTTTCAGCATTTTCATGAAATGAGTTTGTTAAATTATTTTTTATTTAAATATTTTATTATGAAAACTTGATAACTCTTCAATGCTTTTTTATGTATGTCCTGTGCCTTTTTACTAATTTTAAAATAAAAATTTCAAATTTTAAGTTTCCTGAGTTTGGGGTCACTTTGAAATATTTGACAGTTAAAAAAATTGAGAAGCAATATTCATATATCGTTCAAAATCCAATGGGGTCTAAGCGAGTATTAGATATATATATATTTGCAAAAATTGAATAGAATCGAATGAGTACTTTAGTCTATAATCTATAAAGTAAAAATGAACACGCCGTACATAGCACACTGCACATAGCACACTGCACACAGCACATAGCCCACACACAGATACATTGTGATGAAACTTTCAGAATTCAATCTCAGCATGATACTAGTTGATAATCTGCAATAAAAAAATACCCTTAAAAATTGCGAAATCATAACTCCCCACTATATCCCCTTGGGTTAGTGAGGAGTAAAAATTGTAGTTGTTTATTATATAAATACGTATATTTCTAAATTGTTTTATTATGTGAATAAATGAAACAAATAAAAAAAATAAAGTTACAATCAATTTAAGGATTATATTTCAGTAAGATGACAGGGCGGATCCTAATCAAAAGAAAATCTTTTATATCCAACAAAGACTGAACCAAACGGCGATCATAAACAAAACGATATCAATATTCAAATGAGACTTTCGACGAGGCGCCGTGATAATTAAGGGTTATTATATTTTTGTTACAAAAAGAGTCATAAATCTTGGGAAACCGCTTCCTTTCTCCACGAAAAAGTTTGCCACCCCTTTCTCCACACACACACACACACACCACCCCGCCCAAATAGAAATGTGTTTTTAATGTACTGCATGGAGGCAAAATGTTTTATCATGAGCTCATTACTCGAAGACCATAGAGTTGCGAAATTCAATAGGGATCTCTTTTTTTGAACCACGGATGTCAAAATTGAAATGAGATAATAAAATCATCACGCTTTGTTTAACACTCAAAGTGTCCGGACATATACATTATGTCCAATTCTGATTCGTCTAAATGTATCCGTCTGAATTTTAGTACATGAAAAATGTCAAAAAGGTACTTGCATTAATACGGGACTCATTACGTCACACCGCGCGAACAAAATCCTTTTATTCATTGTCGCCCTTAGTTACAGACGTTTTCGTACTCTATTACATATTATGTCCTATTCTGATTCGTTTCAGAGTGCGAAAATATCTATAACCAACGGGCGACCATGGATAAAAGGATTTTATCCGCGAGGTGTGACGTAATGAGTCCCGTATAAATGCAGTCAACTTTTTGACATTTCTCAAATACTCAAATTCAGACGGATAAATTTATGTAAACGAATCGGAATAGGGCATATTAAGCATTTCCACCTCAATACGTTGCAGCAGCAATTGCCACGTTATTTGCCGCAACCAAGTTTTCCTCGTTACATCCCTGTCCCATGCATTGGCAGACAAGAAGACGCTCATCTTGGACCTCACCTCAATCGCAAGATACTTCCTCTTCTCGACCTTCTCAACCTATAAACCACCTGCAGAAGTTCTTTTTACACCTTGTCACACCTACACGGACGTTATTCAGTGTCTTCCATGTACGGTAGGGTAGATGCTGTCCCGGTACCAAAGTCTCCGACTGCTTGCTTCGACCTTCACTGTATCTACTATTCAATCCAGTGTTCCTGCCTTGTCCTTTCTGGCGACACCTAAATGGGTGATATTTACAAACGTGTTATTTCATTATCCGAAGACAAAAATGGTTTCTTTGTTACTTCATAGATGGCAATAGTAATGTCCTATTTTCAGGTGATCTGTTACTCATTATTCAAATATATAGAACTTTAAAAAATTCCATTGATCAGAACTCAATATTACTTACTCAATAAGAATGCATGTGTACCTTGAGTTCCTGGTTCTTCTATAATATTCTTATATATAACTTCGTCTCTAATGAGATGTTAAACAATTTGTTTGAAAAATCATTTGACTACCGACAGGGAAAAAATTCAGTGTTTGCGTACCTATAATGCAATTAAAAAAATATTTAATTTTTATTTTATTGTTGAATATTGTGCAAACATGCATTTAAAATACAATAGAATTTATCATGTTGCATTCTGAATGTTGTCTGTTTAGGTGAGACGATATTGATGTTTGGGGATATACGTTTGTGTCGTGCTAAGATTATGCACACCCGCACATCTGTCGCAGGTACAATATTGGTAATCGACTACTTGCTTGCCTCATATACACATTTGTATTTTTGTATTATGTGCTCTTATGCACCAATATTAGGAGAAAATATTTCGATGGATTTATTAAATAAATAGAGAAACCAATTTACGTATTTCGGTTTGAAAAAAACTGTTAAAAAACGTTATCTTTTTCCACCATAGACAAGGCAAATTTGCATAAAGGATGGTTCAGACGCAAGTCCATTGAAACGAAAACTGTTATTTCCTGAATGCCCCTAAATGGAAATGAAAACATGTCGAAATAAACAGCTTATCTTTAAACATTTCTGTACAAATATTATGGCTGTTGGTGGACGCTTTATAGTTTAATTATAATGGCGGACACAGAAAAATATAAACACTAAGCTTTAATTAGTAGTTATCCGTATAAATTATAAGCATTTTTTCGTATTTAAATACAAATTAATTAAAAGATTTTGATTATGTTGTTCAACAATATCATTAAACGATAAACACAAAAATATACATCAAGTAAGATCTAACAGATATATTTCCCTCGAATGTCGAACACTTCAGTTTATAAAACTGAGGTTCAGTCGAGAGGTCTATTTCAAGTGACCACTTCAGATTATAAAACTGAGGTTCAGTCGAGAGGTTTATTTTGAGTGACCACTTCAGTTTATAAACTGAGGTTCAGTCGAGAGGTTTATTTTTAGTGACCACTTCAGTTTGTAAAACTGAGGTTCCGATGATCGGCTTATTTTTGGGTGATTTTGGGAGTTTTTAAAACTGAGGTTAAATTAATAGGTTTATTTTTCACGCCATACGAATATGCTATACCTACACACAAAAACATGAAGAAGAAACTTATTATATACATCTAAATACTTATTATGTGATGGCGAGCTTACCCTTGCCACCTCTACCGATGTCGTTCGCCTATAGCACAAGCATTAATGTTTTATTTAGAAAAAGTATGAGGATGTCCGAAAAAAAAATAAAAGAACATCCTAGAACCCTGTCAAGTGGCGATTTTATTGACTGTCAATATCAATCATTCAAAGGCCCACTTGACAGAAAGTTAAAAGGGAGGATCAGGACTCTTGGAGGCACTTTGTGGTGGTCGTATAAAATAAAAAGCACGGCTTTGATTCCAGAGACTTGGTCGACATGGAAAGAGACAAAAAGGCAGTCACAAAACAAGAACTCCGGAAGGCGCCTAGTTGTGGTATCCTTAACTCTTGTTTTACGAAAATAAGGTACGGTGAAAGTTTGTGCAAAGAGATAAAAATAATTTTGTGTAAATAAATTCTAATTTGAACCTGCCGTATAGTTTTATTAATATGAGACGGGAAGTTTCTTGGATGAAAATTTGTGATATTCAGAGGGAAAATCGTAACTTTTAATTTCAATGTAAAGTTTGAAAGTGAATTCTTAAGTAGTTGCCTTCTCTTTTCTCTCAATAGCTATTAGAATATTATAATTTTATCCATTTACATTAGATATAGATAAATATTTTCGTATATTTATTTCACTTCTTCTTCCAACATCCTTCTCTAACCTATCCCGTCATTCGCAGTGATCGTCCAGTTTGGCACACTCTGAAGATGGGACATGTCCCTTACAGTATTGTCTTCAATCTCAGCCTCGGACTCCCGATCTATCTGTTTCCTATATATTTTTCTTTCCTTAACTTCCTAGTTTGTATGCAATTCTTAAATTGTTAAATATGTTTTGATTTTTTTTGAGTACGTATTTTTTTTATATACCTACATACATAGTTATTTTGAATATTATATTTTTATTATTGTTTAAGCAATAAGACTGTACAAATTTGCCGTATTTTAATCGGTACTGCAGTCTTTGCTTTGAAATTTGTTTGTTCATTTAATTTTAATTTATTAGAGAAAAACCTAATTATTAAAAATAATAATATTCGCTACTCCCATCACCACCCGCTCCGCATATGGGGACTGTCAACGGCCCCTTCGCAGAACGCCAGAATGAACGACGAAAAAAAAAACAATGCATGGCACGAAGAGTAGCTCATGGAGCCCTCTAGATTAGCAATCTCGGCACCATGGTGCAAAAAGAACAATCAACAAGTGCGAATTGATATTCACACTTGCGGACTGTAGGCGACTTCAGATCCACATATATA
Source organism: Molanna angustata (assembly GCA_963576475.1). NCBI lineage: Eukaryota > Metazoa > Arthropoda > Insecta > Trichoptera > Molannidae > Molanna > Molanna angustata. Next base: position 5,231,187 of record OY754973.1, on the reverse strand, counting down.
GGGAATCAGAGAAGTGACCAAGATCTCTGGAAACAGACAAGTCAGTTAGAATCTTCGAATAAAAAGGCACCGTATCTATGGGAAAATCGTTTGAAGGCTTTGTAATTGTTCTTCGATATCACTAAGTCCGCATGTCCAATGGGACTTTGAAGAGGCCCACGGACAGCAACGAGGAGCTCCGAACTGTAAAAGGACACAATTGAATGAGAACACTCCCAAAGGATGTGATCCGAAGTTTGGTCCGGACATTGACAAAACTGATGAAACTGAATGAGGAAAGTTACCGTGTCCTGTGAGAAATTAAGAAGTCCAAAATCTGGAACAACCCAAGGAGATTTCAGTCGCTTCGTGACAATTATTTATTTAAATAATAATAAATAATTGTCACGAAGGAGAAGATTGAGGGTCGTAGAGGAGTCAGAAGAAAGCAGCTTTCCCGGCTTCGTAACGTTCGGGAATGGGCCGGTATGAGAACTGTGGAGGAGCTGTTTCGCACTGCCCAAGACAGGGAGGCTTTTTCTATGTGATCGTAAACGTCGGGGGGACCTGACATGACACGAGAAGAAGAAAAAGAAGGGGAAAACCAATAGCTTCTATAAACTTCAAAGTTTAATACAAAGTGTATGGACATGATAGAGAAACCATTCAGTGGAGCTATCATGAACGAATGTATATTATAAAATTGTTTGTAACATAATATTCCAACTGTCGATTCGTTCATGAGAATTCAATTCTCTTAATGAATCGACATTATCCAACTGTCGATTTGTTCAGGAGAACTTTGTTCTCTGAACATATCGACAATGTTTAAAGCCAGGATACGCGAGAGTTGTATGCAGAGGTCTACTTTTTTCACGGCTTTTCCAATTTTGAAGTCAAAAAACACCAACTTAGAAGCTTCGCAGCATATATGTTCCATACACGGATTTACTCAGAATTCGGAGTAGAAAATTTCGTGTGTCTGTGTGTGTGTGTGTGTGTCTGTGTGTGTGTGTCCCCTTATAACTTTTGATCCGCTCAATTTACAGAGCTCAAAATTTCAGAATAAATAAACAGTTATAGGCTTACAAAACGTTTATACTCATAATTTCGAATTTTTCTTTAAGTCAGGGGTTATCAATTTTTGAATTTATACTTTATTTTTCCATATATCTCAGAAACCATAAAAGCTAGAACGCTGAAAATTGGTACAAATATAGACAAATACAAAATCTCAAATTAATTTTTTCAAAAAAATTCCAGGATTTCTCAAACATTTTTTATTAAGAAAAATATTTTTTTTATGATAAATTTATGAGTTTAACTGCCTATATTTCCAAATTTTTCAAAAATATCGTAAAAAGCCGAAACATCCCAACTAGATAATTTAATTTTCTATAAAAAATATTTACATTGTATTAGCACATCTCAAACTTTTTTTAACAATTTTTATAAAAATTGAATTTAGTGACGACATTGCTTCATACAATTTGTATGTCAGTCGCCTATACACAATATGTAAGAAGACTTAATAGTTTAATAATAGGTACTTAATCTCCAAACATGCATACAGAACCATCATGCTGTTTTCATATTCCGGGTAGAAAAACAGGACTGACCTCCATACTGTCCTATCTTGACATACATACCAACATGTGTTAAAATTTTCAATAATTTGGATTTATGGGTTTATAGTTTGATTCTTATTCTTCAACTATACATACATACTATCGCTATCAATAGTTGGATCTCATGTGTTACATGCAACTAGTACTTAACAATTTCTCGTATAGGTACTCAATTATTTCATGTCTAAAATCAAAGTCGAAAATTAAATGATGGTAAAGAAATCCTTACTTAAATATGGAAAATGTTTACACGTACAGAAGACCTCCACGTATTTTCAATGCATTCGCTTACAGACCCCTATTCCCATCCCCTAGACGGTTGATTGTAAAGCCATTTGGGGATATTGTTGGTTATTAGGGAGTAGAGGGTGAGAGAAGCCCCCGTAACCTCCCCCAAATTGAACAGGGTTGCTAGGAAACAGTAAAAACAGCATTATCAAGTTTTTTTAAAAACAAAATTGAAATAATGAAAAAATACAACGACTGTGAATAGACTATTCACGAAGGAAGGAAACGGAGGATGCAAAATAACAATTATTTATTATATTTTTGTTATTTTTTTTTATTTATAGCCGACCGCCGTGGCACAGTTGGTAAGCCGTTCGGTTTCTATGCGGGCGTCCTGGGTTCGATTCCCAGCAGAGGAGAAATTTATTTAAATTAATTTCTCACGCAAATATTGCTTCTCTGGGCTGGAAACACCGGTTAGTGTGAAGAAATTTCCATACGGCAATAAACTCGAACCTTGCGCAGGGTGCAAGGAAGTGTTCATTATTATTATTATTTATTTATTTGTATCGATTTAGACTTAATTGCATGGTTTTGTTGATTGCACTAAATAAAACAGAAAATAAATGTTTCAACATTGGCAAAAACATTTTACATTAGAGTGTAAGAAGAAGAAAAAGAGACAGTAGGAATAGCAAGAAGTGTAAAAAATGATGAAAAAGGTTGTGATTAGACACCGCATGGTGAAAGTCAACGAATGTTCCCACGGTCTAATATTTTATATTAAAATTTTTATAGGCAGAAAATATTTATATTTTCTGTTATTGTTTTAAAACAGGGTGCGAATCAGGTATTTTGTACATAATCTTTTAATTGCGTCAGGTCTACCAGTGTTATCATGCCAGAGAAGCAATTATTGCTTTAGAAAATAATTTTGAATAAATTTCTCTTTTCCTGGTATTTAGCATACGACACTTGCACAAAAGTCAAATGTTAAATACATAAATTTATCATAAAAAATATTTTTCTTAATAAAAAATGTTTGAGAATCTCTGGATTTTTATTGAAAAAACTTATTTTAGTTTTTGTATTTGTCTATATTCATACCAATTTTCAACGTTCTAGCTTTTATGGTTTCTGAGATATATAGAAAATAAAGTAAAAATTCAAAAGTTGATAACCCCTGACTGAAACAAAAATCTATCAAAAAAAAATTATCTATATATTCTGAAATTTTAGGCTCTGTGTATTCAGCGGATCAGAAGTTATAAGTGGGGATGGACACACACTGACACTAAATGTTCTACTCCTAGTTCTGAGTAAATCTATATACAAAACATATATTATGCGAAGCCTCAAGTTGGTGTTTTTAGACTTCAAAGTTGGAAAAATCGTGATAAATATAGACCATTCATACAAATCTCGTGTATCTTTGCTTGATATTTCATATGTTAAGAGAAATACTTAAATTCTCATGAACAAATCGAAGTCTCCTTAAATTTACAGAGAAAGGAAATGCAAGCATACCTTACTATTGTCAACTATGCAAGCTTATCGATACGAAAAGAGTTATTATTGTGAACTTTTTTTCTTCTTCTTATTGCTACATATTGGTGCTAAAGCCCAAACCGACTTTAGGCCTCCGACTCCGTCTGTCCTCAGTCGCCTTTATTTAGTTATGTCGTTACTTGCAGAAGCTTTAGTTAGTTCAGTTTGTTCTGCTAACCCTGGATTACGATATACATAGTATAGCGTATTCGAACCAATATCTTAATTCATTGTTTAACATTATTTGTGTTTGGACAACCCTGTTTGATTTGTACAGTGTACATAGAGAGACGTGCTATAGGAAGATAATCGTACAATTTCTTGCGTCTTATTGTATGTTATATTAGCCCCCAACATATCCTATACGATACGCCTCGAGAATCTTAACATACTTGTTATTTAACATTTTCTATTTCTATTCAACAAGGTGATCTTCTGGGGACACGTTTTATTTTGGCGCCTTTTTTCACAACATTGTAAATAATTCATTTTGTCGAATATAACACGTCTCGGCGCTATCTGTTTTATCCAATATGTTAGTTCTTAATTGCAGATGATATATTATGAACTGTCATTAATTTGAAATTCATACCATACAATAAGATTTTTTTTATCGAAATGTTTTTCATGATATTTTGTAATAACTAGTTACTTGTTTCAAAACGACCGCGTCTTTCTCAGGACGGACGATTGAAGATGAGACACGTTTTTTTATTTATTTTATTTTTATTTATTTGGCTTTTCAACAGACTACACATACAACAAGTAACAATACAAAAATAATACAGGGATAAGTCCAATTACAGAAAAACGCAAATTATACAAAAAAACATGGTTACATAAATTCAACAAGTATCTACTTAAAACTAAAACGAAATTAAAAACGAAAAACAAAACAACGTGAAGTTTCTGAAGTTAAATTGGTACAATACTTATTTAGTGACAAATAAATTGATAAAAAAAAATAGAGGAGTTAGAAAAAAAATAAGGAGAGATAAAAAAAGAATAATAATAACACTGATCGTAGCATTGAGGAAAAAGAGGTTACGGAAGGATATAAAAGGAATTCAGGAACTATTTTACAGATAAAGTTTTTTAGTTTACCTTTAAATATTTGAATGGATTTGATGAATTTATTTGAGATTTTATTTAATGATTTTGTTGCAGCTTTGTGTTGTGCTTGTTCATTTGAAGATTAACTCATACCAAATAGGATTAAATTTAATATTCTTTATATAAGTCATTGCATGTAAACTGATTTAAATATTAGTTTACCTTTAAATATTTGAATGGATTTTATGAATTTATTTGAGATTTTATTTAATGATTTTGTTGCAGCTTTGTGTTGTGCTTGTTCATTTGAAGATTAACTCATACCAAATAGGATTAAATTTAATATTCTTTATATAAGTCATTGCATGTAAACTGATTTAAATATTAGTTTACCTTTAAATATTTGAATGGATTTTATGAATTTATTTGAGATTTTATTTAATGATTTTGTTGCAGCTTTGTGTTGTGCTTGTTCATTTGAAGATTAACTCATACCAAATAGGATTAAATTTAATATTCTTTATATAAGTCATTGCATGTAAACTGATTTAAATATTAGTTTACCTTTAAATATTTGAATGGATTTTATGAATTTACTAGTGAACACCCGGCAAACTTCGTATTGCCTGTATAATTAAAAATTGTCCTCCATAACCACCCGTCGCTTCAGACTCTTCAATACCTCCCATCCCTTCAGTACTTCCCGTCCCTTCAGTACCTTCCGTCCCTTCAGTACCTTCCGTCCCTTCAGTACCTCCCGTCCCTTCAGTACCTCCCTCAGTTACTCCCGTTTCTTAGTTACTCCCGTCCCTTCAGTTACTCCCGTCCCTTCAGTTACTCCCGTCCCTTCAGTTACTCCCGTCCCTTCAGTTACTCCCGTCCCTTCAGTTACTCCCGTCCCTTAAGTTACTCCCGTCCCTTCAGTTACTCCCGTCCCTTCAGTTACTCCCGTCCCTTCAGTTACTCCCGTCCCTTCAGTTACTCCCGTCCCTTCAGTTACTCCCGTCCCTTCAGTTACTCCCGTCTCTTCAGTTACTCCCGTCCCTTCAGTTACTCCCGTCCCTTCAGTTACTCCCGTCCCTTCAGTTACTCCCGTCCCTTCAGTTACTCCCGTCCCTTCAGTTACTCCCGTCCCTTCAGTAGGTCCCGGTCATACGCTCGACAATTCATCAAAGTTTCATTGAAATTGATTGAACGGTTCCAAGGATAGTCCACATTCATCGGTAAAATGACCTGATACCCGATGAAGAAGAAGAAGAAGAATTTTTTTTTAATCCAGAAACCATCCCGGGCATACACTCGACAATTCATCAAAGTTTCATTGAAATTGAATGAACGGTTCCCAGGATAGTCCACCTTCATAGGTAAAATGACCTGATACCCGATGATGAAGAAGAAGAAGAAAAATTTTTTAATCCAGAAACTATCCCGGTCATACGCTCGACAATTCACCAAAGTTTCATTTCAATCGGATGAACGGTTCTCAGGTTAGTCCACCTTCATATGTAAAATGACCTGATACCCGATGAAGAAGAAGAAGAAGAAAATATTTTAAATCCAGAAATCATCCCAGGCATACGATCGACAATTCACCAAAGTTTAATTGCAATCGGATGAACGGTTCCCAGGATAGTCCACCTTCATAGGTAAAATGACCTAAAACTCGATGAAGAAGAAGAAGAAGTTAAAATTTTTTGATCCAGAAACCATCCCGGGCATACTCTCGACAACTCACCAAAGTTTCATCGCAATCGGATGAACGGTTTAGGAGCGCATTCAACACATACATGATACATACATAGATACAAACATTCAAATTTATAATATAGATTTGAGATTTTATTTAATGATTTTGTTGCAGCTTTGTGTTGTGCTTGTTCATTTGAAGATTAACTCATACCAAATAGGATTAAATTTAATATTCTTTATATAAGTCATTGCATGTAAACTGATTTAAATATTAGTTTACCTTTAAATATTTGAATGGATTTTATGAATTTATTTGAGATTTTATTTAATGATTTTGTTGCAGCTTTGTGTTGTGCTTGTTCATTTGAAGATTAACTCATACCAAATAGGATTAAATTTAATATTCTTTATATAAGTCATTGCATGTAAACTGATTTAAATATTAGTTTACCTTTAAATATTTGAATGGATTTTATGAATTTATTTGAGATTTTATTTAATGATTTTGTTGCAGCTTTGTGTTGTGCTTGTTCATTTGAAGATTAACTCATACCAAATAGGATTAAATTTAATATTCTTTATATAAGTCATTGCATGTAAACTGATTTAAATATTAGTTTACCTTTAAATATTTGAATGGATTTTATGAATTTATTTGAGATTTTATTTAATGATTTTGTTGCAGCTTTGTGTTGTGCTTGTTCATTTGAAGATTAACTCATACCAAATAGGATTAAATTTAATATTCTTTATATAAGTCATTGCATGTAAACTGATTTAAATATTTGATATTGGTTGCCCAAGGAGAAAAACAAATGTTGGGCGTATCCTTGAGAGACCGAATAAGAAACGAGGAAATAACACGCCGGTCAAAGGTCATCGACATTGCAGAAAGAATGGGAAGGCTGAAGTAGCAATGGGCAGGTCATGTGGCAAGACAGAGAGATGATAGATGGACCCACAAAATTCTGAATTGGAGACCCTATCATAATAGAAGAGGTGTAGGGAGACCACAGAGGAGATGGACTGACGACATTGTCGAACTGGTGGGACATGGGTGGAAGCGGAGCGCCCAGGATAGAGTGGAGTGGAAAACTCAGGAAGAGGCCTTTATCCAGCAGTGGAGTGAAAGGGGCTGAAGAAGAAGGGCAACCAAAAGATATTATGTAAAATATTAATTTAACACGCTCCCAATAACAAGTTTCCACATTCTGGAGACCTACGATATTAATCGTCTCACGGATCCAGACTGAAAACACAATTCAAAACTGTGTCTCCATCGGGAATCGAACCCGAAACATTTGTATCAGCAGATGTGAGCCAACTAACGGGTAATTTGTTAAATATTTATTTAACGCGTTCCCAATAACAAGTTGCCAAAATTTTCAGACTTACAATATTAATATTTATTCATGTTTGGACTTGTAGAAATATACTTCGTTGGCCAAAGATACGAGATCGTCGTAACATTCACATACTGTCATTACTTTATAAGACTATTTATGATCCCTATTCACCACAATATTTAAAAAATAACGTCGTTTTCTTGTCAAGTCCTATCCCTTCGATCTGCTGAACGTACTACACCAGCTATCCCCATTCATAATACAGAAGTTTTCAGCTCCTCTTTTCAAGTAAAATCAGCTAGACTATGGAATGGCCTAAGTGATGAAGTAACGTCATCTCAATTCATTCAAATATTTAAAGGTAAACTAAAAAAACTTTATTTGTCAAATAGTTCCTGAATTCCTTCTACATATATCCTTCCGTAACCTCCTTTTCCTCATTGATATGCTCAGTGTTATTTTTATAATTCTTTTTTTTTTTAAACTCTGTTTTCATTTTTTTTTCTCTATACATTTTTTTATATTTCTTACTCTTTTATGTTATTTTTTATCAATTTATTTCTCACTAAATTAGTATTATTATACCAATTTAACTTAGAGACTTCGCGTTGCTCGGGTTGGTTGGAAGAAATCGCCTTATGGCAATAAACCTGCCTTTGTATACATGTACATAAATTATATAAATAAATAAATAAATAATAGTCTCACAGATTCAAACTGAAAACACATAAAAACGGCCACGATGGCCAATATGGCAAATATCATACTTTTTATATTCATTTGTCGACTCAAAAATTAAAACACATTTCTGATGTATTTGAGTTACATATCACAACATTTCGTATGCACGTGCCTAAGTAAAATGTCAATTAATGAAACGAATCAAAATGCTAACAATTTTCCATATCAAGATTTTTGTAGGTATAATATGTGTTTGTTTTAAATATAAAGTATTAAATATTTGAAAAATGTTTTTATTGATTAAGATAAATACATAGATCGTATTATATTTGATTAATTGTTTTGCTTTATCTAAATAACATGTAACAAACCACAAATACAGTCATTTCTTGATTTTGGTTTAATTCATCTTGTTCAAGATCGACCTTTGGGTTTGAAACCTTCCACATTCATCTGACCACCAATTTATCTACGTAGGTTTGCTCTCCTCAATTATTCACAAAATAATCTACTCTCTGGTAAATAACATTCTATTTATGTATGTACGTGACTCTACACACGAATACTGAAACAAAATAAAACAAAAAAAAAATAATTAACGCTTTTTAAAAAAATATCAACTGATTTAAATATTTTTTTTTGCTAAAAATATCTAATACTGAAAATATATTTTATATCCAGTCGGTTTCTGACGTTGAATTTATGCCATTCTTTTCCTCTGTGGCCTCATGATTACATGTGATTACACTCAATACGACAGATGATTCGCTCTCATGTTAGACGATCTTGAGCGATCCAAAGGCTTCGGTGATTGATGATCCTCTAACGAACTCAACAAGGTCACTCTACCAAGTTCTTGAGCAATCTCTGTATCTTTTACCCTCAACGCTTTTCAAGATGACGATATTTTCGATTTTATCAAGAAAAGTTCTGGCGAAATATACAAAATATTGAATGGGATGATAAATTTAATTAAGTACAATGATTTCATTTAAAACATCACGGCATACACCTACCGACGTGGGGTAATCAGAGAATGCTATGTGGGTGTGCATATATGTATATATATTTTTTAACAGATTTTTAATTATCTCAATAGAGACGAAGTTGGAATATTTATTGTAGGAGAACCGGGAAATCAAGGCACCTACAGGGCTTACGACCTGTCATCGGCTGGTTTACGCGATCACTTAATGCGCTTGCGCAACGTTCACCAATTATGCCTTTTAATGAGATCCCTATCAATTCAATTTTGAAAGTTCTATATATTGTAATACTGAAATTCTTTTCGCTTGAAAATAAGGAATTTTTACTACAGCCATCTATGGGTGAAATTATGAACAACAATCTTATTATTTTTATTTATTTTGTTGGAACGCCATCTATTGAGAGAATTGGTTTTTTGTAAATAATGAAAGCTACAATTCTTATATCTGAGGTGACAATGCATTTTTCGCATAGAAGTCACCCCTGAATTGCGCCAGACTTATAAGGTCATTTTTTTTTTCTTATTTACCTACTTGTACCAATGTGTAAGTAATCGAATATTTTTATTATTGCATATGCGCAAACATTGGATTTTTTCCTGTCGGGAGTCAAAGATATTTTTTAACAGATTTTTAATTATCTCAATAGAGACGAAGTTGGAATATTTATTGTAGGAGTATTTATTGTAGGATGATAGGGATCTCATTAAAAGGCATAATTGGTGAACGTTGCGCAAGCGCATAAAGTGATCGCGTAAACCAGCCGATGACAGGTCGTAAGCCCTGTAGGTGCCTTGATTTCCCGGTTCTCGTACAATAAATATCCCAACTTCGTCTCTATTGAGATAATTAAAAATGTGTTAAAAAATATCTTTGACTCCCGACAGGGAAAAAAATCCAATGTTTGCGCATATGCAATAATAAAAATATTCGATGTATATATATATTTTTTTTTATTGAAGACAAACATACAGCCAATTTAGTACATAAGACAAGCAGACGTTAATACAACAAATAAACCAAAAATGTTTGACGAGTATTACTGGTTAACAAAAGATGAATTGAGAAAAAAAAAACAATCGGTAGCATAATATTATTTGCTGTAGGAAATGGAAATTGAAAGGAAATGAGGCGATATGAGAAGCGTGCGTAAGATCACTCAAGCGATGAGTGAACGTGGCCAAAATGGATAGTTTAAATCTTCTATGCGATGAGTTGAAGAGATCAATGTCATAGATGAAAGAATCATAATTTCTGCATGCTCTGTATATATATCCCCTCACAATATTCTTGTCTCACCTCAAAAGGTACTTTATTCAAAATGGGAAATGATTCTCACTGCTGACCTGTGTGAGATGTTATTTAAGGTATGTGTTGTATTTATCGATCACCATGGCTGTGGCACAATCTTCCTAATTCTGTGTTTCCATCATTTTACAACCCGGATCCTAATATTTACCTGAGAAAATTGCAAATCCTCCCCAGCGCTACGTAGTGCGCTTCTTCGGAAGAGTATAATGGACCCAAATCCTGATTGCTGCTATCCCCTACGAAGTCATGTTAAAACAAAAAAAAACCTTGTCTCACATATTTTGGGAGGACGTCCTGAAGTTCTGATTTTTTGGAGAACATAATTCCAGGCCACTTTGACGTAAATATTTGATAAATGAAATTCAAGTTTTCCTTAAAGGAGGGAATTGAGGAAAGAAGAGGTAATATTGCGTCGCTTCTCTGGAAAAATATTTAAAAGAACCTGTGTCGTGCATGATTATTCATGTCAAATTCCAATATAACGTTCGTTTACAGAATAATTTGGATTTTAATGAGTTTTTCCAGTGTTCAGACTATCGACATCTCGATCGTACAGTAAATGGTCATTAAGATAATTTTCGGTTTATGTTAAATAATTATGTGTTGATAGTATGGAGTGCACACGGCATTCAAACTGCCTTATTACTGGGTAACGAATGCACCCCACCTGGTTCATACTATTGTATGACAAAAGTAATAAAGTCAAATTATATCGCGTGACTTACAAACATACATATACTTATATGTATACATATATTATATACTGGGTGTTTGACTGTACCTCCAGGTGATAATAATATAGGGAACAGAAAATATTTTATTGTTGGTATACATCAACATAATCACGGAATGCCTGTATCGGATTTAGCTGTTCTTAAATATTGCTTCGAGATGCTAAAATACCAATTATTTTGTTTTCAATGTATACAATACTAAGCTTAGGTTTGGAATGACGAGGAAATAGTATATGTTATATGTTAAGCTTGGTTATAGAATTGGGAAGGAAATTGAAAATGTGATTTGCTAAGTTTGGGTATACAATGGAGAAGGAAATTGTTAATGTGATTTGCTATGCCGACCGCGACATTATAATAATAGCCGAAACAAACAACGACCTACAAAAAATGCAGAACAGGCTGCATGAAGCAAGAAATTAATAAGGTAGTTGCAGTCTCTGGTGTCCTCAGATCCATTATCTGGAAAAATGAGGACATGTTCGTATGTAAGAGCGGTGGGAATTTACAGAGCATGTCCATTATAAGGTGAGAATTTACAAGGCAGGGATGATACACGAGGAGACACAGTCAGATGTATACGAATACTGAGGACTTCCGAAATTAGGACACTGAGAATGAAAGCAGGCAAAACTTTGAGATACCGAGTGAAGACCATCAGATGGAGTAGCCAGCGGAAGACGGACTGGTATGGGTTTTCTTATTGTGCTGCACAATCAGTCTCACGGCACCCACCCTCGTCTTAAAGATGGAGGGATAGTTGGGAGTCCACTTCGCTGGATATCCAGATCTCTTAAAACAGATATAAAGGTCTGCATAAAAGAATGAAATGAAGAAATATACAATATATTTTTTTTTATTTAACTTTTTGTTGGTACATAATATGTTGGAGAGAGGACCAAGGTTATCGATGATGCATGCAATATAACTTCTTCAAAGTGGAATTACCAAGGCAGAGATTGATGGACAATGTTACCCGAAATCTAAACATGCTGAATGCTTGTGATGACTGGCAGTCCACTGCAGCTAACAGGAAGGCTTGGAAATCTATTGTTCAGGAGGCTAAAGCTCTACTGGAGTTGTGTGGCCATCGAAAGAAAGTAAAGTGGAATTGGGCTGGCAATGTAGCGAGAACATTGATCGATGGACCTAATGTACCCTAAAGTGGACGGAGAACTGGCTGAAGAAACCCGGGCAGACTGCAAACAATAAGATGGCCTGACGACATTAAACGAGTGGCAGCTAGGAGGTCAATAGCATAGGAAGAATGGCTGATGATGATAGTACACATTAAAAATGCAGCTAGGAGGTCAATAGCATAGGAAGAATGGCTGATGATGATAGTACACATTAAAAATATTGCACACTGGAGGGCCTATTTCCATCTTCCTCCTTTTTGGCTTCATGACTGAGGATGGCGACTGCACTCAATCACTAGCCGAATCGGCCGCCTCCATGTAAGACGGTCTTGGGCAGATCAAAGGGCTTCAGTGATTTAAGATCATGTAGTGGACTCGACAAGGTCGCCGTATAGGGTCAGTTAGAGACCTCAGGATCTTGTACTCTCCACGCCTCCCAATACGACGAAGCTTCTCGAGGTTATTTAGGATCTTACTAAGGAACTATGGCAATTGTCGATTTCTTCTAACCAACCAGATAAGAAAGCAAGAAAACATAAAAATATGTACAACAGAATGAAGATTGAAAGCGAAAACAAATAAGAAAAAAAATCATCACACCAAGATATTAAAAAAAACTTTAGACCATGGAGAGAAAAGTGTAATAAGAATAATAATATAATATGTAGTGCAGGATTGAGTGTTATAATACAAACATTTTTTTCATCTGAGTGCCTAGTCAATGTGTCAATTTATCGATGGAAAAGAAAAGAAAAGATAACTCAATGTATGAAAGTTATGCATAAATTGAGTTCTTTTCTTTTCATTTCTTTTCTTTATTCTTCTTTTCTTTTTTTTCTTTACTTTACTTTTCTTTTTTTTCTTTTCTTTTCTTTTCTTCTCTTCTCATTTCTTTTCTTTTCTTTTCTTTTCTTTTTTTCTGTATTTTTTAAATTGACACGTTGACAAAGTTCACTAGTTTGTAAAAGAATATTGGTAATTGAAACGTGTTTGTATAGCAAGTTAAGTAAACAATATATATATTTTTTTTAAATCAATAAAGATTATATTATGGACTTACTTACATGACATGATTTTCGTTCTTGCTAGTAGGTAAGTCAAATGAAAAAAATAAGCGATATTAGGGAAAATAATCATGAACGGAATTAGGGAAAAACGTTTGAGAAATACTGAGAAAGGATTAGGTATACAAGAACCTTTTAAGATTAGATTATATAAGTATTTATTTTCATAAAGTATGCGTTTTATGGAATGTATTTTTAGTTATCGTATTCATTGATACGTACGGACCAGTGATAAGTTGCACATTTTTTTTACCAAAAGAAACCATTAAATTTAATGTTAATCCGTATTATGGTTAAAAATTTATTTTGAGCATTTATGAGAGCATAAGAAAATTAAATAACCACGAAGCTACACGCATCAGATATTAAATAAAAAATTATTTCAAATGATGATGGAAGTTAGAAAAACCGGGCAAAAAATCTACTACTGCATAAAATACTCTCACATGGGACTAAGATGAATATTAAAAAATAAAATCTCTTGAACGAATTGACAGTTGGAAGAATTTTATTTACATATTTACTTGTTCTGTAGGCGAACGAAATTGGTCGAGGCAGTGTATGTTTATTACTCTCAACCCATCTCTTTTTATTGATTCATCAAATTTATGCGAATACAACTATGCGAATAAATCATTTGTTTCCGTGATTCAATCACCAAAAGAACAATTTTCTAGAACTTTACAATATTATTATTATTGTAACTTTACTTTTTACTTACTCAACATGGATTGTTGCTCTTTTACTTATTCAAAAGTACGAGTCAGAAAACTAAATAAAATTTTTAGCGTAGGTATCTAGGTACTTATTTTTTGGTTTATAATAATATTTTAAGTTTTGCTTATAAAATAAAATGTAAGAACGTTACATTCAGTGTATATACGAGTAATAAAATAGAGTGATGTATCTTGTCTTGCTAATATGGCTCGTAATACTAAATCGATGAGTAGTTAAAATGAAAATTTCGCTTACTGCAGTATTTACGACGAGTTATTTTAATCGCACATACTGAAACGGAACTTAAGTATTAGTGATATTCTCTCAATAACTTGATCTCCGAGGTGGAAATGGTTAGTTAAAGTGAGACTAAAGTACACATAAAGTATCGGAAAAGTAGACATAAAGTGCCAATATAAAGTCGTAGTATCGAATAACAACCCTTGATATAAAAAGATACTAAATTTTTCGGTTTATTTGGTGGTGTTAACTTGTATCGTAAGATTTCAGAGTTACATGTTGGATGAACTTAAATCGAGTAATTCTAAACTAAGTATATATTTTCAATCTGAAAGTATATATAAATTTTATAACATAATTAACTGGCGCCCTTAGAGTGATCTTGTTTTACTATACTGCGCTTTATAAACTAGTTGCATGTAACACATGAGATCCAACTGTCGATGGCGATAGTCTGCGTATTCAAAGAATACGTACCAAACTATAAACAACACAAATTAATAAATATTTGAAGAGATTTTATTTTCTATATAAAACATGTAGGTATGTTTGTCAGGATAGGATAGTATGGAGGTCAGTCTGTTTTTCCTACACAGAATATGAAAACATCATGATGGTATGTATGTATGTTTGGAGATTTATGTATCAAACTATTAAGTATTCTTATACATATTGTGTATAGGCGACTACCATACAAATTGTATGAAGTGATTTCGTCACTAAATTCAATTTTTATAAAAATTGTTAAAGAAAAATTGAGATTTACTTGTACAATATTAATATTTTTTTATATAAAACTAAATTATCTAGTTGGGGTGTTTCGGCTTTTTTCGATATTTTTAAAAAATTTGGTAATATAGGCAGTTAAACACATAAATTTATCATAAAAAAAATATTTTACTTAATAAAAAATGTTCGAGAAACCCTGGAAATTTTTGGAAATAATTAATTTGAGATTTTGTATTTGTCTATGTTTATACAAATTTTTAGCGTTCTAGCTTTTACGGTTTCTGAGATATATGGAAAAATAAAGTAAAAATTCAAAAGTTTATAACCCCTGACTGAAACAAAAATTCACAATTCTGAGTATAAAAGTTTTGTAGGCCTATAACTGTTTATATATTCTGAAATTTTGGGCTCTGTAAATTGAGCGGATCAAAAGTTATAAGGGGGGGACGGACACACACACAAAACTCACATAAAATGTTCTACTCCGAATTCTGAGTAAATCCATGTAAATGAACATATATGCTGCGAGGCCTCTAGTTGGTGTTATTAGCATGCAAAAAGTCCACTACGCCATACAAAATTTTCCTTCGTACACGCATCTTGGCTTAATTAATAATGTCGATTCATTCAGAGAATTGAATTCTCATGAACGAATCGACAGTTGGATTACTAATTCGTATTATAAATACGAATGTTTGCTGATATCAATAGAATTGATGCATCCACCTGGGCACAGATTCAAGGTGATATAATGTAGTTTTATTTGTATGAAAGTATGTCTGTACAATAACTTTCCATAAAATAATATGAAACCACTAGATGCTTCGGGTTTCAAGAGAGAGGCTAAAAAGTATCTTGGTAACAATACTTTTTACTCTTCTGGCGAGATACAAAACATCAATCCAACTCATCTGTACTTATATACTATACTAATTAACTAACTATTCTGTATGTGTATTTGTTTGGTTTCTCGTCACTGACTTTGTTCAATACCATGTGCCTTCATGGGAGATAAAATACAATTAACATTGAACAGTAAAATTATCATCTTTGGTTTTGAAAATTAATTATTCATTTATCGTAAATAAAACTACGTTCGTACTTTTTTTAGGAGTCTTCTAAGGTCAAATAACAAATTTATAAAATCCTTTTCCCGAGAACCGTCAAAACACACGTGTGTTTTCACATCTTTATTCTATTAACTGTGTTTCAATAATTTTCATATGAAATTGTTTATAAAAATACCTTTTTGATAATTGTACTATGAAGACATCAGAGGGCCTCAGTCAATGAAGTATTTTCTTTGACGCGAAACAATATTGTATCAGTATCACAGATTTGGTAATCTCTTATGTTTGTTCGGGAAATAAAACCGGATATTGAAATAAATGTCATGTATTGTTGTACATGAATGACTACCATGTTACAATGTTGACTAACTATAAATTATTGTCATGAATCAATCGGTTTTTTCATAGTTATTGTAAAAAAACAAACAAATACAATAAACCATTGAATGAAAATAAAAACGCAATCTACCGGCCGTCTTTTGGATCAATGACAAAATCACAAGCTGTTGCTACCTATCACTTACTTTCGACATTCACTGTGACTGTTTAAATGTTGGTCGAATAAATAATTCATCTTATCCAAATATTACATTAAGACAGTGTTTAATCACGAATACAGTAGTGACACAGTAGCAACAAATACATACATACAATGGCACAATTGTACGCTAACTTTGATGTGGGTATATGGGAGACCCGTACTGAAATAGGAACCAAGACCCACCCTTTAATCTCAAAGGACTGGGCTGGATTCGCCACAAGGTCAAATATTGCAGTTGGGACATGCACAAAGAAATCCGGGGCGCCAAATAAAACAATGTTTTCTCAAGTACATTCCGCAATACTTAATATTAGTCCGAAGTTCGAATAGTATTGCGTAGCCAAACTCATTCACACCATCACGGAATATTTCAGAATATGGGGTAACCAGTGTGCGGGTGTGCATTTTCTTGTAAAAGAAACACTAAACACTAGTCTTGTCTCACCTAAAAAGGCACTACATTCAGAATGCGTGGTGAACCTCATTGCTGAGCTATGTTAGATGTTATTTTTGCATGTTGCATTTTTGATTAAGTACCCAGTTCTTACGAGGCACCCGAAAACGTTGGCAATGCAACACAAAATAGTGAAATCTCTATTCGAAACTGGTACCTGCTTCACAACATATTCATCGTCAACATAGTCAGCATAGTCGTCAAACTCAATTTTTACTTAACTAATTGTCCTTTCTCACCATATAATGTTTTTTTTTGTTTTGTTTAGAGTTTATCTGCTGTATTCTGTATAACAAAATGTACATGAAAACAAACCTCCAAAACATTCACCTATAAGATGAAAGAACAGCTGGTGATCCACTTCTTTGAAACATGATTACAACGAGCCTAGAAATAGAATTAAAGAGATAATACATCATGTTATATCTGGTCATTTGGAAGAAATTGCTATAAAATTGTTTAATTATAAATTCTTTGGTTGAAGTACACTCATCAAGATTATTGAATTGTGTTAGTCCTGATATTACGTTTTATATCTCACTGTTTTACAAAAAGGTTTTAACATATTTAACATCTATTTGATATTACCCGATTTCATCTTCCTCTCCTCTTCTTCTCCATATCATATTGTTTTCATTGCTATGAACTTGTGGCGGCACAGCGCCTAGTGAACGCCCTGTCCAATGTACTCCTCCTAGCGTCCAATCAGTGAGCATCGATCTTTCTTGAATTCGGCGCTAGGGGGGTATTTAACTGGACGCACAAGCGACGCAATTTATTGCCAATCTATCATTTTTCTTGTTAATTTATTATTTAGTGACTTTTGTATTGTATGTATAAAAAGTTGTAACAAAAATATAGTATTTAATATCGTGAGTTATCTTTTATTCCTCTATACTCTATTATTCCACAAACCTGTTACAATTCATTTAAAGTATGTAATTTTATTATTAAATAATTGAATGAATTTAATTAATGTCTTTTGAAATATTTTATCATCTGTGAGTGTCAATATATGAAGATTATATACGGGATTAAAACATGAGTGATACGTAATAATAATAATGCCACATTATAATATGTTACAAACTGTTCTTATATTCAATCTTTTTTGCCTTTTATTAAATTTTTTTTTCTGTTACCTTTATTTTCTTTTAATTTTTAATATATGATTACCTTATTGTCTTAGTAAGTACACGCTGAATCATATACTTTAACAATACTCTGGTGGGTTGGAATAAATTGCCGTTTGGCTTCAAGCCAGCCAGTGTACAAATTATATCTACCTACAGAAAGTTTTTTATAATGCACAAATGAAAAATTAATGGAGGATTTTCAAAGGAGGCGGGGCGCCCTCAAATTGAGTGCGTCAGGCGTCTTAAGTCGTTGAACCGGTCCTGTCTCGGGGACATTAGTAAATTGTTTCTCTTGACGATGGTTGTTTATATCCAAGAAATATATACCTTCCCTCCACGAGACTGAGTAGTTATCTCTCTCTTTCTCTCGAAACCAAACCAAACTCAACCAGAGAATATCTCATAGAGAGCGGGCAAATGCCAAAGGGAACGATTGTGTTTTTAATAAAATACGACTAGACGCAGCGCAAAGAACATCTGCTGAAGATTGTCACATTGAGATTATTTGGATAATCACAAAGTGGGTACACTTAGCATAATTAATAAAGTACACTCTTTATTTGATTAAAATATTACAATATTGTTTGCTGTTTGGGGCCGCAGTGAACAAAATGGAGATAGCCCTGATAAAGACTTGAAGAAGATGAAGATAATTGTAATGGTAAAATTTTCTTACATGCTGCATAAGTAAAGAGTCTACTACGGGAATCTAATCCAGGACCTCCTACTCAGGAGTCAGATACTTAATCAAAAGCCACGAAGGCTGACTTTATAATAACCTACAATTTTGCTGAAACTATGAATGAGTAATTTGATACGAATTATTTTGAAGTGATCACCCAGTCATCCATTCTGAGAAAAATATGTCACTTTATGAAAGTAGTTCATTCGTGGTTAAAACTGTGAAAATAATTTTGTTTATAACAATTATTAATCTTCAATTTCATTAGGTATTTTTATCAGACTCTCATCAATCACTATTTTTATGCAGCTCAACCATTATTTGCACTAGGGGCTCCGCCCCTTGCCGCTATCGCAGCCCAGCCCCCAACGGCCGCCGCGCGGCCTCTTTGCCGCTGCGCGGCCATTTTACCGCTTCGCGGCCGCACAACCCTGTTTCACGTCTCAGTTGAGTATTTATTCTTTGTTGAGCATTTATCCATTCATGCTGTTCTTCTGATAACATTCACCCCACTTAGCTCCATTTTCTGTTCACGTTCTTGATAATTCATCCTATTTTGAGTATTTATCCTTTCATGCTGTTCTTCAGAAAACACATTCACCCCACTCAGCTCCATTCTCTGTTCACGTTCTTGATAATTCATCCTATTTTGAGTATTTATCCTTTCATGCTGTTCTTCAGAAAACACATTCACCCCACTCAGCTCCATTCTCTGTTCACGTTCTTGATAATTCCTCCTATTTTGAGTATTTATCCTTTCATGCTGTTCTTCAGAAAACACATTCACCCCACTCAGCTCCATTCTCTGTTCACGTTCTTGATAATTCATCCTATTTTGAGTATTTATCCTTTCATGCTGTTCTTCAGAAAACACATTCACCCCACTCAGCTCCATTCTCTGTTCACGTTCTTGATAATTCATCCTACTTTGAGTATTTATCCTTTCATGCTGTTCTTCAGAAAACACATTCACCCCACTCAGATCCATTCTCTGTTCACGTTCTTGATAATTCATCCTATTTTGAGTATTTATCCTTTCATGCTGTTCTTCAGAAAACACATTCACCCCACTCAGATCCATTCTCTGTTCACGTTCTTGATAATTCATCCTATTTTGAGTATTTATCCTTTCATGCTGTTCTTCAGAAAACACATTCACTCCACTCAGCTCCATTCTCTGTTCATGTTCTTCGAGGCTCAAAGCATCATCAATTTTGAATTCTGAAACTAAAATTAATTCACTTTGAAAAAATGTATTTACATAATACGTATCGACATATTATAAAACACAAAAAAAATGTTTAAGCATAATACGTATTTATAACCTCTATTTCACAGTACAGGTGGGATATATAATTAAATAATGCGATTAAACGAAAACATTACCTGTCCTTATCTTTTTGCGTATTATTAGGTATGACATATTGAAAGAAATGTTGTCAGTATTCAAAATGGATATTCTGCAGATTATTACGGTTATTATTTATTCTGAATATTTAAAATTCCTTTCTAAACAATAATATTGCCAATTTATGCAGAAAATACATTTTAAACGATTAATTTGTACTTTTTCGCATCAATTTATTTTTTATTTTAAATAAAAATTTCGAACGCGAAAATGGATTAAGGAAAAATTGTTTCACTGGCAATCCGTTGAAGGACGAGAAAACATGGCGTACAGTTATTATATTATAAACTAGTTATCGCACTTTGGTTAAATTTCGACGGTTACAAAGTTTGAAAAATAATTGAACCTAAACTATGATTTAAAAAATACCATGTATTTATCAAGGGGTATAAAATATTATTTACAAATATTGAAATGTGTGCGTAATTAATTTTATTACTGTTTATATTGGTTCACAGTATATTACATATGTATTCATCTTAAATATTTTCTGTATTTGAATTTAAAATTATTGCGTTTGACATTGAAAAGTTACATACGTTTGACGTATAAAAGTACATAAATTTATTTTATTTATTTATTATTAACAATATAATGAGTATGTTACAAATACAATTACAAACTAAAGCTAGAAGTTAAGTGAGTGTGTACATATATATGTGTGTTATTTATTATTAACAAAACAATGAGTAAGTTATAAATACAATTACATACTAAAGCTAGAAGTTAAGTGCGTGTGTAAATATATGTGTGTGTATTATTTATTGATAAGTATTGTAATTGATATGATACGATGAACACCTCAATAGGAAGTCCTGTGCCGAGGTGTTCATTTGAACAGTTGTGTGATATAGATAGTATTAATAATCTATGGTTTTTCGTGTATTTTTTATTTTATTTAATATGCATTTGTAACACATATCAGGTGTAAATTATAGAAGTCTGCACTCTTTCTCATCCATATAAACTTCAAACTCCACCGTGAGAGCAGTTTTCAGTCAATGGGGTGCGAAATTTTCTCCTCACATATTTTGACGCCCTTCGTGACTCAGTTTGTTTTGGTATCTGACTGCTGATCCAAAGGTCCCGGGTTCGATTGCCGGCGGAGACACAGTTTTTAATTGTGTTTTCAGTCTGGATCTGTGAGAAGATTAACATTGTTAGTCTTCAGAATGTGGCAACTTGTTTTTGGGTGCGAGTCAAATTGAAAGAAATGATAATACTGTTTTAAGATGTATTCCACTTCGGTACCTACAGGCAAAGCTTAGCGAGGTGAACATATACAATTTGTAAAAAAATGGTAATGATTTTGTAAATAATGATTAATAAAAAAATAAAATAAATAATATTATGCGATCATATCAAAATATTGGATTAATAAATTAAAAATGTAAAGAGTTAAGCGTTTGGCTCACTTCTTATAACTCTTTTTCAATGAAACTCAATTGTGTGACTTCATCAGATTTTCCTAGTACCTATAAAAGATGTGTCTTCAAACGTAGACGAATTATTTTTTTATCTTCCGCATAAAGTTTCTCAATTTCTCATGGGAAATGCTATGTACCTACGTCTACCTAAGGGGATGGTGTTGCTCGGTACGTGTTGAATAAGTATAAAAACATTGTGCTTTCTCGCAATGAAAATAAATATTCATTAAATAAATGTTATATAATATACCTGTATAGGTATATTATGAAGGTAAATAGGTATGTACCTTCCCAAACCTCCACCATTTGCTACGGACGGCATCCCTCCTAGGGGGTGAATTCTCGCATCCTGCATTTAACTGGATTCACATTTTAGCCTATTAGAGTCTACTTACAAACGTACCAAGGAAAAATATTTTTGACAAAATTTATATCTCAATCGAGACGAAATCGGAAAATATTTATTTAAAAGAAAATCCAAAAATAAGCATTGGGTTTAACTACCTGTCATCGACTGGTTAGCGTGATCACTTTAAGCTCTTGCGCAACGTTCGCAAATTATGCTTTTTTATAAAAATATTGAATATGTTCTTGTAACAAGTAGGTATATAATATATGTATTATATACATCCTCATACATTCCCTAAATTAAGCATAAATGCTTGTGAAATGGATGAAAGAATTCGGTCGTAGCAAGAATCGAATCGCTAATTGCACTGCCACCATCCATCTTCTTTTTCAATCTTCTTCTTCTGGTTTTAGGCTGTAGGCCTGTTCGACATAATAAGCTAGGGTAGAGGGCGAAAGCGTCAATGAAGAGAGCATGCCGAGAGAATGGGAGACAATCGATTACCCAAAATTGTCTCCAAGGAAGTCCCGGAGGGTCGTAGAGCAAGGGAAAATATAGAGTGACAGCTGGACATCCAGATCTTTATCAATAGATTCTGAAAATTTTTAAATAATATTCCGTGGCATTTTTGTGGAAAGAACTTATTTATCATTTTAATAAATAAATAAATAAATACTTTCGTTGTATTTAATTGAAAGGCGAACGGAATGCAAAAGCAAATTGAAAAACAAACGTATAAAAAAATAGTATACGTTTGATATTTGTAAAGAATATGAATATTATTTGAATTTTGTTTTTTTTTTGTGACTAAATCAGTGTAATATAATCTAGTAACGGTTGCAACATCCTTTTTGGGTGAAAAGCCTTAGATAAAAAAAAATATTAAATATAATATTTTTAAATGAATAAATAAATAACTTTGTATTTTTCCACAATATTTATTATACTAACGACCGAACGTTTTCGCCAAGGTGACTTGGCATCATCAAGGTCCAAACGAAACTAAAACAAAAATAAGCTAATTTCACTCAGCATTTACAACGTTGTCACATGTGTGGGTGGAGCTACATACATTAACTCCACAGCATTGCCAAATATGTGGGTGGAGTTACAGTAATTATACAATGTTGTCATTATGAGGGTGAGCTTATGTTTGGAGAAGTGGCGATACCTTTGGTATCTGGATGTTAACAATGTTGCCTTTTTTATTTTTATTAATTTCTAACATTTCTATTGCGTCAAGTATCCATCCTTTATATTCTGAATGCAAAACCTCTACATTTTCCAAACCAAAAGAATGATTATGTTCTATGCAGTGGTCCGCCATTTCTGAATAACCAGACAGTCCCCTAAACGCTCTATGATGCTCAAGGAAACGCTGTTTTATAGATACAAATACAAAGTTATTTATTTATTCATTTAAAATGGATTTCGACTCTGTAAACACAAAAACCCTAGAATCATATAATATTTTTGTCTATTTTATCGAAGACACTTTAACCACTTCGATTTTGTAAGTATATTCGTAGTTGGGCCTACAAATGTTTGCTCCTGCGTAACCTTCCTGATCAAGATGTTAAAATAAGTTGGGTGGGGGTCGGCACGGCAATAAAAGGATTTATGTACAAGTGGAGTGCAATTAAACTGCCTTTATGGTATTATGATTACATTTTATTATTATTGAGGGTGCACTTTTTTATTCATGTTCTCCATTCACAACCCCTAAAAAGACAAAATGCAGACGGGGACAATTTATTCACATAATTAGTTTTTTTATTTTTTTAAATGGTTTCTCAAACGCAATTGTTTGTTCATTTTGTATTTTTAAACGATTTACATTTCATCACGCCATATCCCTAAGAGAATCGAACGCCACATTTTTCTATCCTGGCACGCAACCATCGCATCGCCTCTTCAATTTTCATACATATTCGTCTGTTGTTCAAGTTTCTTAAATTATGTAGAACACACAAATCCAACTGTCGATTTGTTCAAGATAATTTATTTCTCTTAACATATCGACAAAGTATCAAGTCAAGATACGCGAAATTTGTATGACATGTCTATATTTTTCAGGATTTTTTTAACTTTGAAGTCAAAAAGCACCATCTTATATGTTTCGCAGCAAATAATATTATATGGATTTACATTTAGTGTGTCTATGTGTCTGTGTGTGTCGCCCCCCCCCCCCAGCAACTTCTGATCCGCTCAATGCACAGAGCCTATAATTTTAGAAAATATAAAAAGTTATAGGCATTTATACTCAGAATTTTGAATTTTTGTTTCAAACAGGGGTTATCAACTTATGAGATTTTACTTTATTTTACCATGTACCTATCTCAAAAACTATAAAATCGAACACTGAAAATTGGTACAAATACAAAATAGTAATATTTTGTATTTGTCTATTATCTTATGTAGTAATATGTGCTGTGATATAATATATAAAAGCGAACACTGAAAATTGGTACAAATACAAAATAATAATATTTTGTATTTGTCTATTATCTAATGTAGTAATATGTGTTGTGATATAATATATAAAAGCGAACACTGAAAATTGGTACAAATACAAAATAATAATATTTTGTATTTGTCTATTATCTAATGTAGTAATATGTGTTGTGATATAATATATAAAAGCGAACACTGAAAATTGGTACAAATACAAAATAATAATATTTTGTATTTGTCTATTATCTTATGTAGTAATATGTGCTGTGATATAATATATAAAAGCGAACACTGAAAATTGGTACAAATACAAAATAATAATATTTTGTATTTGTCTATTATCTTATGTAGTAATATGTGCTGTGATATAATATATAAAAGCGAACACTGAAAATTGGTACAAATACAAAATAATAATATTTTGTATTTGTCTATTATCTAATGTAGTAATATGTGTTGTGATATAATATATAAAAGCGAACACTGAAAATTGGTACAAATACAAAATAATAATATTTTGTATTTGTCTATTATCTAATGTAGTAATATGTGTTGTGATATAATATATAAAAGCGAACACTGAAAATTGGTACAAATACAAAATAATAATATTTTGTATTTGTCTATTATCTAATGTAGTAATATGTGTTGTGATATAATATATAAAAGCGAACACTGAAAATTGGTACAAATACAAAATAATAATATTTTGTATATGTCTATTGTCTTATGTAGTAATATGTGTTGTGATATAATATGTACAATTAACGTACTTAAAAATTAAATTAGGCAATTATATTACACTTTGTAGTGCATATTTATGTGATTTTTCAATACTTTTATTTTTCAATACAATACTTTTTATTTTTTCTAGCAATGAGTTTTTTCGAATTCGGATTATTATACGGAAAACTTTATTATATTTTCACATTATCAGATATTTTTATTTAATAATTAATTTTAGTTAGATCAATTTTATTTACCTAATATTTTCTTAAAAATAAAAATGAATATGTCCTTGTTAAACAAGTACATATACATCTTCCCACGTTCCCTAAAATAAGCATGAATGCTTGTGCTATAGGTGAACGAAATCGGTCGAGGCAGGATTCGAACTCGCGACCACTGGATTACTAACCCAATAGCGCTAATCGACCCATATTCTAATTATCTAAATAATACTAATGTTTGTAGTGTGTTCAGCCAAAAATTGCCCGATATTGTCTATTATTTCCATATTATGTATGTGGATACAACACGATGACGTTATTATGTATAAGTAACTTTGATATGTAAATATGTATATTTATGTTAAAAAATGTATAGAAAAATAATAAAAGGACACCCGTTCTATCAGGATAATTGGAAAAAAATATTAATCGCAGAGTAACCGTTGTTTGTTGGAGAGGAGAGGATGGTTTTGTATATATTTTTTTTTCCTTTAGACATGTCATGCGAAAGAAAAAATAATGAGTCCAGTATGTTTGAATTGGATGTTTAATACTGAAAGAGGGAAAACATAAATGAATGAAGGTACATAGTTTTATACAGAGAGTTCACATACATACAATCAAAGTTCAGGAATAACAGACTTAATGTAATGTATTTATTTGTACATACTTAATTTAAAACAACTAGAAGTGTAAAAACTAAAAACCAATATCTTACAATGATATGCCATGTTTACAGGCTTTGTGAAAGAATACCATTCATGGAACTAAATCTTTTTTTTTTATTTTTTCTCAAAGAGGCGTACCTACATTGTAAATCCAAATAAATAAAAATATTAAAGGATCCAATTAGCAACATACATACATACATAAATATACGCCATGTCCCTCACGGGGTAGGCAGAGAGAACCGAACGCCACTTACTTCCATCTTGACATACATTCATCGCCTCGTCAACATTCATACATCGTCTTATACATGTTCGTCTGTTGTTCACGCTTCTAATATTTCAGTCTTTCAAAATACCGTTCACATGGACGTGCCATCCCTTCCTTGGGATGGCACGTCCGCGACCTCTCATTCCATTCCTGTCCGCAATGTATATTTTCTTCGTCAGGCGTTCCTCATTCATTCTCCCCATGTGGCCAAACCATCTCAATGTGTTCACTTTAATTCTGTTAATAACATCTTTCATTATCCTACATTCTTTCCTTATATCCTCATTTCTGACCCTGACATACATCGTTCTAATACAGATTCTTCTTATCGATCTCATTTCAACTGCATTTATTCTACTTTCGTGCGACTTCTACGATGTCCAGGTTTCACTTGCATACGTCAAGGTTGGCACTAAGATAGCGCTATTAGCAACATTGGATAGTTTAATTGGTAGAAGACAATTGGGAAGACCCAGACAGCGATATGTGGACAACGTCATGGCCGATCTAGAGGGAGTAGGGGAAAGGGAAGACTGGCACCAAAAGATCCAAGACCGAAAGAAGTGGCGAAGCATCATCATGGAGGCTAGACCTCTGCAAGAGTTGTATGGCCATCGGTAGTAAGAAAGTAATTAGCTACATATATTACAAAATATCAACACTTCCTTACACATAAAGCATGGAAGTGTTAATAAATAAAGTGGCACAGTTGGTAAACCGTTTGGTTTCTGTGCAAGCGACCTAGGTTCGTTCCTAGCAGAGGAGAAATTTATTTGAATTATTTTCTCACGCAAATATTGTTCCTCTGGGCTGGAAATACTAGTTTGTTGGAAGGATATTGCCATATGACGATGAACTCGCCACTTGAGTAGGTTGCAGGTAAGTGTTTATAATAATTATTATTATATAAATGTTTATAGTATAACGAAGAAAAAATACAAAATTGTACCTATACATAAACGTGAATAGTCAACACCTTACGTAGATAACTCGATATTAATCATTGTACCTATTTACGTAATTTTGTTTGAAATTAAATTTATTTATCAGAATATTAAAGAAAAAAAAAATTATTATATAAGTCGGCCTTCGTGGCTGAGTTGGTTGGGTGTCTGTCTGCTGATCCAATTGTCCCGGTTTCGATTCCCGGTGGGGACACAGCTTTTAATTGTGTTTTCAGTCTGGATCTGTCAGACGATTAATATCTTAAGTCTCCAAAACTTTTTATTGGGTGCGTGTTTAATTTTATTTGACATAGTAGGTACCTGTTTGTTGCCCGAGAAGTAATATAAAATCAATAAAATATAATTTATGCTTATGCAGATACTTGATGCATCTTGTGAAAGCGGTTATGCTTTCAATACATACGTACATATAAACGACGTAATAATGTTATAATTTTTATAAATTGATACTATTTCACTATCACAAAATTCCACTGTTTTAACAAAAAAATAAGAAAAATAAAATTTTATTCATTAAATTTATGGTTGTGTACAACTGAGTTTCGTATAAGTTTCTATAGATGCATAAACACATGTGTATACTGTATAAAATAAAAGCTTCTGGTTGACCAGTGCATACATGAAAAGTTTCCAGTTATATTGGTCTATATACAATAACAGATTAAAAACAATATTTGCAAGTGACCTATTTCCATCGATACTGTTATTGCTTTTAATTAATCCGTAACCATAATGGCGATATTAATTTGTACCTATAATGTAAATAGGACTTTCCAAAAAAATCACTGTTTTAGTCATAGGGTAATAAATAAGGACACAAGGAAAGAATGTAAGAAGAAAACAAATGTAATTTATAGAATTAATTAATTTATACATAAAAAAAATAAAATTGCGACCTTACCATTTCGGGATAGTGCCAAAGTCGTTTAATTTTATTTGACGAGAATGCCAGAGTCACTTGATTTCAATCGAAGAGAATGCCAAAGTCGTTTTATTTTATTTGACGAGAATGCCCAAGTCACGTAATTTTATTTGAGGAAAATTCTAAAGTCGTTTAATTTTATTTGACGAGAATGCCAAAGTCGTTTTATAACGTTACATATAACGGTTCATATTGTATGTTCACAATATGAACCGTTCAAGTCAATTTATTTTGTAATTTGATTTGCGTACATACTCGATTTGAAGTACCTACTATTTTAAAAATACTCTTTTTTAGAGTTTTAACAGTATAACTTTAATCTGAAATGCTCTTAAACTGTTCCATTTTATTACCGTCATCGATATAATTTGACCGTTTATTATTTCAACCTTTCTTCAAATAATAGTACTTACAAGAATTTTCCATCCATTGAAGATTTCCGTCTATTATTGTGCACTTGAGGAGACTTCCATTATGTTTGTGACTAATTTATCTGTCAGTGTTTACACTAAACCCAGATTATGGTGGGAATTAGGTTATCAAAGGATGCTCGGGGAGATCACACTGAAACCCTCAGATGGATAATCAACATCGGAATTAAATCAAAAGGACTTAACACAAATTTCAATTAATTTTTAGACAAACAACCAAACACTCGATTATTTATTTTTAATTATTAGCGTTTATTTTCAGTTATGTAATCTTCGACAGTATTAAGAGAAAGTTAGTTCAAATATTAACACAAACAAGAACTAATGGTTTCTTTTGTGGAATGGATGATTTACTAAGCTTAATGGTAAAACAATATTGCAGATCTAATATTTTTACTAGCATTTACACAAACATTGGATTATTTTACCTGTCGGGAATCAATGATATTTTATGACAATTTTTAAACATCTCAATAGAGACGAAGTTGGATTCTTCTATAATATCTTCGTCTCTATTGATATGTTAAAAATTTGTCGTATAATAAATCTTGACAGTAGATCAATTATGGGCCGGTATTACAGTCGGCCCTCAACTCATTGAGTTTGTTAAACTCAAGATTAATGATAAGGGGAGATTGAATCCATTTCCGTATTACAGTGCAATATGACAAGTCAGTTACTAAATCTTCAATTATAGACATATTTCACTTGTTCTGTGGTTATTATCTGTCAAATTTTAAATAACCTCAAATAATAAGAACTACAAAACGGGACAGTTTGCTTGACTGACCAATATAAAAAAATGTAAGCTCAACCTTCTACCTATATAACCTAACAGAAACCCCACGCCGTCATAGTCTTAAAGATGACATAACAAGGCGAAATAGCTATCGACCAATTAAGAAAATATACGTAGAATCTAAAACATACTGTTTTAATTTTTAATTTAAATTATTTATTGTTTTTTTATAAAACAATGTTTTTTTTTACTTCTAATTATCTATGTCTACGTATTACGTCTATGTCTACGTCTTATGTCCAATTATCTATATTTACAAACTATCTATGTATCGATGCATATTCCAGTTACAACAAGTTTTAAAACGAGTTTTATTATGATAACGATCAATAAAATATAAAATAAAATATGATTCTTGGTTAAAAAAACACTATTTTGAGTAGGTTCGCTACTCTCACCACCACCCGCTCCGCATATGGGGACTGTCAACGGCCCCTTCGCAGAACGCTAGAATGAGCGACAAAAAAAACAATGCATGGCACAAAGAGTAGCTCATGGAGCCCTCTAGATTAGCAATCTCGGCACCATGGTGCAAAAAGAACAATCAACAAGTGCGAATTGAGATTCACACTTGCGGACTGTCGGCGACTTCAGATCCATATATATATATATAGGGCATCAGAGAAGTGACCAAGATCTCTGGAAACAGAAAATTCAGTGAGAATCTTCGGATAATAAGGCACCGTATCTATGGCAAAATCGTTTGAAGGCTTTGTAATTGTTCTTCGAGATCACTAAGTCCGCATGTCCAATGGGACCTTGAAGAGGCCCACGGACAGCAACGAGGAGCTCCGATCTGTAAGAGGACACAATTGGGTGGGAACACTCCCAAAGGATGTGATCCGAAGTTTGGTCCAGACATTGACAAAACTGACATGAGTAAGAGGGAGCAATGTTGAAGCGATGGAGATAGCTTTTAAAGTTACCGTGTCCTGTGAGAAATTGAGAAGTCCAAAAGTCTGGAACAACCCAGGGAGATTTCAGTCGCGACCTCACGTCAGGAAAAAATAAAAAGGTAACTCTACCAACTAGACAGGTTTTGAGGCTTTGAGTAGGTATTTACGTTTTACAAATCTGTTAAAAGAAAGCGATTCAGCTACAAAAATCTGCGCCCTTGGAATGACCTTTAATCATCAACCGGGGCCAAAAAGATCCCTTTGTTATTTTTTATTATTCGACTTAAATACTAAAGTGATATTTTAAGTTGACTATTTTGTTCCACTTTTAAAAAAGCGTCATTAATTTTGTAACAAATACATTCAGAGATATAATATAACTAGTTGCATGTAACACATGAGATCCAACTGTCGATGGCGATAGTATGCATAATCAAAGAATACGTACCAAACTATAAACAACACAAATTAATAAATATTTGAAGATATTTTATTTTCTATATAAAGCATGTAGGTATGTTTGTCAGGATAGGATGGTATGGAGGTCAGTCTGTTTTTCCTACATAGAATATGAAAACAGTATGATGGTATGTATGTATGTTTGGAGATTTAAGTATCAAACTATTAAGTCTTCTTACATATTGTGTATAGGCGACTACCACACAAATTGTTTGAAGTGATGTCGTCACTAAATTCAATTTTTATAAAAATTGTTAAAAAAAATTTGAGATGTGCTAATACAATGTTGCTATTTTTTATATAAAATTAAATTATCTATTTGGGGCGTTTCGGCTTTTTTCAATATTTAAAAAAAATGGAAATATAGGCAGTTAAACTCATAAATTTATCATAAAAAAAATATTTTTCTAAATAAAAAATGTTTGCGAAACCCTGAAATTTAAAAAAAAAACTAATTTAATATTTTGTATTTGTCTATCTTTATACCAATTTTCAGCGTTCTAGCTTTTATAGTTTCTGAGATATATGGAAAAATAAACTAAAATTTCAAAAGTTGGTAACCCCTGACTGAAACAAAAATTTACAATTCTGAGTACAAAAGTTTATTAGGCCTATAACTTTTTATGTATACTGAAAATTTAGGCTCTGTAAATTGAGCGGATCAAAAGTTATAAGGGGGGGACGGACACACACACACACACAGACACACACACAGACACACACACAGACACACGAAATGTTCTACTCCGAATTCTGAGTAAATCCTTGTATGGAACATATATGCTGCGAAGCCTCTAAGTTGGTGTTTTTTGACTTCAAAGTTGGAAAAGCCGTGAAAAAAGTAGACCTCTCCATACAATTCTCGCGTATTCTGGCTTGATACATTGTCGATATGTTAAGAGAACAAAGTTCTCCTGAACAAATCGACAGTTGGATTAGCATGCAAAAAGTCCACTACACCATACAAAATTTTCCTTCGTACACGCATCTTGGCTTAATAATGTCGATTCATTAAGAGAATTGAATTCTCATGAATGAATCCACAGTTGGATTATTTAAAATTTTTAAACTAAATCTTACATACTTTTAATAGGTATTCATTATACGTAACCAAAACTCTAGGTAAAACCGATGTAACCTTTATGAAATTACTCACTCAAAAGTGATAAAGCTTAGAACCTCGTTGTAATCCAAGGTAAACCGTAATGGGTCATAATGATTTATATGTAATACTTGTGGACAAGGATAGAATAATTCTATGGGAGATTGTCTGGTATATTTATCTGACAACGTATTAACCCAAATAGGCATACACCCGTACGGATTGCGGAAGCGAACCTTAATATAATGAGGGATATTGTACGAATATTATAATTAATTTTAACTATTTATGTATGAACGGCAAGGAATAAACCAAAATTAACAGAATTTGCTTTGATGTTTCCTAAAAACATTTTCTCATGCAGTGTTTTATCCATTTGTATCATAGGAATTTCCAATATACTCTATTGCACCAAATTACTTTAAGCTTTATTTGGTTGGCTTAGTCGGAAGAGGTTCACTTGTTGACAAGCTGCGTTGATTGGCTTTGCATGAGCTAATTTGGTGTGGTAGATCAATGGAAATAATTATTTTTTACTCTGTTAAAAGAGTGTACCAATACTATAAAGTACATTTTTACTGCTATGAAAGTTGTTTGTCGAAAAAGATGAAAAGATTTTTGACAACTTTGCAGTAAGAGATAATGATTAGTTGAGATGGGACGGATGTATTTTAAATGTAGATAGCATTCGCAGACTGCCAATAACGATAGGGATTTTGACTGGTAGACAAGAAGGCCATTTTGAGAGGACTATGATGCGATAAAGCTGAGATCCTCGTTCATAATATTAATGCATTACATTGTATTGGTTTATCCTCAATAGGCTCCCAAGCAGAGCACTCGGATTATTCATTGATGTCGTCAATGGAATCAAGATATTCGCTAACTTTGAAGTGGATATATAGTTCATCTGCAAATGTGTGTTATTGGCATTTCAATTTGTTGGTAATTTATTTATTTTTATTTATTTAGGTTAAAGTTGGACAAAAAACAGCGTTAGGACATAGTACAATACAATAGTAACATCAAGTATTAAGGCCTATTGCATTTTGTCGTTATGATTAATATAAAATAATACAACTTTGCAAAAAATAAAAAAAATAAAATATGATCATAGGTTGGTATGTAGGTAAGAGCAACATTTCAAGTTAACAATGATTTAAAACATAATATTCAACTAAAAGGAAAAAAAAGAAAAAAGAGAAATTAATGCCGTCAAGGTTTCCTATAATAAGCGGTTATTGATCTTCTTTTGTATAGAGTATTTGAATGTTGTGGAGCTGAGGTGGAAGATGTCAAACTCTTGAAATCTGTTATTGTATGTATCGCACATTCTATGAATTGTCATGTTTTGTGCGTAATTGGTGCGATGAATTGGAAGGTGGAATAAATGTGTATGTCTAGTTCTGCGAGTAGGAATATTAAATGAAATGGTATTGAGTATTGAGGGGCAGTCGATATTATTATTTATAACGTTGTAACGTTAATAGAGATGATGTAAATATAAAATAAAAGGGTAAATTATCCTCCACCTTGCGGGACCCCTGCTTCTCAGGCGACGAGATCAGATACATTCTCCGATGTTTTAATCCTCTGATTACGGTTATAGAGATAATTTTGAACTATTCTTGTACTGGTTGCGCCAAATTAAGTGTTTATCTTTCTGTTTGTTTTTCTTTTGTTATAAATTTAAATAGCCAACGACTTTCCTGGGAATATAAAAATGTTCTGGAAATATGTAGTGAAAGGAAAAATGGAACTGTGAAAGCATCGCAGGGAATTAATAAAATTATGGATGAAAAGGAAGTGAAAGAACGATGGAAAGAATATTTCAAGGAGCTGTATGATAGCAGTATAAGAGAGGGTATGAGAGCATGGCAGGTAAGCGTAGATGAAAATGGTGAAATTACGCAAGACTAAGTGCTTGAAACAGTTAAATACGCAAAAGCGGAAAAGCAGCCAGGTATGATGATGTATCAGCTTAACTCATTAAAAAGGCGTAGAGCAGATGTCGGGGTGGTGCCTCTCTCTTTTTAAAATGTGTTGGAAAGCAGAACGCACTCCTTCGGACTGGAGAAATGCAGTCGTGGTACCTTTGTATAAAGGTAAAGGCTCGAAGCTCTATAGAGAAACTATAAAGCCATACATTTGTTAAGCCCAGTTGGTACCTAAGATGTATGCAAGGATTCTAGATCAAAGAGTGCGAAAGATTACAGAAAGCAAGATATGGGATGTCCAAAGTGCGTTTGTGAGCGGCAGAGTATGTACATATAGAGTATTTTTTTCTCTGCGTACGGTCACAGAAAAGGCTTTGGATAAACACCAGAAAATTTTCTGTACCTTTATAGACCTAGAAAAGGCTCATGATAAAGTTTTTAAAGAAAACTAATATACAAGCGGTGTATGAAGAGCAAGCTGATACGCTAAATCGCGTCATTATATATTATGAGAACTGCAAAGCATCTGTTCGTGTCAACGACACAGTGAAAACGTGGTTCTCTATAAATAATGGCGTTAGACAAGGGTGCGTACTGTTTCCACGGCTCTTCAACCTGTAGATTGATTTCTACAAAAGAGCCCTAAGGATGAAGGCAAGGGTTTGAAATTGGCTCGAGCAAGTCGACGAATAAGTATTTATTTATTTTCAATTTTTTGGGAGACTAACAGCTATGAATTTCAATTTAACAATTAAAATAATAATAAAACAGCCAATTATAAGTCTCCGCTGTTATACTTGGAAAGCATGTCTCAACGGAATGAACAACTTAATAAGGAGATCGAATGAAGAGTTATGGAAGGAAACAGAGTGAATAGAGCACTTATCAAAGGATGCCAAAGTTGCCATTATCGTATTACCAACTTTGACGCATGCAAGGGAAACCTGGACATGGCGAAAGACGCATGAGAGCAGAATAAATGGATTTGAAATGAGATCGTTAATAATAATTTATAATAGAATGCAAGATGAAGAAATATGTCATTAGTAGAATAAAAGTGAACACTTTGAGATGGTTTGGTCACATGGGGAGAATGCATGAGGAACGCCTGAGGAAGAAAACATACTGGGCGGACAGGAATGGAATAAGAAGTCGGGGACGCCCAAGAAAGGGATGGCACGACCATGCGAACGATATTCTGAAAGACGTATGTAATGTGGACGAAGCAAGGAATGTGTTCCAGGATAGAAAAATGTGGCGTTCAGTTCTCTCTGCCTACCCCGCGAGGGATATGGCGTGATGGTATTTATGCACCTATGTTTAATTGAATGTGCCTACCGCTAAACTGTTAATAGCCTCAGGTTGCTTTGGTTTTTTGTTTAAAAATTTCTTATGGTAATACACCCGCCATAGTACATATAGTGATGAAAATAAATATTTAAATGATTGAAGTGAAAATGAATAAATGATTGAAGTGAAAATAAATAAATGATTGAAGTGAAAATAAGTAAATGATTGAAGTGAAAATAACTAAAAAAAAGTGTTTTACAATGTCTTACATTTAACAATGTAAAATATATTTTATCTTTATCAATAATGAATTTCCGCAATGTTCCGTAAAATATTTTTAGTAAAAATATATTTTAGGTAGTTATTTATTATTATTTTATGAAATATTTTTACAAAAAAAACTCAGTAAATAATTAATTTTATTATCGTTTAGAAAAACTTTGTTGTTAAGCTCATTAGCAAGTTTGCTTCAAAATTAATATATATATATATATATATATATATATATATATATATATATATATATATATATATATATATATATATATATATATATATATATATATATATATATATATATATATATATATATATATATATATATATATATATATATATATATATATATATATATATATATATATATATATATATATATATATATATATATATATATATATATATATATATATATATATATATATATATATATATATATATATATATATATATATATATATATATATATATATATATATATATATATATATATATATATATATATATATATATATATATATATATATATATATATATATATATATATATATATATATATATATATATATATATATATATATATATATATATATATGTATAGCTACTTTTCCGGGCTATCCGCTCGTTTTCGTCCTGAAAAGGACGGTTTTGCCGACGTTTCAACCGAATATCATCGGTCATTATCGAGGCTGGTCGGTTCGCAAACGTAGACACGGTGCGACTGACACCGCGTTGCATTTCGCGTTCCTATTTCTGTATCGTGTTGGTGTATTGGCGTGTGATGCGGCGTGTGGGAGGGGTGGCGGTGTGAGCATGAGTAACCGTCGATTCGCGCTCTGTTGTTAGTGGTGGTGTGGTGAGGGTGTCTCCCCTGCAGCTCGGTGACCGTGCTGTATATCGTTCGTCGTATGACGTCACGCTGGTATGTGCGCGTGTCGATCGCCGTACAGCTAGGTGCGGGAGGGCAGAGGGCGGGGGAACAGTTGTAGCGGTATGCACTGGCGTCATTGGCGTTGATTCGTTTAACCGTTGTTAAACGAATCAACGCCATTCGTTTGGCGTTGATAAAATATGTCGAGTACTAAAAAAGTATAAAATTAAAACTGTTTTTAAAACAGACAGAAAAATCTCGTCTTTTTTACGACCGACCAAAGACAATATACCGTTAGAGTCACATGGTATATACGAGATCCCCTGCGGTACGTGCGAAAAAACTTACATCGGTCGCACAAACAGAAAAGTATCAGCACGCGTAGCCGAACACCGCCTAGACGTAAAACAAAATAAATCGACGTCAACACTGGCGAATCATGTGATGACAGAAGGCCACAAAATAGACTTCGATGCAGCAAAGACTCTTGTCCGTTTAAATAACGAGATTAATAGAGTATAT
This sequence comes from Molanna angustata, assembly GCA_963576475.1. Taxonomy (NCBI): domain Eukaryota; kingdom Metazoa; phylum Arthropoda; class Insecta; order Trichoptera; family Molannidae; genus Molanna; species Molanna angustata. The sequence continues at coordinate 5,194,232 of OY754973.1, read as the reverse complement.
AGAGAAGCCATCGAAATAGAAAAACGGCCCTTCGCAATGAACACAAGAGATGATTCTCGTCGTCTACCAGTGGCGTGGAAACCAGTACTTAATTCATATTCAAGTGACCGCGCATGGTTAAACGAATCAACGCCAATGACGCCAGTGCATACCGCTACAACTGTTCCCCCGCCCTCTGCCCTCCCGCACCTAGCTGTACGGCGATCGACACGCGCACATACCAGCGTGACGTCATACGACGAACGATATACAGCACGGTCACCGAGCTGCAGGGGAGACACCCTCACCACACCACCACTAACAACAGAGCGCGAATCGACGGTTACTCATGCTCACACCGCCACCCCTCCCACACGCCGCATCACACGCCAATACACCAACACGATACAGAAATAGGAACGCGAAATGCAACGCGGTGTCAGTCGCACCGTGTCTACGTTTGCGAACCGACCAGCCTCGATAATGACCGATGATATTCGGTTGAAACGTCGGCAAAACCGTCCTTTTCAGGACGAAAACGAGCGGATAGCCCGGAAAAGTAGCTATACATATATCTCTACAATCCGCGAAAATTTATATTTAAACATTAATAACCTCTACGGGAAGGACACTCATCTACTCACCAAGACATTCGAAAAGCTGAGAACGAAGAAAACCAAACTGTTATGTAATATAACATTCTTGCAAAGATGCCGTGATAATGGAATTGTTCCGGTTGCTTTCAAGCTAAAAAATAAACATCCAAGTTCTCGCAAGATATCACAGATACTACACAACACAAGCATGGCCCTCCTTCGCGAAGAAATAAGAAATACTCGAAGCTCTCTCCACCAAACAGAAATTAATTTACAAGAAGTTCACTATCAACTTACTGCTACACTACACTCTGTACTATGGGATGAAGTCGACATTTTAACAACACAACGAGCCCTTATGAACAAAGATTTAATCACCACCCGGTTAAAGAAGAAATTCGACGCACTTTACTTGAAATCTAATCCACCTACCACAGAACACTTATCTCTGGACAATAATAAAATTGTCATCAACAAATCAGACTGCCTGCTGGATGAACCGACCATATCAGTACTCGCTAAGGGTTTCAACTATGCTGTAGCACCGACACGTATTCCAACGGAAGACATAATCACGGGTGTAGAATCAGCCATAATGAAGCTACAAGAAAAAGAAGCCGAAACCATTAGACAGCTAACCTGCGAAGTCCTACGAAAATCACATCCACCAAAACCCAACATAACAAAAGACGAACGAAAGGCTCTGCGTTCATTAAAAATGAACGAGGATATCATTGTTTTACCAACAGACAAAGGGAATGCCACAGTCATCATGAATACGAAGGAATACCAAGATAAGATGCAAACCTTATTAGAAGATACAACCACATACAAGCGTCATCCGAACGATCCTACAACATACCTTGAAAAAATAACCAAAACAAAGATAATGAAGTCTAGTATTGACCAAGATACGAAGAAACTAATTATCCCTCGGGAAAAATCATCCAGAGTACCAAGGATGTATGGTCTTCCAAAAATTTAAAGAAAATACTCCTCTCCGCCCAATAATCAGCGCCGTGGCCTCACCAACACAAGCACTAGCTAAATATCTAGCACGCCGCATGCAACATCATGTAGAGACTGCGTCATCATACATAAAAAACGCCGAACACTTCATCGAGCGGATAAAAGATGTTAAATTACAAAAAGAGGACATACTCCTTAGTTTAGACATAGTGTCTCTCTTCACGAACATACCAGTTGACGAAGTGTTGGACGTAATTAACGAAAAAATAAAACCTACAAAAGATATTATTGAACTTACGAAACACTGTCTTAATAGCACATATTTCCAATACAACGGAGAGATGTATAAACAAATAAGAGGTGCACCGATGGGATCTTCACTATCACCAGTAGCAGCAAACATCTACATGATGGCTTTTGAAGAAGATGCCTTAAACGACTATCCCCACAAACCAACTGTATGGGTCAGATACATTGATGACATTTTTATAATCTGGCGCCATGGTGAAGAAGAGCTGAGCAAATTTATAATATACCTAAACAATAGACACACATCTATCCAGTTTACAATGGAAATGCAAATTAACGACCAATTACCATTCCTCGATGTGTTGGTAAAAAAGAATCCCGATTGTTCATTAAGTTTTACTGTATACCGGAAACCAACACATACCGACCGATACCTGAACGCAAACTCACACCACCACCCAGCCCAGTTAGCAGGATTAGTTAATACTCTAGTTACCCGGTCAAAAAGAATATCGGACGAGGAAAATATTAACCAAGAAATAAGTAGCCTCAAGAAAGCTCTCCTTGCTAACGGATATCATAACAACACTATAAATAGAGCAATTAAAAAAGATCAAACAGTAAAAAAGACAGAAAAAGATAAAGAAGAGATACGCGGGTTGGCGATACTTCCATACGTCAGTGGGTCTACGGATAAAATATGTCGAGTACTAAAAAAGTATAAAATTAAAACTGTTTTTAAAACAGACAGAAAAATCTCGTCTTTTTTACGACCGACCAAAGACAATATACCGTTAGAGTCACATGGTATATACGAGATCCCCTGCGGTACGTGCGAAAAAACTTACATCGGTCGCACAAACAGAAAAGTATCAGCACGCGTAGCCGAACACCGCCTAGACGTAAAACAAAATAAATCGACGTCAACACTGGCGAATCATGTGATGACAGAAGGCCACAAAATAGACTTCGATGCAGCAAAGACTCTTGTCCGTTTAAATAACGAGATTAATAGAGTATATAGAGAAGCCATCGAAATAGAAAAACGGCCCTTCGCAATGAACACAAGAGATGATTCTCGTCGTCTACCAGTGGCGTGGAAACCAGTACTTAATTCATATTCAAGTGACCGCGCATGGTTAAACGAATCAACGCCAATGACGCCAGTGCATACCGCTACAACTGTTCCCCCGCCCTCTGCCCTCCCGCACCTAGCTGTACGGCGATCGACACGCGCACATACCAGCGTGACGTCATACGACGAACGATATACAGCACGGTCACCGAGCTGCAGGGGAGACACCCTCACCACACCACCACTAACAACAGAGCGCGAATCGACGGTTACTCATGCTCACACCGCCACCCCTCCCACACGCCGCATCACACGCCAATACACCAACACGATACAGAAATAGGAACGCGAAATGCAACGCGGTGTCAGTCGCACCGTGTCTACGTTTGCGAACCGACCAGCCTCGATAATGACCGATGATATTCGGTTGAAACGTCGGCAAAACCGTCCTTTTCAGGACGAAAACGAGCGGATAGCCCGGAAAAGTAGCTATACATATATCTCTACAATCCGCGAAAATTTATATTTAAACATATATATATATATATATATATATATATATATATATATATATATATATATATATATATATATATATATATGTTATAATATTTTTATCTCGGTTTTCCCGTGTCAGTAGGTCTTGACTAAGACCATTTGTCTTCCGACGTTTCGCCTGAATATCACCAGGCATTTTCAAGGACTTAACGAAAAGCACGCGCGCGACACACGTCTACTCACACTGAAAGCTCACCGTCAAGTGACTGGTAGCGTACAAGATGGCCGCTTATGTCAAATATTGTTAGCGCGACGTGATTGGCTCCTTGTGACACGCCTACCTGCTGTCGTGTTCGTTGGTAATAATATTTTATCATTATTTTTGTGTTGTGATTTATTGTTAATTTTAGTTGTGACATTAATATTATTATTGTTGTGTTTTGGGGTTATTTTCGCTATGGTATTATTAATATTATTATTGTATTGTTTGTCATATAAAATGTTCTTCCAGGTACTAGGCAAACGAACTCCGTCGTCCCGATTGTTCATTATATCCCTTCTCTTATATATTTCTATAGCTTCCCTGTAAATTCTGAGAGGTTCACTGTTTAAACTTGCTATTATTTTTGAATGGTCAAAATCTATTGTATGTCCTTCTGTGAGCGAGTGTTGTACAAGTGAGGATGTAAGTTTTTTGTTTCTCATGTCGACTCTGTGCTCCGCTATTCGTGCTTCAACTTTTCGATTGGTTCTTCCTACATAAGTCTTATTGCACGATCCGCACGGTATTTCATATACTCCATGAGCTTCAAGTGGAATGATGTCTTTCGGGTTTCTTAGAAAGGTTGATATTTTATTTGTTGTGCTGAAAACGGTACGTATGTTATTTTTGTTTAATAGACGGCTGATTGTATCGGTGACGCCTTTGATATATGGTAGTCGGGCTGTTGATAATGGTGTTTCATTGGATTTTTCTTTCACTGTTTTTGGACTCTTTAATGCTTTGTTTATTATATAGTCTGAGAAACCGGGAAAACCGAGATAAAAATATTATAACATATTTCACCCGTGAAAACATCAAATATAACATATATATATATATATATATATATATATATATATATATATATATATATATATATATATATATATATATATATATATATATATATATATATATATATATATATATATATATATATATATATATATATATATATATATATATATATATATATATATATATATATATATATATATATATATATATATATATATATATATATATATATATATATATATATATATATATATATATATATATATATATATATATATATATATATATATATATATATATATATATATATATATATATATATATATATATATATATATATATATATATATATATATATATATATATATATATATATATATATATATATATATATATATATATATATATATATATATATATATATATATATATATATATATATATATATATATATATATATAATGTGTTTTACAATAAAACTAGATTCTCCATAACGAACTAGATGTATAATGTAGACAAAAATAGTAGCAAGTGAAGTTACAGTTAAAGTTTTCATACGTTACAAAATATACAAAATAACGTTTTTGAATTTCCTGTTGTGCTTGCTTATGTTTCGCGCTATAATAAACGCGTCCTTATCCAAGATAGGTATAATAATTTAAACCAACTTGGGTTATAATTAAATGAGGCCGAAATTAGTTTTTGTAGGTTTACTGGGGGTAATGTGAAATATTATAATTAAATAAATAAATGGCGAATATTCTCCGCACTCCGGGACGAAATTGATATTGCCGGAATGTTAAATAAAATTTCAACGCGAAAAATAAAATAATTGTTATTTTTACGCGCCCACATTTTTATTTTATTTAGAAACGGAAAATGAGTAAAGGATGAAAAAAAATCTTTATTTTGATCAATCAACGAAGAATCTGTTTAAAATTTTTATTTTATCGTTTCCGTTGCAAGGGGACAAAAGAGAATCTATTAAACTAAGAATCCATAAAATAATTTTTTTTCTATAATTTTTTTATCGATGCTCCTTCGTCCAGTAATGGAAAAATTATCAACTCCCTATCCTGGGCATACCGCATGCATCCGCCTCCAGATACTCTTAGACCCGAATGCACAGTCCTAGGTAACTAAATACTAACTCCTAACCTCACTGGAGTATTAAGTATTCTTTAGTTACCAATTGCGTTGCAGAGACATCACTAACTAAATACTACGCCAAACTTAAGGTCGATGGCGTAGCGTTTCACATTATTAGATATGTCTGCTGACTGGAAGAAGTCACTAACTGCCTATTTTGGCAAAATTGAGTTAACTATGCCATCATATTCACCAAAACACGCTTTACATCTGGAAAAAAAATCATCTTCATATCAGGTCCTGTTGCGGAGATTTTTCGGAAAAATATTCATTATCCGCATTTTTTTTTCAATTATTCCGTCTGGAAAAAGTAATTATCGTTTTTACATATTTTTGTATTAACTACCAACATTCGAAAATTTTAACACATTAACTAAAGAATTTAATTTTTGATAAATACATAGCATCACATCCTAACTGGGTAGGCAGAGAGAAAAGAACGCCAGAAATTCCAGCGAATTTTCAGCATCTCGTAGATCACTGAATGTTTGGTATTTGATTTGACAAAATTACCAAATACATATTTGACGATGTCGCTATAATCATCATCAATCGAAAACATCTCGTATTTTATTATTAAACCACTCGTAAGCTTCCTCGCGATCTACCTTACTTTTTGACAGTTCGCAAACTTTAGTTTACACCAACGCGCATGCACTAAGTATTTATGTAGATATGTCTCTGCAATACAATATTCATACAAAAACATCGTAGCATCCTCCAGTTAGGAAGCTAAGTGATCTCCTTACTTAAGTGAGAGACTACGCAATGAAAACATGGTCAGTATTTAGTATTTAGTATTTAGGTCGGACTCTGCATTCGGACCTTTTTGTTTTATATAATGTACAGAATGTTAAATAGACAAAACTGTTAGTAATATTGAAATAATAAATAGAAATTGCTTACTAAAATATGTTGGAATTAATACCTATGTACATACTCATGCAAGAAGAAGAAGATGATAAGCCATGTTTTCCAAAGTAAGTAGGTAATTGATTTCTTCTCAATGATATAAATAATTCATCTGACAATATTTTCAAAATGCTTTCACGTCAGGGAAGATGGTGCTTTGAAATTAAGTATCATGAATGTCTACAATAGAAACGAATTCCATAAAAACACTTTCAGCAATTGTCAACTTCTGTTGTAAAAAACATTTTTAAGGCCAAAATGAAAGTTCAAATGAATTTTAAATACAAAAGTACAAAACATATCCAATTTATGATCCAATTGTGTTTTTAATTTAATTAATACCACAGTAAAACTGTTCATTGTATTTTTTGGCAGCCGAATAGGTGAATTGATTTGAAAAATCAAATCAAAAAGTTTTTCTTATTATTTTTAACTTGTCTACGAACGAATTTTTGTGAATGGTGATTTATATTTCTTCGTTAATTTGAATGAAAAGAGCTCCATGTGAATCAAAATGAAATCGTATAGTTATTTAGATTTTACAGCCATTTTTATCTTAATTTATGTTATTATTTCAATTTGTGGATACCTAGGTAGTATGCTATGTAACATACTTTACATTTTTATACTTTTACTAATATGTGTATGTACAACGAGTAAAATTATTTAAAATTTAATAAAATATAAATGAATATAAATAAAAATAAATTAATGAATGATTTAATAAATACATTAATTAATTAATAAAAAATTGAATACAAATTTATAAGTTAAATAAAAATAATTATTAATTAATAAATAAATAATAATAATAAATAAATATAAATAAATAAATATCCTAATATCTAATCCTTTGATATGTTAAGTATCTGGATTGGTGAACTATTCCCAATTGAAAGCTTGATGATGCGTTTGTTGCATTTTATTTTGCTCTTTTAAATAATTTACAATTTACGCATTGATCTGCTAATTCTTTTGAGGAAGTGTATAATGGTAATAATAATAATTGAGTGTTATTAATTGTTATTGTTATTAAAAATTATCAAAAATATATAATAAAAGACATAAATGTAGTTGATGATAGTTGTAGGAAATGTTTGGCTTTTCCGGAAACAATCGATCATATAATATCGGGCTGTTCTTTTCTCGCGCAATCAGAATATACATTTAGACATATATTCTAAGGTAGAGGCGTTAACATTGTGGAAATTCATTTTAATAAATTATTAAAATAACAATATAACTTTGTTTATTTCCACTTATTTATTTTTATTCCACAACTAGTTTCAAGAACTACCGTTCTCTTCTTCAGGTGGGTTTAAACTAAAAACTAATTTGGTGTGGTGTGTGGCTGTGTCATAGGTATAGCGGGAGGTGGGGGTAAGGGGGGAAGTGGGCGTTGCCCTAACGGGAACATGGATAATAATGGTGAAGTGTTGGGTTGTGTCTGGTTGTTAATTATTTTCTTGTGACTGTTTATGGCTTTGTGGATTTCTAATGTCTCTAAATTATTTTGTTTCAGTCCGTATGTATGCTTATGTAATAATTGTGCGTTTGTATTGTCAAATGTATGATTTTCTTGTATTAGGTGGTTTGCATATTCTGAGAAACCGTGTCCATTTAGACAGCGTTTATGTTCTTTAACTCTAGTTTCAATTGTCCGTCCTGTTCTCCCTACGTAAATACTATCACAGTCCCCACATTGCAATTCATAAATTCCACTTTGTTTCAGATTACTTGTTTTTTCTGTGTTGTTTTTCAGTATAAGTCCTATATTGTTGTCTGTATACAAGGCTGGTTTTATGTTTAAAGGAAGATGTCTCGTTATATCATGTGTAATTTTATTAAGATATTGGAGAAAAATAATATATCTTAATAAAATTACACATGATATAACGAGACATCTTCCTTTAAACATAAAACCAGCCTTGTATACAGACAACAATATAGGACTTATACTGAAAAACAACACAGAAAAAACAAGTAATCTGAAACAAAGTGGAATTTATGAATTGCAATGTGGGGACTGTGATAGTATTTACGTAGGGAGAACAGGACGGACAATTGAAACTAGAGTTAAAGAACATAAACGCTGTCTAAATGGACACGGTTTCTCAGAATATGCAAACCACCTAATACAAGAAAATCATACATTTGACAATACAAACGCACAATTATTACATAAGCATACATACGGACTGAAACAAAATAATTTAGAGACATTAGAAATCCACAAAGCCATAAACAGTCACAAGAAAATAATTAACAACCAGACACAACCCAACACTTCACCATTATTATCCATGTTCCCGTTAGGGCAACGCCCACTTCCCCCCTTACCCCCACCTCCCGCTATACCTATGACACAGCCACACACCACACCAAATTAGTTTTTAGTTTAAACCCACCTGAAGAAGAGAACGGTAGTTCTTGAAACTAGTTGTGGAATAAAAATAAATAAGTGGAAATAAACAAAGTAATATTGTTATTTTAATAACATTTAGACATAACCAAGTAGCAAAAATAATACATCAAAATTTAGCTATTAAATATAAATTAATTGACGCGATAAACATAAAACCATATTATGAATATGATCCGATTTCATTTTTAGAAAATAATAATATTTCGCTTTATTACGATAAAACAATATTAACTGACCGGTCAATTCAACATAACAGACCCGATTTAATAATACATGATAAAATTAAAAAAATAACATATATTTGCGACGTGGCTATTCCAAATTCTAGTAATATTATAAAAACTTTTGATGAAAAAATTAGAAAATACACCGTTTTAGGTAATGAGATTAAAAGACTTTGGCATTCTCGTAAAATAATAATATTACCGTTCATTATTTCAGCCACTGGCATTATTCCAAAATCGTTAATCCGTAATTTAGAAATTATAGATTTATCGAAAAATTTAATAATAAAAATGCAAAAAACGGTAATTATGAATACATGTAGAATCGTTAAAGATTTTTAAACGTTAATATTCGGGAATCAGTAGGGTTGTTAGGTAGTATAGAGACCTCCTCAGAGCCTAATCCTTTGATATGTTAAGTATCTGGATGGGTGAACTATTCCCAATTGAAAGCTTGATGATGCGTTTGTTGCATTTTATTTTGCTCTTTTAAATAATTTACAATTTACGCATTGATCTGCTAATTCTTTTGGTAATAATAATAATTGAGTGTTATTATTTGAAGTGCTTAATTGTTATTAATATCATTAGTAAATCGGCCAGCGCCGTAAAATTAATTATCATTAGTAAATCGGCCAGCGCCGTAAAAAAGTAAAAAGAAAAAATAATCTATATATAAAAAAAAAAAAAAAAAATGAACAAATAAATAAATAATTCAATAAATAAATACATATATAATTATATAAATTAATTAATTTACAAAAAATTTTCTTCTGTACGAATGTTTGTCATTGAACTCCTCCTTAGGGGCTAGACCATTTTTTTTTTAAAAATTTTGTGTGTTGTTGTTGCCTCTGAACTTATAATTTTACTGTAGCCCTCAAAGAATCCTCAACATTTTATTGAGTTGACAAAAATCACTGCCTTAGAAAACAAAATAGAGTCTAGGAAATAATGACAAAACGTTTATGTAAACGATACACTATAGAACCTTTTAAAAAAAACTTTGCTTGTTAGGATATGACCATGTTTTGGGGGCAACTCAAACGGTCAATATTATTGCACAATAATGGGTATTTTAAATCAAACAAATGATTTGGTCTACATATATATTTTTTTCCTGAATCCAGTACGACCGTTTCAGCTTATTAGGCCCTTATCAACCAGTTGATAAGGGCCTAATAAGCTGAAACGGTCGTCCTGGATTCAGGAAAAAATATATATGTAGATCAAATCATTTGTTTGATTTAAAATACCCATTATTATGGAATTCTACATATTCAACACCGTCAGTATTGACAAAATTAAAAAAAAAAAAAATTTTACTCAATATTTTTTTTACATAATTCTCTTTTCACTGCATTTTAATTTTATTTTCTATTACATGATTATATTGTTTAGATACTTTTTAAAAATGCAAATAGGTACAACCTATATCTATGTCTCCTGTGAAATATAATAATATGTACACTGCTAGCCCCAGGACAGGTATACCTAGTTGGGCAGCAGTTATCTATTTTTAATGACGATTATGTAAATGGTGTGATAAATAAATAAGTAAATAAATAAATGACTAGGAGGAAGTGGGCCGGCATCCAGAACGTGGAGGAGCTGTCCCGAATGGCGCTGGACCGTGGAATCGCTGATGTGATTGCCAACGTCGCGTCGGGGAGACCCAAATGAAGAAGAAGAATATTATGTATTATAATAATTGTTGGGGCTCGTTTCCCGTGGAAATTGATGCATCTCATTAGAGACGTTTTTAAAAATATTTGGAAATGAGTGGGTTGTGGCCAACGCTAAACTTCATTCTGACCTTGCTGTCAATACGGTTGTGTTTGATTTTCCAGACCATTATTTAAACATCCAGATATGGCAAATGCTTTATTGACATGTTCAATGTTCACGGATTCCTGTGTAAAGATCGTTGTGGCTGCAGATCTCTTCTCCTAAATATTTGAAACTTATTTCTTGCTCCTTTGTTTTACTGACTGACATACCATAATTAGTCTCTGTGATACCGTGTGGAATTCGTTCAACATTCTTTACAAGTCGTGGGATGACGAAGTCCAGTTATCCTTCCATCTCTTGGGTGGTCTGCTCGCGTTTCCACAGCATACGTCATGATCAGTCGCACGCATGATTTATATATTCTGATCTTACTGTCAATACGCATGTGTTTATTTTTCCATATAATTTTTTCAAACATCCAGATATAACAGATGATTTATTAACTTGTTCGCGGACTTCAGTGTATAGGTCGTTATGTTTCAGCTATTATTTATTATTACAATCTCAGTTTCAGCTATTATCACCGCATCATCTGCATAACAAAAAAACATCAATAATTTAGCCTCCCATTATATAGCTTAGTCTCAAGCCAGCCACCACTTCTATGATTTCGTCCATTATGATATTAAACAGAAAAGGGACTAGACTGTCTCCCTGCCATCGCTTAGATTTCACTAAACTATTCATTATTTACCTCAATTTGTGTGTTGCAATTGGTATACAGATCTTGAACAGTCAACAACATTCTACATTGGTTTATTGATCACTTTATATTGAAGATTTCCCCTTTAAAAAAATTGGTCTGTTCAGTATAAAATATTGTTCGTTTAGGTGGGGTCCATGTAACAAACACCAGTGTGAGTGATGCAAAGCTTCAAGTTGGGTTTCGCAGGTAATTGCAATGAGGGGTGAAAATAGTCCGAGATAACCCACCGTGGCACATCCCTGGCCGTCCACTTAGCAAAACTAGTGTTAGGTAAGTAATTGTACCCGCGGGTCCTATGGTACAGCACGGACCACTAAGGGCGATTCTTGCCACCTAAAGGGTCAGTGGAAGACACCTAAGAAAATACGAGATGGATCAGATGTTTGGAGATGGGACGAAATAGTTTTATTTTTTCCTTTATTTTTCTCGGCCTATTTCTGTCCACTTCTGGTCAAAGGCCTCCTATATTTGCCTCCTTGTCATCTTGTTCTGTACTTTATGATGGATCACTCTGTAATTGCACTGATTAATTTCACGTTAAAACTAACCGAACTATAGAGACTATAAAAAAATTGGTCTTGTCCAACTAAATGTTTTGTGCACACAGCCAAACCGTATAGTTGTAAATACATAAATCTTTATAACTGATAACAAACGTTTATCTAAAATGCACGTAGGTAGTTCATTTGTCATAATTGTTTTTATCAGCGTGGAAACAAAGAAATATTTTTAATATTTCAATAGTGACCAAGTTGGAATATTGTAGATCCGGGAAATCTAGGCACCTACTGGGCGATCTGTCATCGGCCGGTTTACATGATCATTGTATGCACTTGCGCAACGTTCACCACTTAAGGCTTTTTATTTCTCTATGAATCCAATTTTCGAAAGTTCTATATAATATGTACTTTATTTTATTAGTTTTGCAGTGTTTACTGGATACGACACTCAACTAAGCCAATGCAATTATACTTACAGTGGTATTGTGTTTAATTCACGTCAGTTTGAATACTGTGTTTTTTTTCTGCTAGAAGGTACTATAAAAGTTAAAGATATTTCTTCATTTAATTTTATGCAATTATCTTTCGCTCTCTTCTCTGCCTTTATAGCCAATTAAATATTTTTTTTGCTTTAGTCGATAAAAGAGTTATAAAGAGATGGTAATGTAAACGCCTCTACCATACAATAATTATATTTGTTTTAGTAAATACAAATAACAAAGTGAATAATGACTTCATTGAATAGTTTTCATCTTACAAAAAAGGGGTATTGTTATTAAAAACTGTAAGGTTGGTATAAATTTGATTGTTAAAAAGTTGTAAGATATTGATACCTATAAATTTTCTTATGATAAAGATGATAGAAATTAGTCGGCAGTGGATTCGAATCTAAATTTACTGTATTTTTTCTTTAATAAGTCATCTATTACGTCATCTGAAAATAAAAAAATAAACAAAAAGTGACGTGAATGCACCATTTCGTCGAAAAAGCGTCAGTTCGACTAATGTGCGAGTCTGTTAGTTGGAAAAAATGACGTAGGCACTTATTTTGGAGGGCTGGACCAATATACTGCGGAATAGTACTCCTTCATTTAGTTTTATGACGGTTCGAATACCAGCTAAGGCGATGTTGCCACGTATAATATACACAAGTAAGTGGAAAGGTGAAACCATCCCAAGTAACGAATTATCTTGGCGAATTCAGAAAATGGTGCATACATATTTTAATATATCAGACATCAGTGGCTGGTTTATTGCCGTGGTCGGTGGAAGATCAAATTTATTTCCGTTTTCAAAAAATAACATGGGTGCAAATAAATCTGCAATGCTTTCAGAATATTCGATACTTCATCCTTCTCTTACTCGCAGATAAAACCTACTCTACTCATCTTCTTACCTTATGATTTGTTACTCTCGGTGTTGTGGTGGAATTTGTTGCCTATCTGTTTATATGAAATACCAACACAACGCTTGATGGTTTTGATATAATAGTTGACGTGGCTTGACCGACATTCTAAACATTTTTAAAATATGTACAAATCGATTCGGATGTTTGTAATATGATTGAGATTCGAAATTTGAAAATGAATTCATATATTATAATGATTCAAAATATGATTATGGTTCGAAGTATGATTATGATTCGAAATATGATTATGGTTCGAAGTGTGATTATAATTCGAAATATGCTAATGGTTCGAAATATGAATATAATTCGAAATATGATTATTGTTCGAAATATGATTATTATTTGAAGTATGATTATGATTCAAAATATAATTATGATTCTAAATATGATTATGATTCGAAATATGATTATGAATTTTGCTTATAATTTGAATAATACAACGATGGTAATCAGTTTTAGGACAGAAACTGAATGTTAAACTGCCTATATGTATTTCCAAAGTTTTTAAAAATATCGAAAAAATCCGAAACACTCCAACTAGATAATATAATTTTCTATAAAAAAAGGAACATTGTAGTAGTACAGCTCATACTTTTTTTAACATTTTATATAAAAATCGAATTTAGTGATGACATCGTTTCAAACAATTTGTAAGGCAGTGCACAATATCTCGCTAAATAGTTTGATACCTACTTAATCTCCAAACATACATACATACCATCATGCTGTTTTCAAATTCTGGGTAGGAAAAAGAGACTGACCTTCATACTATCCTAACCTGACTCACATACCTACATGTTTTATATAGAAACGAAATATCGTAAAATATTTATAAATAATATGTGTTTACAGTTTTGTAAGTATTCTTCGATTATATATATATATATTTTCGCCATCGACAGTTGGATCTCATGTGTTACATGCCACTAGTATATTATAATATTTCTCTCTGCTGCCAGTGTTCAAATCACGACGCGTCCATAGAGTAAAATCCCCATAGTATATTTCACACTAGCGGGCTTATTGTCATTAGGCAATTTTTTCCAACCAACCAAATAAAAAGATGTAAGAAACTGAATTTTTATTTCATAATTATTTATCAGGATTATAATACATTTTCAAAACTTTTAAGACATTCGTAGCAAACCTAAAACAAGAGCGATTGTTCAAGATCAGTACCGGCGCGGCAAGACCATCATTGATGACTTCGTCTTGAATTTGCTCACCACAACATATAAACCATTTACTGCTGCAAGGGATACGTAGATAAATTTTATTTTACCATTTTTTGGATACATAATATTATTATACGTTCTTCCCTATTGATGACTAAATAATATAAAATCATAAAATAAAATTCAAATTTTGTCTAAATCTTTCTGGCTATTCCAACGGGAAGTCTTTTAACAATATAAAAGTTTATGTTTGTTTGTTCGTGTGTTTTTATTTTTGGTACCTATTTTGGAAGAATATTCTTAAAGTTTCATCACACATCTGTGTGTGTGCTGTGTGCTATATACCTACTATGTACGGATTGTTTACGTTACTTTATTGACTATAGACTAAAGTACTCATTCAATTTTTTTCAAATTTTGCAAATTTGTATATCTGATACTCAAATAGACCCCATTAGATTTTTAAGGATATCTAAATAGTGCTTTTCAATATTTTAACTGTCAAATATTTCAAAGTGACCCCAAGCTCAGGAAACTCGAAATTTGTTATTTTTAATATCAAATTGCTAAAAAAAGCACACTGCTTTCATAAGATGGCATCGAAGAATTATCAAGTTTGCATAATAAAATATTTAAATCAAAAATAATTGAACACACTCATTTCATGAAATTGATGAATAGTTTCCATACAAAATTTGAATAATTTGTGGAGTGAATTGTTAGTGAGGAGTTTAGCGTTGGCCACAACCCACTTGTTTATCATGGATTGTTCACCAATTATGCCTTCTTATTGAGTTCCCTTATCGATGTAATTTTTGCAAGTCCTATATATTTGAATACTGCATCAATTAATGCAAGTCCTATATATATATGAATTAATTGATTTTACTGCATCCAGAAACATGGTAATTTCCTCGACACAGTTTCCTAGAAAGGACATATTTAAACGAACTTGGACGTCCCCGAATGGAAGACACCACAACCAAATAGATCACATAACCATAGAGAGGAGAGGAGCGTCAAGCATCATGAATGTAAGAAGCTATAGCGGAGCAAACTGTGACTCCGACCATTATATGGTGGTGGCCACCTACAGAAGCCGCATATCTTCCAATAGACCTAAAAAGCACCAAACACTCCCAAAGATTAATACTGAGGCACTCAAAACTCCTGAAGGACTCGAGTTATATCACGGAACACTGAGACAAAGCCTACCAAGTAATCTAAGTGACACAGACTCCCGAGAAGCATTGGAGGCTGACTGGGACATGCTAAGGAGCGCTATGCTGAGTTCAGCCGAGGATAGTGTGGGCAACAGACCTAAAGAAAACAGAAATCCTTGGTTCGATGCAGAGTGTCGAGCTAGTATAGAAAATAAAAATAGGCTTAGAAGAGTGTATATAGAACGAGAAACCAGAGCAAAAAAACAAGCATACGAGGAAGCAAGGAGAGAATCGAAAAAACTTCTGAGAAAGAAAAAGAGGGCATACATGAATAATATATTGCTGAAAGTAGAAAAGGACTTCACAGAAAATAATGTACGGGAAGCATATAGAGGAGTCAACATTTTTAAGAAAGGATTTAAGCCGAATACTACTCTATGCCGAGATACAAATGGTGACATCATAGCGGATGCTAACAAGATAAAGGACAGATGGAAGGATTATTTTCAGCAGCTACTCAACCCACACGCAAACACAGGAAACCAGCCAACAGCAATTATACCACCAGAGGAAGATCAGGAGGTGAATCCACCAACCCTGACAGTAACAAAGCTAGCAATAAAGAAGCTCAAAAATAATAAGACACCCGGGGTGGATAATATCGCATCTGAACTGATAAAGTATGGCAGTGAACACCTACATAGGTTACTTCATCAGCTAATAACTAAAATTTGGCGTATAGAAGAAATCCCTGAAGAGTGGCAGCTGAGCATCATATGTCCAATACACAAAAAGGAGACAAACTCAAATGTGAAAATTATAGAGACATCTCACTATTAAGCACTGCATATAAAGTACAAACAATCATATTAAAAGAAAAGATAGAACACTATTCAGAAACTATCATGGGGGAATACCAAGCTGGGTTCAGAAGAAACAGAGCAATTACTGATCAACTGTTCACAGTGAGACAGATACTGTCAAAATGCTGGGAGTTCGACGTTGACGTATACCAGCTATTTATAGACTTTAAACAAGCGTATGACAGTATAAGTCGGGAAAAGCTCTACGAAATATTACTTGTTTTTAAAATTCCAACGAAGCTTGTAAGATTAGTGAAAACAACAATGAGTAGTACGAAATGCAAAGTCAAGATAGAGGGTGAGATGACTGAGGGGTTCTTAGTATCTCAAGGTCTTAAGCAGGGCGATGGCTTGGCACCCACACTCTTCAATCTAGCCCTAGAGTATGTCATTAGGAAAACATCCGTAGACACAAGCTCCACTATACACTATAAGAGTAGCCAAATGGTGGGTTATGCGGATGACCTTAATATTATGGGCAGATCCCTCGCAGCTATTCGAGAAGTCTTTGAGCCACTTGAAACGGCAGCAGCAGAAGTAGGTCTGCAGATCAATAAAAATAAAACAAAAGCAATGAAACAGACCAGAAGCGCAAACCGTTGGCAAGGAAACACAATACATTTGAAAGACAATTATGACTTTGAAACTGTTGAAGACTTTAAATACCTGGGTTCCACAATCAACAAAGATAATGAGGACATAACAGAAATAAAAAACAGAATAACAACAGGTAACGGAGCATTCTTCTCTCTTCTACCGGTGTTCAAATCAAGAAGTGTCCATAGAAAAACGAAAATCACGCTGTATAAAACCATTATTAGAACAGTTGTAACATATGGATGTGAAGCATGGACACTTACAGCCAAATCTGCTGAAATACTGGACACGTTTGAGAGACGAGTGCTTCGTAGAATCCTAGGACCTGTGCCTGATGGTGACGCCTGGAGGATTAGATACAATAATGAGCTGTATGCTATCTACAAAACTTCCAGGCTCTCTGTGCATGTCAGATTGAGCAGATTGAGATGGGCCGGACATGTACAGAGAATGCCACCACAGCGAATACCAAAGAAAGTTCTGTGTGGATATCCAGGTGGAAGACGAAAGGTTGGAAGACCGCGGCTGCGATGGGAGGACGAAGTTGGAAGGGATGCTTCCCAACTACTGCAAGTGCCGGGCAGTTGGAAAGTTGCTGCAGAAGATAGGAGAAGCTGGAGGCGAAGACTGACGGAGGCCAAGGCTCGATATGGGCTGTAGCGCCATTGAAGAAGAAGAAGAATATATTTGAATAGTGTGTAACATTTTACTTGAAAATAATGCATTATTACTATTGCCATCTATGAAGTAACGGAAAAACCTTTTTGTAACGCCATCTATTGAGAAATTGAGAAATTAATTTTTATTTGTAAACAATGAAAGCAACAGTCCTTATAAATGAGATGACGGTGTCACACACAGATGTCACCCCTGAACTGCGCCAGAAATATTATTTCATTTTTGGCTTGTTTACCTACTTGTGCCAATGTGTATACGACTTTCAAAAATTACATCGATATGGGAACTCAATAAGAAGGTATAATTGGTGAACGTTGTGCAAGCGCATAAAGTGATCACGTAAACCAGCCGATGACAGGTCGTAAGCCCTGTAGTTGCCTCGAGTTCCTGGTTATTCTACAATATCCCAACTTCGTCTCTATTGAGATGTTGAAAAAATGTTTGTAAATAAAAATTTCATTTGTTTAAACTATTTATAATAAGTAATAATAGGTAATAATAATATTTATAATAATTTACAGTATAATAGGTTCCAATAATCTTCAAAAAACTGCATCAAAGATGGTCAACGTTAAAAGAAAAACATACAACCGTTTGAAAAATTATGTTCATAATAATAGATTTTTGTATGAAAAATATATACCTACATATAACAAGAGATTTTTTTGGCAATGTTAAGTTATTTGATTTCTTATTGATTTTAGAGTGTAATATAAGCAGGGATGCTTCATTGTTTAGTGGAGAGTTTAGCGTTGGCCACGACCCACTCGTTTTAGACATATTCGCAGGTGCGACAAACTAACGGAACGACATAAAGGAAAAATGAACATTTATTTGTTCGTTGCTTCATTTGATTGGTTAGTCGTATTTATTAAGAATGCGCCATTCTTTTACCTAATACCAAAGCGCAAAAAATAAACTGCGAAATTGAAAAATATCAGGTAAATGCCGGTTACAAAATCTTCTTGTACATGTATTTGTAAAATTTACCTGGTGGTGTTGCCAAGCTACAATATTATTATTATGAACCCCAAACCTCTGCGTGTCTGGTAATACCATTTCTTCTCCTCAGACACCACTGATTTCCTTTCGAATAGGATTTAGAAATTGAATTTCGGGAACATATTGTCAATGGGTAGGTAGCTAAAAGAAAGATGCAAATAAAGAAACACGCAAGCTGTTTCATATTCCATTCAGATGCTAATGACAGCGAAACATGCACTCTATTTTATTCCGACGAATATATTTTATTTTGAAACTATTGGGATTATTTTACAACATGTGCCTACAGAACTATTTTCCCATCCCTACTCTTCCTTCACCACTAACCGTTCTGCTTATGGGGACTAATATAATATCCCTTGCATAACTATGTAAGAACACATGAAGAACACAAGAGTCCAGAGAACTCTAAAACCTTAAGCCAAAGAGAGCTCATTATAAGGACACAGCTGACTCATCCCCGTTAAATATATTTTTACTCCTTACTAACCCAAGGGGATATAGTGGCGAGTTATGATTTCGCAATCTCTCATGGACTCCCGCTTCGATCTAGAGAAGACAGAACCCTCGCCATCTCATCACATTCCTCGACTTTCTATTCATGTTCCTTTACTGTCTATGCTGCCCGGTTATGGATCAACTTGGCTCTTGATATTATTAACAATAATAATAATAAGTTATTTTTATAACGCCGTTTAACGATTCAAGATCAAACCAAGGGCGCTGATAGTTTAATGTTGTGTTGCTCTCTGAAACAAAGCTGTTTTTAGTCCTTTAGTGAAAGTGCTCTTGCTTTGAGCACTGCGAACATCTAGAGGCAGTGAATTTCACTTAATAGGACCACTCACACTAAAGCATCGGTCATAGTAAGCCGCTTTGTTGACTCTGTCCAACTCCTTTAAGGAATTGTTACTCTGTGATCCAGACGACCTGAGTGTGAGATGCCTCCCAGAGAGATCTCTTCTCTGACACAGCTCTTGTATATATTTTGGTGCCAGGTTGTTCAAAGCAGTATATATTGTCAAACAAATTTTGTAATCAATTCGCTCTGGACGCTTCAACCAGTGTAATTCGTTTAGTAATTATATACAATTCACTTCGTTTCAAACTTCGAATGAGTTATTTTATACATAATTCACCGTATTAAAAACTCATCGTAATATATATAACTAATAAAAAATATTTGTGCATTGATTCCGTCACTGTATATCACACAATATGGGGTAACCAGCGACAGATGTGGGGGGTCTTCAGTCTGCATTATCTTATGAACGGGAGCATGCGACACGCACGATACAAATTGAAAAACAATATACAGGGTGTCCCATAAGTCAACGTATTCCTTTGAAAAGGGCTGTTATACCAAATCATGACTCGCCATAATATGCAAATATGTTCTTTGAAAAAGTGCCTTAGTTTTTGAGATATTCACTTGTACAAAGTGCCCGAAAATCTCCGCCTTAGATTGGTTTTTCTAGTGCCATATTTACAAATTTCAGTATTTTGGAATTCTAATTTATGTTCCTCAATCTTGAATAACTCAGCTGTTGATCACAATCCAAAATAATAGTAAAACTTTTTTTTTGGGGGAAAAAATTATGGCCTGGGTTATGAATTTAAAAAAAATATTACCCAACTTTGATTGTTCACACTGAAAAAAAAATGTATGACGCCAACCGGGCAAATTGTTGCAAAAGTTGGCGCAATAATTGTTATTTCCACAATAGTATAACGATTAATATGTTTTACAATAAAAAAATAGATATTGCTATTTTACTGCAAAATGAGATGTTGTGAAATTATTTTATTTATTAGGATTTCCGGCGTAAACACTTGCTTTTATTTATTAAAGTGACAAGGATTTATTTTAACAAAAAAAAGTTTTATTATTATTTTGGATTGTGATCAACATCTGAGTTATTCAAGATTGTAGAACATAATTTTAAATCATATTTATTCTGTATAATTTCATTATCTGGATCCTCTCATCATTGCTATGACTAGTCTGAAGATTAAATAAATATTTTTTGTCTAGTATGTTTGTAATGAAACCCATTATTCACTATTGTGCTGAAATAGAAGATGGGTGGTGGATCAGTGGTTAATGTACCGAACTAGATCCAGGATTCAGGATCCTGCATCGGCATTTTTCATCAAAACACAATTATTTATTATAGAAATGTCGAAATTTTTCTTTAAACAGGTACTTCATACAATTTATTTTTTTCAAAATCATTCTGCTTTTTTTTGCCAAATTAATATCTCAATGGAGACGAAGTTGAAATATTGAAGGAGAACTGAAAAATCGGAACCCGTCATCGGGTGGTTTACGTGATTACTTTAAGCGTTTGCGCAACGTTTACTTATTATGCCTTTTTACTCCTCACTAACCCAAGGGGGGTTATGATTTCGCAATTTTTAAGGCTATTTTATTTATTGCAGATTATGAACTAGCATCATGCTGAGATTGTATTCTGAAAGTTTCATGACAATGTATATTGTAAATCAAGTTCAACTTACAGCTAATACATACAGATGATTAAAGTTTATTTTTGTTTTTTTAGTGAATATAGAATAAAAACCATAATTTATCCAAAAAGGAGAAAAAAATAAAAATTCACATATACAAATACACATATACAAATACACATATACACATACACATACATACACACACATACACATATACAACATACACACATATAATATACGCATACTTATACACACATGTACACACATACATATACACATACATATATATACATACACACATATACATATATACATACACACACATACATACATATACATACATACACACATATACATACATACACACATATACATACACATACAAACATACACACGTATACACACACATACACATACATACATACACACACATACATATACACATAGTGAATATGAAAAAGGAATAGATAAAAACTTATTGTTATTTTAAAGATTTGATTTTTCTTTTAAAGTCATAATATTTATTGTATAATATTTATTAGTCATTGTATTTATTTTACTTTATCGATTATAGACTAAAGTTCTCATTTGATTCTATTCAAATTTTGCAAATTTATATACCTGATACTCACTTAGATCCAATTAAATTTTGAAGGATATCGGAATAGTGCTTCTCTATTTTTTTAACTGTCAAATATTAAGTGACCCCAAGCTCAGGAAACTTAAAATTTGATTTTTTTTTCAAATTGGTAAAAAGACACACCACTTTCATAAAATGGTATTGAAGAATTATCAAGTTTTCATAATAAAAAGTGAGGAGATTAGCGTTGGCCACAACCTACTCGTTTAAAATACGTTGGGTAATAACTTAGAGTAATCACGTCAACTAAAAATAATTATTTACTTATATATTTTCTAAAATTCTTTTAAAGTGGCGAGTAGGTATATGAGATAAGAATCTTTTCTAAAAATATTTTAAACTTTAGCCTTTGATTACGGATTGAACACCAAAAATGTAAAGCAAATATAATTTGTCCTTAGTACGGAGAGAAATTCTTAAATCGTATAAAATAAGATATTGAAAAAATCTCCATACATTTTGTATTGTGTGGTATAGAAAAAGATCTTTATATAAAAAATGTATATATTTATCTGTTTACAAAAGACCTTTCCCAACACAGCTTCTTGAGGAATAAAAAATAAAGTGGATTTTTTTTCTCAACCACCCTGTCACCCTATAGTTATTGACACAGTATGCCCATAAACCGAGTTCCACTCAAATATGATTATTTTTATTTTCGAATTGAAATACATTTTATTCAAAATAAATTTGATTTTAATAGTAATTGTTGGTACTGACAGACTATTAAAATATTTGTATTTTGAATCAATATAAAATGTACGCACTTTTCACGAATGATTTCAATGAAAAATAAAAAGTTTTGATGGGATTTCAAATAAATATCTTTCATAGTATGTCTTCTTCAATAATTTTAAATATTTAATCACAACATTTTTTACTCCTCACTCACCCAAGGGGATATAGTGGGGAGTTGTGTTTCGCAATTTTTAAGGCTATTTTTTTTATTGCAGATTATCAACAAGTATCATGCTGAGATTGTATTATGAAAGTTTCATCACAATGTGTGTGTGGTGTGTGCTGCGTGCTGTGTGCTATGTGATATTTACGGCGTGTTCATTTTACTTTATCAATTAAAGACTAAAGTACTAATTCGATTCTTTTCAAATGTTGGAAATATGTATATCTAATACTCGCTTAGACCCAATTAGATTTTGAAAGATATCTGAATAGTGCTTCTCATTTTTTTTAACTATCAAATAGTTCAAAGTGACCCCAAGCTCACAAAACTTAATATTTGTAAAATTGGTAAAAAAAACTCATCACATTTATAAAATGGCATTGAAGAATATTATCATTTTTTTATAATAAAATATTTAAATGAAAAAAATAATTGAACAAACTTATTTCATGAAAATGCTGAAAATTTTCCATACAAATTTTAATACTTTATGAAGAGTTAAGCGTTGGCCACAACCCACTCGATTTATTTTAGTAGGCAGCTACCTAGAAAAATATTTTTTTAACGTATTAATTTTCATGTAGATAAATTATTAATATAAAACAAAAAACACTTGGTTTTCGATATATTAAATTTAATTGATAATTGACGTATTTTGTGCAATTCGTATCGTCAGAATAATAATAATTAATCAATCAGATCATCGCCAGAATAAAAAGATTTATCGCGATGATTTGCCTTGTACGGAGTTATTCTGACGAAACCTTGCACCTTTTCGCCTTGCACGAGATGCGTCGATAGTCAATACAATTTAATATAATGAAAACCAAGAATTATTATTTTATATATGTATATAACATAACAAAATAACAATGGAGTTCTATCGAGAATTGTCGATCGACAAACTAAACTAACATTTGATTTAAATTAAAAAGAAAGCAATGTTTATATTAATTACTATTGCAGCATATTATTTATTTTTTTTTCCTCACGTCTAGTTATGTATTCTTCATAATACTTGTCCCAGCATATTTTTTATTTTTTTTCCACGCGTCAATTTATGTATTCTTCATAATAATTGTCCCAGCATGTTATTTTTTTCCACGTGGCTTGTTATGTATTCTTCATAATACTTGTCCCAGCATATTGTTTATTTTTTCCACGCCACTAGTTATGTATTCTTCATAATACTTGTCCCAGCATATTGTTTATTTTTTCCACGCCACTAGTTATGTATTCTTCATAATACTTGTCCCAGCATGTTATTTTTTCCCTCGCGTCTAGTTATTTATTCTTCATAATACTTGTCCCAGCATATTGTTTATTTTTTTCCACGCGACTAGTTATGTATTCTTTATAATACTTGTTATTCTTAACTTTCCCTAGACGTGGTTTTGAACTAATTTCCCTTCTTACCTTTTACAATATTTTATCTCCTGCATTATCCTCCATGGGAAATTGTCCATCTTATCTACTTCACTTCTCTCCACGCAGCTTCTAAACTCATTATTCAGGGTCCTGCATAACGTACATTATATATATATTATTTACTGAGATAAACAGGAGTAAGTGTAAATGTATATATTTAAGGGGTTTTAAAAAGGGGTTAAAAATAATATATCACACAAAGCAGAGGCCTGGAGTACCTTTCATTTCAAAATATTTTCAGTGGAAAATTTACAACATAACGATAATAATCTTGATTAGAATCCTCCGGAAAAATATAAATCTCAGTGTACCTATTGTTTCGAGTTTGCTACTTTCAAATGCGCCGGTAGTCCATCTGTGACTATCGCCATGTTAAATTTTGAGTTTATCAAGAAGATATACTTGACATAACATAGAAGATAACATAATGAAAGTAAGGATAATAATATATTTTTTAACAGATTTTTAATTATCTCAATAGAGACGAAGTTGGAATATTTTGTAGGAGAACCGGGAAACCAAGGCACCTACAGGGCTTACGACCTGTCATCGGCTGGTTTACGTGATCACTTTATGCGCTTGCGACAGGTCGTAAGCCCTGTAGGTGCCTTGATTTCCCGGTTCTCCTACAAAATATTCCAACTTCGTCTCTATTGAGATAATTAAAAATCTGTTAAAAAATATCTTTGACTCCCGACAGGGAAAAATATCCAATGTTTGCGCATATGCAATAATAAAAATATTCGATAATAATATATAGCAACATATAATAGGTCGGTAGCCGAGTGGCAAGAGCATTGAATGTGTAAGTTAAGTGGACGCGGGTTCGAATTCTGCCACGACTAATATTTATGTATCTAAATAGAATCGTTTACTTACGATTGACACACTGAAAAAATAAGAAAAGATCAGTGCGATGGCCAGAATTTCGTTTAAAAAAATAAGATCTCTTATAGAAATTGTGTTTTCTAAATCATTTTTTTAAGGAACGGTAAATTTAAATTATTAAAAAAAAAATTCGCATTATACAACAATATTTTTTCTTTTCCTTAATTTATGTATAATGTCCAACTATTTTTTTTTATTTTTTACATATTTATTTTTATTTTTATATAATATAACATCTCGGGAAACTAACAGGTATTTTGTCAAATATTTATTTAGCAAAGGCACACCCAATGACAAGTTGCTACATTCTGGAGACAACAATATTAATCTACTTGCAGATCCAGACTGAAAACACACATGAATAATGGGCCTCCTCCGGGAATCGAACCCGGGACCTTTGAATCAGCAGTCAGATGCCTGATCAACTGAGCCACGAAGGCCGACATTATTGTAATTGTTTTAAATAAATAAATAAATAATAATGTATATGTTGCATACATATAAAAAAACAAACAATTTTACACCTTTTGCACTATTTTACAACAAATAGGCTATTGCTCAGCTGTACACCCGTGGAGATCCACAGTGCAGCTGTTTTTTTAGCAATGCCTTTCACGATCACAAGATATATATTAATTAGATACAAATACAAAAAATAAAATAAAATATTATTATATAAGAAAACATCTAAACAGAAAAAAAAAATAATTGAAAAAAAAAAGAAAAAATAAATATGTAGGTAAACAAAGAACCCATTATTACTTGTTTTAATATTTTTTTTCTTCTTGGATATCTTATGGTAATTGCTATATATTGCTTTTCTGGGCTGGAAACACTGGTTAGTTGGAAGAAATTGGCATAAGGCAATAAACTCGCCGTACTTACTCATTATAAAGGGTGTCTCAGTTAGAGTGCACTTTTTAATTTTAGTGCAATTTTTTTTTCGTGCAAGTGGCAACACTGAAATTTGACAGCTGTCATCTATGTTTATTCCGATCATTAAAAATGGCGCATTTTACGAAAGAACAACGCGTTATAATTATGAAAACTTATTAAAAAAATGGGGAAAGTTACGCTGAGACCGCTCGCAAACTTCGCAAAATTTTCAGTCGAGAAAGTGTCAACCATTCGAAGAGTGGTCAAAAAATTTGAAGAAACTGGGTCGATTAAGAACACTAAGGGCCGATCTTATAAACGAAAGACCAAATAATCGTAAGTATGTTTACGATTTACTAACGGATGAATGTTCCTAAGTAGATATTACTATCGGCGATATTATAAAACTATTTTAACTGTCCGATTATTTGACAGTTACAGTCTAATTAGACTACAATGGATTTGCAATGGATTTGTAATGGACTATAATGGATTATAATGGATAAAGCGGTGCTGTCATTGCAATATATAAACAGAGAGTGTTTAATTTTTTTGCGTACTTAAAACAATATAAAAATTACAAAAATGGTGATAATCCTTTATTATTTAGCCAGCGCGCTGGATTGCATTAAAATGAAATTTAAAAAAACTTAATGCATATGTTGTTACTAGTTACAATTATTTATTCATTCATTTTTTTTTAAATAAAATAAAACGAAATTTAGTGTCATCAATGTCATTTTGATATAATAAAATATTTGGTCAAACACAAACTCGTAATCAAATTCGTTTTGGTTATTCAAAATCACTGTCGAACGACGTTTTTTACTGAATAAAAGCAATTCAATATAAAAATCCAAAAAATATAAAACAGTATATTTCAAAATATTCGTAATATTAAAAATGTACAGCAATATTAAAAAAAACAAGTGTGGTAAAACTCAATCCTTCCATAACTTATCGTTAACGAACGCTTAATCGGTGGTCCGACCGTCAGTAAAGGCTATCGGTAAAATTTTACTAAAATTTAACTAACGGATTGTTATAAGACGAAATATAGAGCATTTGTATCAAATTTCGGTTTGTTTGGTCTGAAATCTAACTAACGGACGTTTATAAGATCGGCCCTAAGACTCCTTTGCGTCAACGTACCGGTCGGTCTCTTGGAAACATTGCTGCTGTAAACGAAAGTGCCGCCGAAAACCCGAAAACATCAATTCGGCATCGTTCTCAACAACTTCAAATTTCACGAAGCACTATGCAGTGAATTTTGACAAAAGACCTCCATCTTCATGCGTACAAGATTCAGCTATCTCAGGAGCTCAAATCAGCAGACCATGGAAATCGCCGACAATTCGTTCAATGGGTAATGGAGCAAAGTGAAGTCAATCCCAATTTTTCGAAAAAAATCGTCTTCTCCGATGAAGTGCATTTCCATCTGAATGGCCTCGTGAATACACAAAATTGTCTAATTTGGGGCTCAGAAAATTCTTTTGCAATTCACGAGAAACAAATGCACACACAACGAACAACTGTCGGATTGTGTGGTGCGGATTTTGGTCAGGCGGCGTGATTGGGCCTTACTTTTTTGAAGATAAGGCTGAAATTGCACTGACTGTAAACGATATTCGTTATAGGAACATGATTACCGAGTTCTTGTGGCCACAACTGAACGGCATGGATCTGGATGAAATGTGGTTCCAGCAAGACGGAGCCACCTGCCACATCGCGCATGAAACAATCGATTTATTGAAGCAACGATTTTCAGAACAAATTATCTCAAGAAATTCTGATGTCTATGAAATTCTATGCATGTAAAGCGGAAACAATTGCTGAGCTCAAATCCGAGATCCAACGCAGAATATATGTACATATACATTATTATCGGTTTTTGCCAGAGCCAAGAACCAGGGCCAGGGACAGCCAAACTTACGTCATAGCATAAAGGCTGATTTTTTCCTGTAAAAGAAACAACCAGTGGATAATAATATGTAAGTATCTTCCCGAGAAGTCGTGAATTTTGGAGAAAACAGCCTTCACAATGTTGATAATTGTCGAAAATTGGTATTTTAATATGTCAGTATGAAGCGTTATAGTGTAAAAGTTTGTAGGTAAAACAAATCGAGAAATGATCACATTGTTACATTAAATAAAATGGAAAAAAAAAATCAAGATTATTATTATTTTCAATAAATGTTTATTATAACGATGTTTTTTGTATTTGTGTTAAAAAAATAGGGTTTTGACGTAATTAATTATGAAGGTTTTAAATTTGCAAACGACCCAGGTATATTTGAACTTAAGTTAACTGTCAAACTTATCGTTGTTGCAAACGACTTTCAAACCGATGAAACTAAAAAAAAAAAGAAACACGACTGAATCATTTCGTTCATTCACGATTTTGAATAAAGAATACTTAGGTTTCGGCGGGCTGGCCGACACAGTCGGGTGTTTATATTACTATTTCCCCATAGGGGGGACTTGTGTAGCGACGGTACAGGGATGCAACCGCCCCCTACCTACGCTCGGGGTAAATATACCGTCGTGCCGGAAAAACAATTCAGTCTTCGCGATTCTGCCGCGAGGGTTGGACGCGAGCTACCCCTGTGTCGTTCAGCACTCACAATTTTCAAACTCGAGTCGCGTGCTTGTTTCGTTTACGCGAAAAAAAAGTAAATACGCTATATATTCCTTAAACGGCTATACGTAATTATATTTCAGTACCTCAAAAACTATCGTGCGGCGTCAGAGTTTTGAGAAAATTGGACGAATTACTACACAGCGCCAATAGTAATATTATTAAGTTATGAATTAATTTCAGTGCTGAAAATAAATAAAATTATTAGCAGCAAATGGCATATTCGCGATGGCCAGCAATAATTGCTACCACTACTGTATTTTATGCCCGTTAAACGTGCCATAAAATATTGTTTATTATTATTTATGCTGTATATATTGTATATTTTCCTTCTTGCTATTTTGTCGTAAAATGATCAAATTTTCTTGCCGTCATTAAAAACTTTTATCTTCGAAAGAGACCCGTTGTTTTGTTCTGCAGAGACTGTGACCACAAAAGTTTTCGCGAAAATGTCGTTTAAAATCGCGACTGTTTTGTTATGTTTTATGGCGAGGATCACGTTTGGTGTGTGTGAAATAATTCGTAAGTATAATTAAGTTTTTTATCAATATTACTTTAGATCCTATTCCTTTGTATCCTGTGGTTGATTGGTTGAAATTGTCCGCGGGCAATAAGTCCGCCACGTTACGAAAAAAAATAATTAATTTATATGGTTTTGCAATGAAAATCGTCAAGACTGTAAAACTTTTATAATTAACAATTTGCACCTTTTCGTATAGAGAATCTTCTAAGTAATTACATTATCAACTCACCAATACATATATTGCACCGCCTTGGAAACCAATATAGTGCAGTTGATAAATTTAATGTACACACTGTAGATGGTTTCAAAGGGATGCTTAGCGCAAATTATATTTTTTAATCTTTGGTTTGTTTATTTTCTGGTTTAAAAATAGAATCAGTAATAATGTTATTTATTGATATTTTTTTCTTATTTTTGTTTCTAATTTTTGTTTTTGCTTGCTTTTTTATCATTTATCTCTATTTTCTTTTATAATATTGTATTATGTTGTTTTATATTTTCCTTTCTATGACTACTTTTTTATAATTTGTGTTATTGATGTATTTGAACTTATTGTTTTGTTGTGCCTACATTGTTATTATTTATCTTGTATTTTATTGTAAATGCCCTATTAAGGGCGTACATATAATCAAAAAATAATTTATATTCCTCTAAATATATTTGTATATTTACAAAAAAAACTGGGTTAAAAAAATACGATTTGTTTTTTTGTGTTTATTGACATAAATAAAAAAATGTTTTTATTCTTTATTTTATTAAAAATGGTGTTTAAAAAACACATGAAAAATAAAATTAAACTGACTTTAACAAAATAAATATTATGTGAAAAGTTAGTTATAATTTATTTACCATTTTTATAATACTTATCTACAGCTAGAAAATTTATTCTGATTATTAAATACACCTAGATAAAAAGTATTTTTTTTAAAATACCTTGTATAATTAAAAAGAGATATATTTTTAAATGTTTATGTCGGTAACGTAAGTCGGTGGTAAAGCCTTTAGTGCGCTCTGGTTCGAACCCTGTCCTGACTAATTTCATTCGCCGATCGAATAGGCATTTGTTAAGAAATTTATGGATATTTTTAATAGTATGAACATTTCATGAAGTTGGGTTATAGAAATGTTATATACGGTTTTTAAGGCATAAATCGCCATCATATAATATTGTAGGCAAGACCCTCTGGACATTCCAACCCGTGACATAATTTAGAAAAACGTTAATTAGGTTTGTCGCTGCAACAAATAATATCCTGCAGGACTACTCATCATATGATCTCAATACGTTTTTTCTTGTTTTAAGAGGACATACTCACATAACGCTAAACTTCGTGACTGAAAACATGATATATTAAAACAGGTTATATTAAACATGATACGTTAAAAAAGGTTTATACGTGATTTAAATTATCGGAAACCGTAAATTTGTTGATTTTTTTACATTTTAAGAACAAACCTAAGTTAAAATGAGAAAACTTTTTATCGGTCATTCACTTCAATTTTATGCACTCTTTAAGCATATAAAATATTTATTTCTCTACGACACATAGTTATGGAGTAATTTTAAAAAAATGCTTTAAAAAAGTATATTTTCAATGATCTTTTTATGAGAATTTAGGCTGAATTTTAAAATTGTGTGACGAACATTCACTAGAGAAATGTTGAAAAAACTTATATTATTTTTTCTAGAAACACACTGTTTAGCATATTTGAGGGATTTGATTTGAAATTGAGGTGTTTAGGTTTATATGGCCCCTTAATCTAAAAATGTATAAATAAGTGCTTGATGATAATCTAATATTTTTCTATGTTAATTCTAATCTAATATCAATTTATGTTAATTCTATTCGCGACTGAAATCTCCTTGGGTTGTTCCAGACTTTTGGACTTCTCAATTTCTCACAGGACACGGTAACTTTAAAAGCTATCTCCATCGCTTCAACATTGCTCCCTCTTCCTCATGTCAGTTTTGTCAATGTCCGGACCAAACTTCGGATCACATCCTTTGGGAGTGTTCCCACCCAATTGTTTCCTCTTACAGATCGGAGCTCCTCGTTGCTGTCCGTGGGCCTCTTCAAGGTCCCATTGGACATGCGGACTTAGTGATCTCGAAGAACAATTACAAAGCCTTCAAACGATTTTGCCATAAATACGGTGCCTTATTATCCGAAGATTCTCACTGACTTTTCTGTTTCCAGAGATCTTGGTCACTTCTCTGATGCCCTAGGTATATATATGGATCTGAAGTCGCCGACAGTCCGCAAGTGTGAATCTCAATTCGCACTTGTTGATTGTTCTTTTTGCACCATGGTGCCGAGATTGCTAATCTAGAGGGCTCCATGAGCTACTCTTCGTGCCATGCATTGTTTTTTTTGTCATTCATTCTAGCGTTCTGCGAAGGGGCCGTTGACAGTCCCCATATGCGGAGCGGGTGGTGGTGGGAGTAGCGATAATTCTATGTAATCTTATATTAATCTATGTTAAAATATCGTAAAGATACATCGTGGTAGCATGTACTTATATTGTTAATCTTCTCTTTCAATCCTTTCCTAGATCCTCTTAATTCAGATTCACCATCATACACCATCATGTTAATTAATTTTATAAAAGTTATGTTACATTTTCTGGTTTTTGGTAATTAATTATCTTATTTAATTTGTCTTGTAATTGTGACTGTTTGTAACCGTAAATAAATACAAGATAAGTATAAATTTGTCATTAATTTTTGCAATAAATTAATACAATTATTTGATGAATTTTAATCTAAAAGACATGTTTATACTGAATATAATCTTAGTCAACTTCATGAGTAGCCCTTCTGCTTCTCTGGGCTAGAAACCCTTTTATATTTTTCTGCAATAAACTCGCCTCTTACGCAGGGTGTGAGAAAGTTATTAGGTAAATTCATACCATCACAGCGTATTTCACAATTTTGTGTATCCAGCGACAGGTGTACGGGTGTGTATCACCTTATAAAAGGAAGCACAACGAAAGCGTGTATATAATAGAAATAAGTAGATATTTAAGAAAGTATTGTCAACTAATTGAGGTACGTTAGTTTGAATCGGGTTCATTATTTATCGGCACTGGGACTTTATTAACGCATTAATGTGAATATTTTCAATTAAATTTACTATAACAATATTTTATAAAAGAGCATTTAACTATAACAGATTGCTGAAATTCAATATCAAAAACACGATTTTGTTAAATCGAGTGTGTTGTTAATTACCTATATATTAACGTACCTACTAATTAGACAAACACGACAAAGTGGAAAAGAGATAGAGAATGTATTGAAGGAGACGGAAAAAGTAAATAAATAATGTCTTATTTTTTCGAGAGAGCAGGATATCTGATAACCTACGTAAAATATTGTCAAAATGTATCATTGCTTGTAAAAACACTAATGCCGCTCAAAATTCGCCATTGTACCGATGCCTTACCACGTATAATAATTTGGAAAAGAGCAGGTCCGTGGACATATTCTGTATGTCCAGGACTCTTTTCAGGAGCCACGTTAGACAGGAATAATATTTTTTTTTTGTTACCAGTAGTTAGTACAATGTACAATGAAATCAAAGGTGGGCTGATTAAGTTACAATTACTTATGTTGCTATTCTTATTTATTATATTTGTTTAAAAAAATATTATTGTACGTTGCCCATTTTTTCAAATAAATTAAAAAAAAAAAAAGAAATAAAAATGGCATATACCTACTTACTATCTATAAAAACATATCTTAACTAGATTCTGAATTAAAGATGAATATACAACTAAAGTTTAGATTCTTGAATTGAGTTAAATTCGTTCATTCATTCAAAGCCCTATCACACAATGAGAGGTAACCAACGATAGATACGCGGGTGTGCATGACCTTATATATGACTATTGTAGAATTCATTCATTCATACCATCACGGCATATCCCACAATGTGGGGTAACCAGCGAAAGGTGTGCGGGTGTGCATTGCCTTATAAAAGGGAGCACAACACATATGTGTATACCCACACACCAGTCTCGTCTCACCTAAAAAGGCACTACATTCAGAATGGGTGGTGAACCTCATTGCTGAACTATGATAATTTTAGATTTTTCGTTGTAATATTGTTTGTAACAAGACTAATTTAACATTTTTTATTTGAAATTCTTCAACTTTAAAAATTACGTTCAAATTCTCTGCATGCATATATGGACATCTATTGAAATATAAAAATAGACAATGTCGCAGTTTGATAGTTGTGTAGAAAGAAGTTTATCAATTTTTATTTTGACATTTATCAGTAAAATATCTAATTGATATTTATATCAATATTCCACAGCTTATGTGATATTTACAATAAAAACAAATTGTTTATTTTTTTTTAATTAGCAGATTTATATTGTAATAAGAGACGGACCCTTGGTTGGTTGTTATAAAGCGTAAAAAATACCAAAAAGTAGAAGTTTTCACAAATGTTTCGTAGTACGAAATGAAAATAAATAATTGATGACCCATGAAATAAAAATGTCAACAGATGTCGCGAGTTG
Source organism: Molanna angustata (assembly GCA_963576475.1). NCBI lineage: Eukaryota > Metazoa > Arthropoda > Insecta > Trichoptera > Molannidae > Molanna > Molanna angustata. The sequence continues at coordinate 5,160,317 of OY754973.1, read as the reverse complement.
TAAAAACATTCGGCGAAATTTAAAAATATCATGTGCTTTTTATTTTGTTGAAAAAATAACGTTGCTATATATTCTGCATGTTGGATCAATTAAAGTGAAGAGTGTGTGATAATTGACGCAGCTATAACAGTAGGTGCTTCGGGTAAATTTTATTTTTAACTGAATTTATTTAAAAAAAAAAATGTAGAAGTTAATATTTTTTTAAACGGAATGACAAGCGAAAATATACAAAGCTGATGGGGATGAAATAAGAGATCGAGGGCGCCTAAGAAAAATATGGCACAACCATTTGAAAGATATTTAAAAGAAGGAAATAAAAGTTCCCTGAACAACAGACGAACATACATGATACGATGTACGAATGTTGACGAGGCGATTAATATATGTCAAGATGGAAAAATGTGGCTTTGTAATCTCTCTGCCTACCCCGTGAGAGACATGACAAGGTTTGTGTGAACGTATAAAAATAATAAAAAAATTTCTCACCTCAAGGGCGCTGAAAAATTGATTACGTTGTATCATTTTGGCTCTGGTAAGATTTGCGAAAAAGGTGGGTTTTGAGTTTTTTTCTGAAAGAAGATATATTTTCGGTTTGTCTGAAGGTGTGTGGGAGCTTATTCCATGCATTTGGTCCTGCCACAGCAAATGCACGATCACCGAAATTAGTTGTGTGCACCCTGTTTATTTCAACTAATTTCCCAACCATGGATGAAGAAGCAGAACGAAGTGATGATTGTCTGTCATTTATTGAAAGCGGAATGCACAGTTCGGAGAGGTAAGTAGGAGCCATACCACGAATTGCTTTAAAGATGTATGAAATAACAATTTTATAATTTCACTGAGCCTCAATGTCAATAATGTTACAGTATATTTTTTAAAAGAGTGTCTTTGTAACAAGTATATATATACATTCTCATATATTTCATTAAATAATAATAAATTTAATGTTTGTGCTGTAGGTGAAAAAAAAATCGGTCGAGGCAGGATTCGAACTCTACCACTGGATTATTAACCCAGGGTGCTAACCGCTCTGCCACCTTCCATCTATTACATCTGTCACTACTCGTATTACATTTAATACACTCAATGTGGAGTTACCTATATGACAAAAATTGCAATACGTCATCAAAAAGATTCAAAACAATGTTTAGAGAGATTCTTAAAATTTAACTGCATTTCAAAAATGGTTATTTTATCTTATTGGGACATTATACATTACACTACAACAACAAAAAATACTGGTATTTTCCACGAAAAATGTTTATCATATCCCTTGTCACTGAATTTATTTTGATTTTCAGTAGTTATTTTACCTATTTTAGTTTTAAAAACAATTGAATCATACAGAGTGAGTTTTATTCGTTTGGACCAAAGACCTTACATTATACTTTAGTATATAAGGTCTTTGGTTTGGACTAATTTGTTTCTATTCCAAATGGATTTATGTAGATGCACATAGTTTTGAAATATAAATCTATTTATAATAATATCGATATGAAATCCTCTATACAATGATTAGGGATGTACAAAATGATACATAGCGTTACCGATTCGATTTCAATTATTGTAAAAGATAATCGAAGATTCCCATGTAAACAACTACTTGAATATAACCGAACCAGGATTCAAATCTGGGTCCACTGGATAATCACAATTATATTTTAACACATTGACCGGTCTGTCACTTTTAAATTCGGTCAGAGTCGTTTGAGCTTTTTATTACGTCTAGAGTTTGGAATATATTAAGGAGAGAACATAAAATAACTATGAATATTTTAACTTTACGTGGTATTAAAATAAAAATAGCCAAGTATGTTATGTCTAAAGAAAGAACAGAAACTAAAAATATTTATTTTTTTAAGTTATATCTTTAATAAAAAGTAAAGACTTTTTGATTCTACATTAATTTAATTGAGCGCGATAGGCCTATTTCGCCTTGTTAGGGCATTAACTAGCTTAGTTAATGATATAACTTATATGTAATGGAATTCTACCAAATAAAAACTTCATCGATAATTAATTTATTTTTTTATTAAAACCATTGTCAAATTGATATCAAACCGAAATTTATTGTTTTAAATGTGGAATTGAAAATGTGGTTCATTTTGAATCAAATTAAATTAATTAAAAATGATATTTTATTTTTATGTAGGTTATATTTTATAAGAGTTATAAAATAAAGATTTCAGTTTACATCTGGCATCTGCTATCAACGCATTAATCAATACCAGTTTAATATCAATCTTTAATAAACTCACTGTTCAGTAGTAGGGCTAATAATTGTTTCTTTATTAGGTAAATTACCATTGTTCAGCTCGGTATCATCTTGAACCGACTTCCATTGCCCTTCTATTTTCGTTAGATTAATAATGCTCCTGCGCAGCCTTTGCCCAGTTTCCTCATTCCTTATCCTTATATTGCCACCAGATACATCTTCCACTATAAGTGGTTAAATACTAAATTTAGTCGACAGATCGTTCGTTTTCTCCATATCCATAATGTAACCCTTATCTCCTGTCACTATTTTTTTTTGGTTCTGAGCTCTCCTATTTCTGTCTCTGTATTCCTTCTCCCTCTCTTTTTGCCTTTATCCCTATTTCTGACTTTCGGGTTTTAGATTAGACTTCGAGTATGAGAATATACAAGTCTTTTATCATAGGAATTTTGTCTTCATTCTGTCTTTTGATGAAACATTCTGATGGCATATTTTCAGTTACAGAGTGCGGAGCGGATTCGTATTTTAATAATTATTCGCAAAGCGCTTCATTTATGTCTGTTTCTTCCATTTTGCAGATTTAATGGTGTTTTAATATGTCTCAGTTTTGACGTTCAACTTTGCCATTCATTTGTGACCAATGCGGGACGATATGGAATAGCATGATGTTACATCTCTCACAGCACTTTAAATTCTTCACAAATTGTCACCAGTGATCGATTCTGGGTAACCCAGACGACTGAAAATTTCAATAAGAATTTTAATAATTTGTGAACTTGTGATTGTCCTTGTTATTTTTATTTCCTTATATCGACTGTAGTAATTGACTACAACTAATAGGTAATAGACCTAATAATTTCATTGCAATATCAGTCCATGGTTCTGCAGAAAGTTCTCAGTGTTTCATTATCACAGGGAGATCTCTTTACAGCTACTACATATCTTTACTATTGTCTCTTTACAGCACTTTACCAAGGATTTTGCGTCCTTATCCATTCTTGGCCACTACACTTTGCACCTTAATCGTCACTTCATGGCGACAATAACAGGGTGCCTTTCGTGGAATGTATCTAATACTTGTTTCCTGAGTCTTTGAGGAATGACAATTCTGTTTCCTCTTAATAGTTTTTTTTTTTTGGATACCTTACTCTTTTAGAAAACTTGATAGTCCTTTATCGATTCGTCCCTCTGGTTATCGTAAGTACCTTTTCTCACCTTGGCTATTTCTGTATCGTTTCCTGAACATGCAATATCTAGTATAGGGGTTGCATGCGGTTTTGCCTGTTATACTATTTGATGTACATAGTCTATGCCAAGTGCGTTTGTTTTATTTATCAGTGCTTAGTATTATAAATAGTCCGTAAAACAAATAAATCGAAATAAAAATCCGTAACACAAATAAATCGAAATAACTCTCAAAAACACATGAAATTTCAAAATGTAAATTGCTTAGTATTAAAAATAGTCCGTAAAACAAATAAACCTAAATAAAAGTCCGTAACACAAATAAATCGAAATAACACACGAAAAAGAGTTCTTTTAAAACATCAACCACGTTAAATACAAAAAAATCCTTTCAAAATTCACAACAAAATACTTAGTTTTTTAATAATATGAAAAGCCGAAAACAAATTTTTTTTTAAACCGGCGCACAATCTCTACGAACTCGGATGGGCTACTGATGTGTTGTAAGCAAAATTATAACCATACAAAGCGTTCTCTCCGTGCGGGTCTCGATAATGTCTCGTGATGAAATAGACAAAAAGTAAACACTCTCCTGCCATCTACCAATATTTTTCTTAACATTTTTAAAATTATCATTACTTAAATAAATGTCTAGGCTACACGATGTATTTGTTAGATTTTGGATATGTCGATAAATATGATTTCTACAGTGAGTTATGTAAAGTGAAGCATTGTCCATCACGATAACCTATCGTGACCCGCACTGGTGTAGCGCTTGATTCATCACGATAACGTCTCGAGATTAGCACTGAAACGGTTAAACGTGCCATAAAATATTGTTTATTATTATTTATGCTGTATACATATGTACATTGTATATTTTCCTTGTTGCAATTTTGTCGTAAAATGATCAAATTTTCTTGCCGTCATTAAAAACTTTTATTTTCGAAAGAGACCCGTTGTTTTGTTCTGCAGAGACTGTGACCACAAAAGTTTTCGCGAAAATGTCGTTTAAAATCGCGACTGTTTTGTTATGTTTTATGGCGAGGATCACGTTTGGTGTGTGTGAAATAATTCGTAAGTATAATTAAGTTTTTTATCAATATTACTTTAGATCCTATTCCTTTGTATCCTGTGGTTGATTGGTTGAAATTGTCCGCGGGCAATAAGTCCGCCACGTTACGAAAAAAATATTTTTTCATAGTAAACGAATATTATAACCTTAGGTTAATAATATTCGTTTACTATGAAAAAAATTAATTAATTTATATGGTTTTGCAATGAAAATCGTCAAGACTGTAAAACTTATATAATTAACAATTTGCACCTTTTCATATAGAGAATCTTCTAAGTAATTACATTATCAACTCACCAATACATCATATATTGCACCGCCTTGGAAACCAATATAGTGCAGTTGATAAATTTAATGTACACACTGTAGATGGTTTCAAAAGGATGCTTAGCGCAAATTATATTTTTTCATCTTTGGTTTGTTTATTTTCTGGTTTAAAAATAGAATTTGTAATAATGTTATTTATTGATATTTTTTTCTTCTTTTTGTTTCTAATTTTTGTTTTTGCTTGCTTTTTTATCATTTATCTCTATTTTCTTTTATAATATTGTATTATGTTGTCTTATATTTTCCTTTCTATGACTACTTTTTTATAATTTGTGTTATTGATGTATTTGAACTTATTGTTTTGTTGTGCCTACATTATTATTATTTATCTTGTATTTTATTGTAAATGCCCTATTAAGGGCGTACATATAATAAAAAAATAATTTATATTCCTCTAAATATATTTGTATATTTACTAAAAAAACTGGGTTAAAAAAAATACGATTAACTTTTTTGTGTTTATTGACATAAATAAAAAAATGTTTTTATTCCTTATTTTATTAAAAATGGTGTTTAAAAAACACATGAAAAATAAAATTAAACTGACTTTAACAAAATAAATATTATGTGAAAAGTTAGTTATAATTTATTTACCATTTTTATAATACTTATCTACAGCTAGAAAATTTATTCTGATTATTAAATACACCGAGATAAAAAGTATTTTTTTTAATACCTTGTATAATTAAAAAGAAATATTTTTTTAAATGTTTATGTCGGTAACGTAAGTCGGTGGTAAAGCCGTTAGTGCGCTCTGGTTCGAACCCTGTCCTGACTAATTTCATTCGCCGATCGAATAAGCATTTGTTAAGAAATTTATGGATATTTTTAATAGTATGAACATTTCATGAAGTTGGGTTATAGAAATGTTATATACGGTTTTTTAAGGTATTAATCGCCATCATATAATATTGTAGGCAAGACCCTCTGGACATTCCAACCCGTGACATAATTTAGAAAAACGTTAATGAGGCTTGTCGCTGCAACAAATAATATCCTGCAGGACTACTCATCATATGATCTCAATACGTTTTTTCTTGTTTTAAGAGGACATACTCATATAACGCTAAACTTAGTGACTGAAAACATGATATATTAAAACAGGTTATATTAAACATGATACGTTAAAAAAGGTTTAAACGTGATTTAAATTATCGGAAACCGTAAATTTGTTAATTTTTTTGCATTTTCAGAACAAACCTAAGTTAAAATGAGAAAACTTTTTATTGGTCATTCACTTCAGTTTTATGCACTCTTTAAGCATATAAAATATTTATTTCTCTACGACACATAGTTATGGAGTAATTTTAAAAAAATGCTGTAAAAAAGTATATTTTTAATGATCTTTTTATGGATTTTTAGGCTGAATTTTAAAATTGTGTGACTAACATTCACTAGAGAAATTTTGAAAAAACTTATTATATTATTTTTTCTAGAAACACACTGTTAAGCATATTTGAGGGATTTGATTTGAAATTGAGGTGTTTAGGTTTATATGGCTCCTTAATCTAAAAATGTATAAATAAGTGCTTGATGATAATCTAATATTTATCTATGTTAATTCTAATCTAATATCAATTTATGTTAATTCTAATCTAATATTAATCTATGTTAAAATATCGTTAAGATACATCGTGGTAGCATGTACTTATATTGTTAATCTTCTCTTTCAATCCTTTCCTAGATCCTCTTAATTCAGATTCACCATCATACACCATCATGTTAATTAGTTTTATAAAAGTCATGTTACATTTTCTGTTTTTTTGTGAGTAATTAATTATCTTATTTAATATGTCTTGTAATTGTGACTGTTTATAACCGTAAATAAATACAAGTTCAGTATAAATTTGTCATTAATTTTTGCAATAAATTAATACAATTATTTCATGAATTTCAATCTAAAAGACATGTTTATACAGAATATAATCTTAGTCAACTTCATGAGTAGCCCTTCTGCTTCTCTGGGCTAGAAACCCTTTTATATTTTTCTGCAATAAACTCGCCACTTACGCAGGGTGTGAGAAAGTTATTAGGTTAATTCATACCATCACAGCGTATTTCACAATTTTGTGTATCCAGCGACAGGTGAACGGGTGTGTATCACCTTTTAAAAGGAAGCACAACGAAAGCGTGTATATAATAAAAATAAGTAGGTATATAAGAAAGTATTCTCAACTAATTGAGGTACGTTAGTTTGAATCGGGTTCATTATTTATCGGCACTGGGACTTTATTAAAGCATTAATGTGAATATTTTCAATTAAATTTACTATAACAATATTTTATAAAAGAGCATTTAACTATAACAGATTGCTGAAATTCAATATTAAAAACACGCTTTTGTTATATCGAGTGTGTTGTTAATTACCTGTATATTAACGTACCTACTAATTAGACAAACACGACAAAGTGGAAAAGAGATAGAGAAAGTATTGAAGGAGACGGAAAAAGTAAATAAATAATGTCTTATTTTTTCGGGAGAGCAGGATATCTGATAACCTACGTAAAATATTGTCAAAATGTATCATTGCTTGTAAAAACACTAATGTCGCTCAAAATTCGCCATTGTACCGATGCCTTACCACGTATAATAATTTGGAAAAGAGCAGGTCCGTGGACATATTCTGTATGTCCAGGACTCTTTTCAGGAGCCACGTTAGACAGGAATAATATTTTTTTTTTGTTACCAGTAGTTAGTACAATGCACAATGAAATCAAAGGTGGGCTGATTAAGTTACAATTACTTATGTTGCTATTCTTATTTATTATATTTGTTTTAAAAAATATTATTGTACGTTGCCCATTTTTTCTAATAAATTAAAAAAAAGAAATAAAAATGGCATATACCTACTTACTATCTATAAAAACATATCTTAACTAGATTCTGAATTAAAGATGAATATACAACTAAAGTTAAGATTCTTGAATTGAGTTAAATTCGATCATTCATTCAAAGCCCTATCACACAATGAGAGGTAACCAGCGATAGATACGCGGGTGTGCATGACCTTATATATGACTATTGTAGAATTCATTCATTCATACCATCACGGCATATCCCACAATGTGGGGTAACCAGCGAAAGGTGTGCGGGTGTGCATTGCCTTATAAAAGGGAGCACAACACATATGTGTATACCCACACACCAGTCTCGTCTCACCTAAAAAGGCACTACATTCAGAATGGGTGGTGAACCTCATTGCTGAACTATGATAATTTTAGATTTTTCGTTGTAATATTGTTTGTAACAAGACTAATTTAACATTTTTTATTTGAAATTCTTCAACTTTAAAAATTACGTTCAAATTCTCTGCATGCATATATGGACATCTATTGAAATATAAAAATAGAAAATTTCACAGTTTGATAGTTGTGTAGAAAGAAGTTTATCAATTTTTATTTTGACATTTATCAGTAAAATATCTAATTGATATTTACATCAATATTCCACAGCTCATGTGATATTTACAATAAAAACAAATTGTTTATTTTTTTTAAATTAGCAGATTTATATTGTAATAAGAGACGGACCCTTGGTTGGTTGTTATAAAGCGTAAAAAAATACCAAAAAGTAGAAGTTTTCACAAATGTTTCGTAGAACGAAATGAAAATAAATAAATGATGACCAATGAAATAAAAATGTCAACAGATGTCGCGAGTTGTAAAAACATTCGGCGAAATTTTAAAATATCATGTGCTTTTTATTTTGTTGAAAAAATAACGTTGCTATTTATATATTCTGCATGTTGGATCAATTAAAGTGAAGAGTGTGTGATAATTGACGCAGTTATAACAGTAGGTGCTTCGGGTAAATTTTATTTTTAACTGAATTTATTTAAAAAAAAAATGTAGAAGTTAATATTTTTTAAACGGAATGACAAGCGAAAATATACAAAGCTGACGGGGATTAAATAAGAGATAGAGGGCGCCTTATAAAAATATGGCACAACCATTTGAAAGATATTTAAAAGAAGGAAATAAAAGTTGCCTGAACAACAGACGAACATACATGATACGATGTACGAATGTTGACGAGGCGATTAATATATGTCAAGATGGAAAAATGTGGCTTTGTAATCTCTCTGCCTACCCCGTGAGAGACATGACAAGGTTTGTGTGAACGTATAAAAATAATAAAAAATTTGGATAATTTATATAGCGCCGTTTTTGTGAATATCTCACCTCAAGGGCGCTGAAAAATTGATTACGTTGTATCATTTTGGCTCTGGTAAGATTTGCGAAAAAGGTGGGTTTTGAGTTTTTTTCTGAAAGAAGATATATTTTCGGTTTGTCTGAGGGTGTGTGGGAGCTTATTCCATGCATTTGGTCCTGCCACAGCAAATGCACGATCACCGAAATTAGTTGTGTGCACCCTGTTTATTTCAACTAATTTCCCAACCATGGATGAAGAGGCAGAACGAAGTGATGATTGTCTGTCATTTATTGAAAGCGGAATGCACAGTTCGGAGAGGTAAGTAGGAGCCATACCACGAAGTGCTTTAAAGATGTATGAAATAACAATTTTATAATTTCACTGAGCCTCAATGTCAATAATGTTACAGTATATTTTTTAAAAGAGTGTCTTTGTAACAAGTATATATAAACATTCTCATATATTCCATCAAATAAGAATAAATTTAATGTTTGTGCTGTAGGTGAAAAAAAATCGTTCGAGGCAGGATTCTAACTCTGCCACTGGATTACTAACCCAGGGTGCTAACCGCTCTGCCACCTTCAATCTATTACATCTGTCACCACTCGTATTACATTTAATACACTCAATGTGGAGTTACCTATATGACAAAAATTGCAATACATTGCGTCATCAAAAAGATTCAAAACACTGTTTAGAGAGATTCTTAAAATTTAACTGCATTTCAAAAATGGTTATTTTATCTTATTGGGACATTATACATTACACTACAACAACAGAAAATACTGGTATTTTCCACGAAAAATGTTTATCATATCCCTTGTCACTGAATTTATTTTGATTATAAGTAGTTATTTTACCTATTTTAGTTTTAAAAACAATTGAATCATACAGAGTGAGTTTTATTCGTTTGGACCAAAGACCTTACATTATACTTTAGTATATAAGGTCTTTGGTTTGGACTAATTTGTTTCTATTCCAAATGGATTTATGTAGATGCACATAGTTTTGAAATATAAATCTATTTATAATAATATCGATATGAAATCCTCTATACAATGATTAGGGATGTACAAAATGATACATAGCGTTACCGATTCGATTTCAATTATTGTAAAAGATAATCGAAGATTCCCATGTAAACAACTACTTAATATAACCGAACCAGGATTCGAATCTGGGTCCACTGGATAATCACAATTATATTTTAACACATTGACCGGTCTGTCACTTTTAAATTCGGTCAGAGTCGTTTGAGCTTTTTATTACGTCTAGAGTTTGGAATATATTAAGGAGAGAACATAAAATAACTATGAATATTTTAACTTTACGTGGTATTAACCCAGATGAACCCACTGTCCTAAAAAAAGAACACTAGACATGTTTCATTAAATAAGCACTTTCAACATGTATACAATTATTTTTTTTTACTGGTAACATCATATTTGTGTTTTCTAAGGTTGGCTTCATCGTTTTTAACGTATTTCTTTTATCAGTTTTTTGACAGCCCTAATTTTGAACACATCTTATTTGAACAATTATTTTAAAGATGAATTTTTATGACATTCCGTTAGAAAAGTAAGTATAATTTTTTAATTTTGTAATTGAATTTGACTTAAATATTGAATCTAACTTATAAAATTATCATTTTATAAAACCTTAAATTTAAATTTATTGTAACATATTTTATTTTAAAGATATTTTGATACAAAGTAAGGTGTCCTTTTTTTAGTCCAGTGGGACTATGAGCATGCATCAATGTACTGCATTGTTACATAGTCTGTTAAACTGTTTTTATTCATTATTTTACATCATAAAATATTTTGAATGTTACATAATATGTATTTTTCATCATCATCAGTCCTTGTTTGGGTCTACAGACACATTTTTTTCTGTCAATGTCAGTTTTAGGTCACTATACTAGATTCTTTTTCAATCAGTATTATGCAATTTTTTTGAACGGGCCTGTCAATGAACGAGGTTCTGGAGATCATTCAAGGAAACCAAGATTAAATTGAAAATATGGAAGAAAGCTCCATTGATATACAGTTATTACCACCAACAAATGCATGTGATGAATTAACTGATGAAGATTCAGGTGATTTGGATAACGTTCCAGGTAGTCACTTAAGAGCTCCCGCAGAGCTGCGTATATTACATAGGAATCCTCGAGATACTGAAGAGTTGCCTAAGAATAAATCTAGGAATTATAAGTGGAAAAAGCAAGATATTTCGACAAATAATGTTGTAAGGAAACCTATGCATTCGGCGGTAAACAATTTAACACCCTTGGAACTTTTCTCTCTATTTTTTGATAATGAAGTCATTACAATGGTTGCAGCGTGCACAAATAAATATGTAGAAAGCAGAAACAGAGAAAATGACATAAAAAAACAAGAGAACCTGTGTTTTATAGGAATATTACTTTTTAGTGGATATGTCCATGTCCCTAGGAAAAAAACTATATTGGGATACTCAGCCAGATTGCCATAATGAACTTGTCGCAATGTCGATGATGAGTAGGAACAGATTTCAGCACATTATGTCTAATATACATGTCTGTAATAATAATGAACTTGATCATACTGATCGGTTTAGTAAAATCAGGTTTTTAGAACATGCACCTCATGAGGAAAACCATTTGATTGATGAATCAATGGTTCCTTATTATGGAAAGCACGGAGCAAAGCTATTTATAAAAAGGAAACCCATCAGGTATGGGTTCAAATTATGGGCAGGAGCAACCAGTAGAGGATATATATTGTAAATATGGATCCCTCTCAAGGAGCTGCTCACAATAATATAAGCGCCCAACAAAAAAATTCGGTGTAGGAGTATCTGTTGTTTTGTCATACAGCAAGATTTTAAGATCTCTGGGAGATTTTGGTTACCATTTTTATTTCGATAATTTCTTTACCAGCATTCTTCTTTTAGAGGATTTGAAATCTACTGAATTTTCAGCAACCGGTCGTTTGGTTTTGAATCTGCTACAATTATATGGGAGAAAGAGAATTCCACATCCAAGTCCAACATCTTTTCTTGAAAAGCAGATTCTAGATTTCAAGAAATACATCATGTTCTCATAAATCAAGAGAAGCAAACTCGATGCCGACATTGTCATTGTCAACAAAGTGCAGAATATAATATCACGTTGCATTTGAAATGTTTCGAAATTTATAACAAGGAATAAAGTATATAATAGGTATATACCTATTATTAGCCGCCAAACATACGTTCATATTTTTTATTTCATATATATATTTTATTCGTTAAGCATTATGTAATAACCTTACATAATATTATAAAAGATTAAACCTAGAATAAGTACATAATTTGAAATTTGTATGAACGTTTTCATTTCCATACATTCTTACATGCCTATAGTCCCACTGTCCTAAAAAAAGAACACCAATTTTCGCAAAAATGGCTTGATGTAATTTAATTTTGATTTCAAATATGATTTTTTGATGGTATATATATTAAATCTTATGAATATCAACTGAATCAGACGAAAAAAATTTTTTGGGACTATCTGGGTTAAAATAAAAAAAGCAAAGTATGTTATGTCTAAAGAAAGAACAGAAACTAAAAATATTTATTTTTTTAAGTTATATCTTTAATAAAAAGTAAAGACTTTTTGATTCTACATTAATTTAATTGAGCGCGATAGGCCTATTTCGACTTGTTAGGGCATTAACTAGCTTAGTTAATGATATAACTTATATGTAATGGAATTCTACCAAATAAAAACTTCATCGATAATTAATTTATTTTTTTATTAAAACCATTGTCAAATTGATATCAAACCAAAATTTATTGTTTAAAATGTGGAATTGAAAATGTGGTTCATTTTGAATCAAATTAAATTAATTAAAAATGATATTTTATTTTTATGTAGGTTATATTTTTTATTTTCATTATTAATCTTTTAATAAAGGTATGCTTTTTTTATATATTTTGAGATCTTATTTTATATCTCATTGTTTATAAGTATGTGGTTGCCTTGTTATAAATATTTTTTCATAAATAATTATTGGCATCAATTCTGTAAACACGAGTACATCTTTGTTTTGTTGTGATTATTTATTCAAATTGTGTGTTGATGCAGATATTTGCGGGAAAACTTTCCTATATCAATAGCCGCCGACTTTACAGATAGTCTATTGCCGCAATTGTTATTCCTTATTATCTATAAGTATAAACAATTGATTCGTTTGTTTCTTTGTGTGAACTATAATTATATTGTTTGTACGGTGTCCAATGTGCATGATTTTGTTTCTATGTTATTTTTATCTGTTTGTAATTATTTTAAGTATTGTAGCACATACACAAATGACTTATACCGTATATTGTAAAAATAAATAATTATGTAGTTTCTTGTTTTTGTAAAAATATCCAAACGCAAGCTTGGTATTTGGATACGTTAATCTTAGTAAAGTACTGAACTGATCATTTTAAGTACACATTTCTGGAATAAATAAAAATTGAATCGTAATCGGATTCATCACTTTCCCATCCCTAGGCAGGCAGACCCGACATAATGATGAATCAGAATGTTCAAATATACGATGAAACATTGTGAATATTGAAACATATTTAGGGCAATATCCGGCTGTCAATGGAGACTGACATCTCTGTGGAAAATACATTAGTAGAGGTGTGACTCTGTATATATAGTATATATAATATTATTGTTGTTTGAAATCATCCCTAATACAGTCCCGAGTGGTTGCACGGAGAGGGGAGACTTGGTAGCTTTGATTCACTCCAAAGAAATGAATACCCCGATAAGTAATACTGTTTGTTTAATACACCCATTGGATCCATTTGAGTATTGTTGGCACGAGGAATAGCTTTGAATTCTTTTACAGATTTCATAATTTTCGTGCTACAGAAACTCGGGACCTTTTTCTCAAGATCAGGTCGACAATTTACCTTTTGCTGACGACTCATGTCATCATCAAATATTGTATAATGATTAAGAAATCGTCTACAGAAGTATTAAATGATTGAATGGACAAGAATGGACTCTAAGGTTGTGTTTCTCGAAAAAAGATGTAAGAAAAAATATTGTAAAAATACTTTGATTTCGTAAAGTTGTGCAATTCTTTTGGTTGTTTCATTGACATTTAAAGCCGTCAAACACCGCAATTTTGAACAATCATATGAAGTATTTTAACTACCTATACTATTACTGATACTTTTGTTGAATGAAGTTTTCAAGATGTTGTGATAGCGGAGTACCTATATTGCGAATATCCTGGATCGCTGTACCTATGCGTCTATGTAAAATGATCTTTAAAATAGAATATCGTCTGTCATATATCTGTTCAGAAACTTACAATATTATTTATCATTATCAGACGGGCACCCAAACTGATATGTCTGACACCGTATATTGCACCCAAAGTCTAACTGTTTGGACTATCAATAGGTACCACCAACGACAATCACTCATTTATTCCTGTCATAGAGAGAGTCATATTGAGGAACTTGGTGAATTTTTCAACCGTTTTTTTTTTGTGATTACGTATCTGAATCGTACAAATGCCAATTTATATACCTACCATAAAGCCACAGCTGACTAGTAAATGCGGATGCTTGTAAAATTGTTTCAATATTGTCATACTAGTGCATAGCCCCTACATTATACTTTTTACATTATACTACATACATACATACCATCACGCCATGTCCCTTGCGGGGTAGGCAGAGAGAACCGAACGCCCCATTTTTCTATCCTGGCACGCATCCCTCGCCTCGTCCACATTCATGCATCGTCTCTTACATGTTCGTCTATTGCTCACACTTCTAACATTTCCGTTTTTCAAAATTTCGTTCACATGGTCGTGCCATCCCTTTCTTGGGCGTCCACGACCTCTCATTCCATTCCTTTCCGCTCTGTATATTTTCTTCGTCAGGCGCTCCTCATTCATTCTCCCCATGTGACCAAACCATCTCAATGTGTTCACTTTCATTCTAGTAATGACATCTTTCTTAATCCTACATTCTTTCCTTATATCCTCGTTTCTTACCCGGTCATACATCGTTCTATTACAAATCCTTCTTAACGATCTCATTTCAACTGTATTTATTCTACTTTCATGCGTCTTCTGCCATGTCCAGGATTCACTTGCATACGTCAGGGTTGGCACTATGGCAGGGTTGCTACGATGGTGGCACTTACAATACATTATACCATTTTTTTATAATCCATCTACCCGCACTTCTATACCAACCAAACAATGATACACGCGTTAAAGTTTATTTTTTGGTTATTTCAATGGTGATTCTTCTTCCTATTTTCAATCTTCCTCATTAATCCTAAAGGTCTTACATTCCTCCCCTACAAAACAACTCAAGACAGTTCTGTCCTCTTCATTCCTCAGGGCTCTGCGTTCGAAGGTACCAAGATACTAGATATTATTTTTATCAAGTCCCTCCATCGAGAAGGGGATCTACCGGAGTCAATAAGTGATTAATTGACGTGAGGTTTTATTTATCTGTTTTTTTTCCGGACGATAAAGTTAAATAAATTCTATTGGAGATAAAATTTAATAAATGTACAATTTATTTTCAAATACCCATAATATAAATATGACTCACGGCAGTCTACAAATATTTATATATACCTAATGGAACTCCGTTAAAATTTTTATTCCTTCATTTATATTATCACGGCTCACCGAACTAACTAACTCACCGAAAAGCACATACTGTGCCTAGTGAGAGGACTAGTTACAAAAAATATAAACAAAAAGAGATAGCTTTAACTATGTAATCACAAATGAGATAATAAAACGTTATTAAACAGAAATTTAAAAATTCTATTTACTTTTTATATGTCTGTAGTAGGGAGTACAATTATTTTATAAATTATATCTACTCTATGTTTTTGATAGAAATAAATAAATGATTTAAAGAAAATATTTATTTATTTAAAAACCCTTTTTTCAAGTATAATATTATCTGATGTAGGTACAATATATTATAAGTTGAAACAGAAGTTAATAAAATGTATAACACAATAATTAAGCCACAATAAAGTTTAAGGCTGTGTTTCTCCAACAAAGGTATCAGTAAAAGTATAGTTAAAATACTTTGATTTCGTAAAATTGTGCAATAATTTTGGTTGTTTCATAGAAATCTAATGCCATCAAACGACACAATTTTGAACAATTTTATGAAATCAAAGTATTATAACTATTACTGATACTTTTGTTGAAACAACCCAGCCTATATATTTATTTTAATTTGTGTATTAGGCTACTCTACTAGGCTATGCCTGTCCCAGAGTAGCGTTTTTTAAATCAGTTCTATTATTTTTATCCGTCATGGTGTAAGTTAATTTTATAAGGTTTAGTGTAAGGTTGAAGTGAGACAGTAGGACAAGTGTAAATTTGTAGCCAAATATCTTTAATTTTAAGCTGGGAAGAGGGGCGATTTGCACGTAAACAAACGAAGCAAAAAAACACAAATTCGCGCTCTGCGCAACCAGAAGCTCGTTCAAGGTCTTCTTCTTTGGCTGGTCCTCTGTAATATGAAATATTGCTTGATGTAAAAAGGGTTAATGCTAAATTATTTTTATAATTATGTAGTAGTATAAAATAAATTAACGAATTCTTTTCTTCCTTTTGTAATTAACCAGTTGTTTGATATAGCTTTCAATTTGATATGTAAGTAGATTCTTATGTATGGAAAGATTATCTCATGTAAATAAGCTATAGAGTTCCCTAAACGAAATAAGAATTTAAATAAATAAATGTATTTTAGAATATTCGTATTGTATTTTACCCTAATTGACAAAGATAACTGAATACCATATTATCGTGAAAAAACTGAAAGTATGACTCCGTGTAGAATAAAAGTAGAGAACGAATGGCTAGAACAAGTAGAGGAATATTTGTGCTTGGGGAGTATGTTTGAAAGGAATGGAAGACCTGATAAAGACATTGAAAGAAGAGTTATGGCAGGTAATAGAATAAACGGAGTCTCAGACCAGTAATGTCCGATCCAAGCATCTCAAAGGAAGCCAAAATTGCCGTACATAATGCAATTGTAGTGCCCACTTTGATGTATGCCAGTGAAACATGGACGTGGCAAAAGACGCATGAAAGTAGAATAAATGCTGTGGAAATGAGATCACTAAGAAGAGTATGTAATAGAACGATATATGATAGAATAAAAAATGAGGACATAAGGAGAGAATGCAAGATAAAGAAGGATATTATATGTAAAATGAAAGTGAATGCTTTGAGGTGGTTTGGACATATAGAAAGAATGAATGATGAACGACTGACCAAAAAAATATACATGGGTGTAAGAGATGGAGTGAATAGTAGGGGCCGCCCCAGAAAGGGATGGCATGACCATGTGAATGATATTTTGAATGAAGGAAATATTAGAAGCTTGAATAATCGACGAGCATGTATGAGACGATGTATGGATGTAAAGGAAGCTAGGAATGTATGCAAAAATAGAGGAGTATGGCGCTCGGTTCTCTCTGCTTACCCCGTAAGGGATATGGCGTGATGGTATGTATGTATGTATGTACATATTATCGTGTATCGTTGTTTTACATATTATTTCATATTTGCTCTTCTGTCATTATGACTTCTAAACTTATCCCCATTTAATCTAATTTTCTTCGGATAATATGATCGTGTCAACCTTTTCTTGGTCTATTTGACATTGCACCTTTCTTTATATCATTACGAAAATATTCATTACTTTCAAAAGATTACTTTGAGTGCCATCCACCCACATCCATTCTCCTAAAATATTTCTCACACAAAAGCGTAAGAGGTTTTAAAGAACTTAAAAGTCTCGTAACTTTTTGGGTATTATAAATACCTCTCCGTGATTTAATAAAGTTATTTCTTGATTGATTTAGCTTATCAGATTAATAACCTTATTATTTCTAAAGGAACTCAAGGATTTAATAATGACCTTTTAATCAATGAAAATTCACGACACAATCGATATTATTTAATAATTCCAACAAAGTTTATAAATATCTTTGGTTATTAATACCCAGTTGAGTTTTCAGAATAATTGATTACCAGACTAAGTTATGTATGAAATTAATTTTATTTAAAACTCGCTCAAATTAATTGCATTTATTTTAACATACATGTACACCTTTAATGAGGCATTTACAAACACCATAAAAAAAACAAACACATTAATGACACAAACAAATACAAAAAATCAAACAATGAGGAGTAGTAGAAGAAAATATATCATTAATTGAAAAAATAAAATAGAGATACTATGATGAAAAATAAGAAAATTAATAGACATAAAAAAGAAGATGAAGAAGAGAAAAATGTAGCAGATGAAGAAGAGAAAAGTATTATTTGCATTAAGCAGCCTTTTAAAACCATCTATTTAATATCGAGTAACTAGAAATAGAACATATTTTTTAGGAGAACATACAAGTTATGCTGGTATTCAAATCTTTGAAATAAACTGTTTACATAATGTTGGCATATTGCTTACAATCACACCAACATAGTTAACTAGTCTCTTTCTATGGCTCTGAAATAAAAATCACGTCAGAGATTGGATTTATGACAGGTATTATGGCTGACATTGGGACCTGGTTGATATGTTTTGTGTGAGTTTGTTGAGGTAATGATTGTGAGTGCAGAAAGTTGAAATTGTGTAAGTACCTATTTATTGTGGAACAAGAACAATTACCTGGTTCATAATTGCATATAATTGTCAATAAAAATTGTAAACTGATAGCCCTAGAACAGGATTTCCTACTTGGGCAGCAGTAATCTACTTATTGTTGTCATTATAAATACGGTGTGATAAATGGTAATTAATAAAATAATAAAAAAATATATAAATTTAAATATTTTTTTTGTTGTGAGGCACCGGCTTAGAATAGTTTTTCCACTCTTTTTTATTATGATCGTTATCGGGCGTCCCGTACAATCCGGGTAATAGAAAATACATCGGGAAAAATAACATATAAAGTTTAGCGATAAGGTTCACCACCCATTCAAATGTTACCTTTTTAGGTGACACGAGACGAGTATGGGGGGCATACACGCATGTGTCGTACATTTTATAAGGTTATGCACACCCGCACACCTGTCTCTGGTTACCCCACATTGCGGGGATATGGTTACCCACATTACGGGGATACAATAGAGGGACGCCTCAGAATAGGAAGACGTCAGTGATGTCATGACTCCGCAATATTCGTGAGTGGACCGGCATCAGAAACGTCGGTAAATTGTTCCGTACGGCGGTGGATAGAGATGCCTTCTCAGCAGTTATCGGGGGGACCTGATATGGTACGAAGAAGAAAAATAACATTCAAATAAAGGCCCTCGTTCTAAAATAAAACAGCATAATTAAACCCAAATAAAGGCCCTCGTTCAAAAATAAAACAGCACAATGACATTCCATTAAAGGTCCTCGTTCAAAAATAAAACAGCATTATAACATTCAAATAAAGGCCCTCGTTCAAAAATAAAACAGGATAATAACATTCAAATAAAGGCCCTCGTTCAAAAATAAAACAGCATAATAACATTCAAATACAGGCCCTCGTTCCAAAATAAAACAGCATAATAATATTCAAATAAGGGCCCTCATTCAAAAATAAATCAGCATTATGACAAATTGTGCACTTATTTTTACATTTTTTATTTCACTTCATCACTTGCCTCTATGTATTGGAATTTCGCAATCGATTTTTTTCGATTTTTGCGAATGTCCTGACTAGTAAGTGCTCTGAAACTTTCATAATTGATGTATTCCCGATGACTATGCATACCTAATAAACCTTGTTTCGTTTGTTATTTTGATAAAATTGAACAATTTTGTATTTCCTACAAAGTAATCGATATTTTGCTAAAAAAAATAGGGGGTGAGTCTGGTCAACCGGCGGAATCAAAACCATCTATGTTTACCCATATCATGGATATAATTATCTTATGGAGTTCTATAACATCTTAATATATTATAGAACTCCATAACAAAACTCCATAAGCCGGCCTTCGTGGCTCAGTTGGTTAGATATCTGACTGCTGAGCCAAAGGTCCCGAGTTCGATTCCCGGTGGAGACACACTTTTGATTGTGTCTTCATTCTTGATCTGTGAGACGATTAATACCGTAAGTCTCCTGAATGTGGCGTTTTGTTATTGCGTGCGTGTTAAATGAATATTTGTCATAGTACCTGTAAGTTGCCCGAGAAGCAATATTAAATCAATAGATAATTATGTCCATGATATGGGTAAACATGAATGGTTTTGATATTCCGCTAGTTTATCTGACTTGTATGTGAAGAAGATTTTGAAAATAAAAATTTTTTTTATTCATTGTTCAAGTGAAAAAACTATCCACTTTCAAGAACTTATCCATTATCCATAGTAAAGTAAATCTCACACATTATTTTTTTCTCAATTCATGATGCAAATTAATAATAATATTTTACAAATATTACAAAGCATGTACGTAGGTGTGACATACTTTTAATATTCAGAATAAAACTTGTAGGTTTTACCTTTGTTTTAAAGAGAAAATAAAGGTACCTACCTGCGTTGTTTTAAATAAGCTGGATTTATCTGTTATTGATTAAATTCAACCGATGTGGGTATGTTGTTTTGTATAAAAGAATCTTCGGTAAATTTATCTCGCAGCAAAATACACTATGTATAAATATTTAATCTAGATACTAAAACCAAAATCTCTTTCTCTCTCTCAATGTACCAAACACAGCTTCAATAAGTGAAATCATTAATCTTATACAAATTTCTGTATGGAGTTACCGCAAACGTACCGCGACGTAGGCAACTATGTATATAAATCTATCGAAATATCTTATTGTATATTTGTAGTTGACAAGTGAATGATGTACTAAATGTTTGGAATAATAATAATTACCAAAATAAATTTACTGGGTTGGTTTATACACTTATGCGAAATCAATCAAAAATGACAAAAGACAAATAATAAGTAATTATTCTTGCGCATAGATTTTCAAATAATATACAAGATGTCGCAGTTAGCAAATTTTAAATGAATCGAAGTGATGGTTTTTTCCGCGGGACTTTTGACAACAAGGTGGGCAGAAAACATCGTTTTTTTTTAGAGAATAACGACTAATGTGAATTGTTTTCGGATTTATTTGTCGAAAAAAAAACACTTTGTTCATTAAGATTTAGAGAACAGCTATATCGGAAGTGTTGAAATGTATGGAAAACTATAATATGTTGCCAACCAAGAAATCAAACGCGCGATATACCATGACTCTCTCATTGCACGGAGTACTCCATCCAGTATATTATTTGGAAATCTTTGTTCTTGCGCATTTGTTATTGGTGAATATTTTGTATGTAAAAAGGGTCCTTTAGGTACCTAGCAAATGGATACGAGAACAGATAGATATACCCTTCTAAAGGAGAACTGCATCTCATATCGTAGGCCTGACTTGACAATATACTCTCTTTCATTGAAATGAGTTATTTTTGTGGAGCTGACTGTTCCATCGGACACAAATATTCCAAAAGATCACCAATACAAGCTAAAAAAGTACGAGAAACTGGTAGATAAAACAGTTCAAAATGGCTTTAGCACAAATATAAAATCTTTATATTCCTACTTTAAGGACCTAGGTCTCCCTAGAGGTAAAATGAAAACTTTTGGATATGGTGGTAAATGCAGCATTATCCGCGTCCTATTGGATTTGTTTACGCAGGGGAGTAGAGTATCATTTGGATGTTGGTGGGTGAGTGGTGAGCGTAACTTGTGACATCAAGGGGCCCCTTAATCCCGCATACCATGGTCGCAAGCCTATGTGGCTCGCCTATTCTGGCTGGTACTCAGGGACCCTATTCTCCAATCTCGCACTATCGATGTCGTATGCGACATATTATTACTTTCGCACGATTTCTAGAATATGCTATTCTTGAGTTTCACATGCGACATAGTCGAATGAAAATCATTCGAGATTTTGACGAGTGGTATAGGACCACTCGACATTCAATGTCGCATGCAAGTCGCATGATTTTATCTGTCTAAAATGGTCGCCATATTGCATTTACATACGGCAAGCGTCTGTATCAACAAGTATTTTCGTTATTTTGAAGTCACAGTGGCAATTCGACGAATAAGTTATTTTATCTATTTAACAGTACATATAAAAATACATGGATGACTAAAACATTTTAAAACATTGGATTCTTTCACTTTGTTAATATATCTCCATTAATAAGTTTTGTAAATGTTCCTATTTTGTAACGAACTCCAAATAACAAGTTTTGTTTAATGTCCTTGTTTACTTATCACATATTTCTTCATTAATATGTTTTGTATTTGTTTGCTATTGAATATTTCAATATAGGTACACAATATTTCTTTATATTTGTCTAGTTTGTATGCTTGTGTTCTTTATTTGCAAATAATTTGTCTCCTAAGTGTAAAAGTATGAGACAAATTATTTGATTATTTGACAAATTACCAAAGTAAATTAAATTATTATAGTTGTTTTCTGATATTTTTTATAATATTAATGACTAATTGTTCGAGAATTCAGGAAGCGTCATAATCAGTCACAATGAACAATATGTTAAGTGCTTAGAAATCAATCATATAATTGCATAGAAAAAGGCTGTGTTTTGATAACCATAGAAAAAAACGGCAAAAATATGCAATAAATGCTCAAAAAAATATTTCAAACGCATCCCAAATGCTATGTTGCCTATTTTTTTCATGTGACATTTCAATGTCGAACGATTTTAATGACGAATGATTTCAAGAATAGGCTAAAAGCCTACCATACGACATTTCATTCGACATTTTTAGGCGACATAGTCGAATACGACATTTAGTGTGCGAGATTGGAGAATAGATACCCTGGTCGCTTGTGCTCGTGGGCCTGGATTCGTGAACCTAGTGAAACAGCAATTACCTTTCTCTTTTATCTAAGATAAAAAACTGCATAAGTACACTTCAAAGTTGATCATTTTCTGTAACTATGTAATTTACCATCTCGCAGTATTACGAATGGGTTTGTAATGGGTTTGTGTTCAAAACTACAAACATGAATAGGAGACTTTACAGACAAGACAGTGGACCACAGGCTAAATGTACCTTTATGATATAATAAACTCCATTAATGACTGTAATGGCCTTCTGAAAATTATTAAGACACACCTCAACGTTCTTCTTAGACAAAAAAAAATACTAACGGCGGCGCTCAGATTTCGCCATTGTACCGATGCTTTACCACATAAAATAATTCGTAAAGGATCAGGTTCGCGGACATATTTTGTATGTCCAAGACCCATTTCAGGAGCCACATTGGACAGGAATATTCATTGTTTTGTTACCAGCAGTGAGTACATGTAACATGAAATCAATGGTGGGCTGATTAAGTTAAAATTACTTATGTTATTCTTATTGTACGTTGTTCATTTTTATTATTTAAACAAAAATAAAATTAAAAATAAAATATTTATAACTATGAACTTCCTATGAAAAAACTTTGAAATTATTATAAATAAAATTAATAACTAGTGAACTTTCATAGGTAAAAATTCAACCGTGATTCATAATTTTTTTAGTATGAAATGTCATTATGATTTTTTTATCTATGATAAAAAATTATATGTTCATCAAGGATTTATTTTCACATAATGCAAAGTGTACCTGATTGTTTAAGTTGCTTGCATTTATATTGTTTCACAGTTGATTATGTATTTTTCGTAAACATGTTATTAACATGTTATATAATTTATGTACATGTGTACAAAGGCAGGTTTATTGCCATAAGGCAATTTTTTCCAACCAACCCGAGCAACGTGAAGTCTCTAAGTTGAATTGGTACAATACTTATTTAGTGAGAAATAAATCGATAAAAAAAAATAAAAGAGTAAGAACAAAATGAAAAGAGAGTCATAAATGAAAAAAGAATGATAAAAATAACACTGATCTTAGCAATGAGGAAAAGGAGGTTACGGAAGGATATAGAAGGCATTCAGTTTTTTTAGTTTACCTTTAAATATTTGAATGGATTGAGATGACGTTACTTCATCACTTACGATGTTATTTTTTTAAATATTGTGGTGAATAGGGATTATAAATAATCTTATAAAGTAATGACAGTCTGTGAATGTTACGACGATCTCGTATCTTTGCCCAACGAATGTATTTGAATTTTTTTTTCGTTATATAAAACAACTGCGTTTTACATTGGCAGTATGAGAGTAAACAATGTATGGTTTGACGTGAAATATATTTTTATTTAATTTGATGATGTACTTGAAACACATATTATGTATACATTTTAGCTGTCTGCACTCCTCCGCATAAACTTAAACAAAAGCAAATCTCAAACTCCTCCATGGTCGTTGTTTGCTTAAGATGGGGTCCGTTTTCGCTTTACGTATAAATATATAGATTTACATATTTTTTATTCTATCAATTCAATTTGATTGAAATATATCATATAGGAGATCATAATGAATAAGAGAAATGAAGGACATGATTCATCATGCTTATTTGACGAATTACATTTACGCTCCCCTTGAGAATGCAGCTAATCATGTAATGAAATTTTATGGAAGATTCTTGAAGTTAAATCTTAAATGTATCAATAGAACATGGAGGTCAAGAAAATATTATATAAAATTAATGTATTAATCAAAATACTGTTTTTTACACCATATTTTACAAATGATACCAACAAGTAGATTGCTACCGCCCAACTATGAAACCCTGGTCAAGGGCTAGGAGATTACTATTTTGCAGTGACAATATACTTATGAACTGGGTGATGATAGTTTCCGCTCTACATATGTACATTGGTAGGCACACAATCAAGATACTTTGTACTAATAACTAATTAACCACTACTTCAATAAACATCAGACAAAACAGACACATAGCTCACATTAAGCAGTGACAATATACTTATGAACTGGGTGATGATAGTTTCCGCTCTACATACATTAGGTAGGCACACAATCAAGATACTTTGTACTAATAACTAATTAACCACTACTTCAATAAACATCAGACAAAACAGACACATAGCTCACATTAAACAGTGACAATATACTTATGAACTGGGTGATGATAGTTTCCGCTCTACAAACATTAGGTAGGCACACAATCAAGATACTTTGTACTAATAACTAATTAACCACTACTTCAATAAACATCAGACAAAACAGACACATAGCTCACATTAAACAGTGACAATATACTTATGAACTGGGTGATGATAGTTTCCGCTCTACATAAATTGGTAGGCACACAATCAAGATACTTTGTACTAATAACTAATTAACCACTACTTCAATAAAAATCAGACAAAACAGACACATAGCTCACATTAAACAGTGACAATATACTTATGAACTGGGTGATGATAGTTTCCGCTCTACATACATTGGTAGGCACACAATCAAGATACTTTGTACTAATAACTAATTAACCACTACTTCAATAAACATCAGACAAAACAGACACATAGCTCACATGAAACAGTAACAATATACTTATGAACTGGGTGATGATAGTTTCCGCTCTACAAACATTAGGTAGGCACACAATCAAGATACTTTGTACTAATAACTAATTAACCACTACTTCAATAAACATCAGACAAAACAGACACATAGCTCACATTAAACAGTGACAATATACTTATGAACTGGGTGATGATAGTTTCCGCTCTACATACATTAGGTAGGCACACAATCAAGATACTTTGTACTAATAACTAATTAACCACTACTTCAATAAACATCAGACAAAACAGACACATAGCTCACATTAAACAGTGACAATATACTTATGAACTGGGTGATGATAGTTTCCGCTCTTCATACATTAGGTAGGCACACAATCAAGATACTTTGTACTAATAACTAATTAACCACTACTTCAATAAACATCAAAATAGACACATAGCTCATATAAAATATACCTAAAAATCGGGTCAGTCTTCCCGTCATAATCTATTTATCAAAGAGCTTTTTTATTTTTTGATCAATGAAATCAATTTGATGGAAATGTATATACTAAGAGATTCTATTAAGTAATAGTAATGAGGGGTTGTATGATTCACGTTTATTTGACGAATTACCCACGTTTTCGCTTCCTCTGACAATGCAGCCAATCAAGAAACTGTACGTAAATATTGTGAACGATTCGTGACGTAATCGTTAAATGCAGTATTTTATCGTCATCTACAGACAATCAACGTGTCTGATACGTTACGAGATATATTCAAACGTATTTCATACCTACATTACATCATTCGTGACGTGACTTGAGGAATTTTCGAGACATTACTGAACGGTTGGCATCTTGCGCTATTAAGAATGTTGGAAATAGACTTAAATATTTTAAGTTTTTTCGAAATTTAAAACCACTTAGCAGGAAGAACGGACGTCTTAATACAGACCCATAGGCCAACATAAAAGAAGAAGAAGAAATAAAAAAATAGTCGATAAAACATGTCGTTGTATATTTGACTAATGTGAGAAATAAGTGAGTGCGAGCGAGACTGCATGAATGACTGAGACTATATTATAAAGAAGGTGTGTGGTGCGACCGCCATTTATATTCTTACGGCAGTCAACAAGTTCACAATTATTGTATATTGTAGTTGTCGTATTTATTGTTGATGGATATGTATTGTTAATATATGTATACAGAGTTATTAATCATCTATCAATACACCCCTAACAACCAGTAGCGGAATTGCTTACAGAAGCCGAAAATCTTGGCTTTGCTTTAAAAATTGAACCGTATATGTAGAAACGATGCTTTACAAAGCCACAAATGTAAATATTATTTTGACATGTGAAATTTACAAATATTTTTCATAGCCACCGGAATTAACAACGACCCTAAAAACATTTAAATTTTCGACATTCTACAATTTTCTTTCGCGGTTTGCGTAGTCCGAAGGTTCTAGGCACGCGCCTGCTAACAACGTATATAAAAGCTAATAATATATGTACAAATCGTTTACCAAAATCGAGATATAGATGATGACTTTTAACAGTAAGAAGAATAATTGAGAATACTTCACTCGGGTTAATTGTTTCAGGAACTTTATCAACCACGAAATTTTTTAGTTGCTATTAGTTATACACATATTCCCCTTATGTAACTGCTTGTATTCCTTAAAAAACAAATAAATAAAAAAATAAGTAAATAAATAAATAAATAAGTAAATAAACAAAAAAAAATAAACAAATAAATAAATGACTAATAAATAAATTAATAAATAAATAAATAAATTTATTTATTTATTAAATAATTAATTAATTAATAAATAAATAAATTAATTAATTAAGTAATTAATAAATAAAAAATAGGATGTTAGAGAACTCCATGTGATAATTTTATCCATGATATGGGTAAACATGGATGGTTTTGACTTGCCTCCCAGGTCGGATGACAAAAACTTACTCCGAATATGTATATAATTTCAATAACAGCTCTTACAATATACGGTTTTGATAAGACTAAGATTAATGTTATTTTTATCCAATAATTACATAGTGATGAGCAAATTAACGTAAGCCCGTGCTGGTCTTGGTCAAGCATACCCTGTCAAAGTCTTGCAGGTCTTGCAACTTTTACGAAAAAAATATTTTAAATCTTTCCTTAAAATGCAGTTATTACAACGGAAAAAAAACAAATTTGTAGTTTAATGTTTGAACCGTAGTTAAATGCTTGCTTTTCAATTAAAAATAAATGAGTGTTTAACATTTTGCTAGACAAAGCAATTACAATGAAAATGACAAAAAAACATATTTGGTAAAAGTTGCGCAAGCGCATAAAGTGATCACATAATCCAGCCGATGACAGGTCGTAAACCCTGTAGGTACCTCGACTTCTTGGTTCTTCTATATTATTCCGAATTCGTCTCTATTGAGATATTAAAAATTTGTCTGAAAAAAAAATCCAAGACAATAATTATGATTCGTATTGACGAATAATTTCATTCAACTGTGACATTTAATAATTATCATTCTCAAATCGGCAAATATTTCGTGTTTATTCGAACATTTAAACTGTCGTTATTTTCAGATATACTTACTTACCAGGAGCACATAATTGATAAGAATAAAATATCCGTAGGTGGATGACTCATACGATGTTTATTCAACAAATTGTTATTGTTTCTCCCCCGCGACGGGAATGCGCCGATGAAGGAATCAAATTAAAGGTAATTTTACTGGCAGAATGATTACTCCGACACACGGGACGTATGACGGCGAGGAGGCGTGTCATTTTGTTAACTTATTTTTGTAATCACGGCGT
Source organism: Molanna angustata (assembly GCA_963576475.1). NCBI lineage: Eukaryota > Metazoa > Arthropoda > Insecta > Trichoptera > Molannidae > Molanna > Molanna angustata. The sequence continues at coordinate 5,132,054 of OY754973.1, read as the reverse complement.
GCGATATATCGAACCACATCATAATCAAAAAATAATATACCGACTGATGGAAACAAAATGCTTCCCGAGGGTTCGATAGTCTTACCTCCCCTATGCCATTATTCCCTGATCAACATCCCCTATCTGAGGATTGGGGGGCAGAGTGGACGCATTAAGGAATGACTTTAGAAAAATATACAATAAATATTCCTTTTAAATAATGTTCGCCGCTGTATCAGTTATTTTATGGGCGAATATATCAAGATAAAAATTTGGTAAATACGGGTTTTTTTATTTTTCGCACATTATTTGTGCGAAGTTGATGCCATTTTTTTCCTCTACAAAATACAAAATAATGGCTATTCGCGACCCATTAAAGTATTTCTTATTTTTTTTCGTTCAATATCTCCAAGAATAATGATATTTCATTAATTCTCGTATATCTACTGAATTTTTGTCCGCTGAATTGAGTCGTTCACATTGAAAAAAAAGAAACAAAAATATATTGCGACAAGATATCAAATAAATATATAAATTGGGACAGAGAATGGAATTATCTAATAATTAAATATTGACAAAGTGTTAAAAAATAAAATTTTCATTTCAACAATATACCTACTGATTAAGCACTAAAAATGTATTTGAAAGGATTTTGGATAAATATTTACACGTTCTCAATAACAAGTTGTCACATTTTTATAATTTATCATGTGGATCGTTGTATCATTCTAAAATTTAAGGCATCGTTGAGACATCAACATAACATATCAATGAATCGAGTCACTAAAGCTGACACATTGATTCATGTGATTATTAAATGATAAATCTCGCTGCAAGTTTGAATCAAATTCGTTCAGTGTATAAAAAATAAAAAAAAGAATATATCGAAATATTTTTACTAAAAATTAATACCATAATATATCATAATTAGTTACAGTGCAGGGTACCGATGTTCGACATTATGGTATATTTATTTTTCGCTGTCCCCCCAGAGACCAAAAGGTACCGCTATCCCCCAAAATACTTCCCCTCTTCTCCCGTATGATAAGTTATATTCCCTCACATTTGAAAAATTCTTTCACGACCATTATTACTCCTTGTATAATTTATTGTGGAACAAATGTAGGAAATATATACATTGTATCCACATTCAACTTTTAATGGTCGATACCTATGAAAGTATATAGTTTCGCTTTATATATAAACGGAATAAATGTCTTATTCGAATGATTTATCTATTTCTATAGATATTTCTCTATAAATCTTTGCAGGGAAAACATTATCTTTCAATAAATGTTTAATTATTTTATACTCTATCATATATATTTCTATCGAGATCGAAAATAATTGGTGGAAATACACGATGTAGATAATATTATCTCGTTAGAGATTAATTAGTTTATTGATTGGAGTTTCTATGGAGTTTGCTCTCATACAGAGTTTAAATTCATTGTTGTTTCAAAATTGATTAGTTATTTTGATAATACTTATATATTTTAGATATAAATATGGTGTAATTAATGTATAAATTTCTACGCCTTGGAATTGTAAGGTACAGACTCCAATTATAACTGTAAATTTATCAACTCTGTCATTTATTGAGGCAACTATCGTTAGAGAAAATGGGACAAATAGTGATATTATTAAAAGATTCATTATAATATTTCGGTTTTAACCAGGATTGTGATGTACATACATACATACATACCATCACGCTATATCCTTTACGAAGTAATCAGAGAGAACCGAGGCCCATACTCCTCTATTTTTGTACACATTCTTAGCTTCCTTTACATCCATGCATCGTCTCGTACATACTCGTCGATTATTCAAGCTTTTTATATTTTTACATGTCATCCCTTTCTGAGGCGGCCCCTGCTATTCACTCCATTTCTTACACCCATGTATATTTTTTTGGTCAGTCGTTCATCATTCATTCTTTCAATATGTCCAAACCACCTCAAGGAATTCACTTTCATTTTACTTATAATACTCTTATTCATCTTACATTCCTTACTTATGTCCTCATTTTTTATTCTATCATATATCGTTCTATTACATACTCTTCTTAGTGATCTCATTTCATGCGTCTTTTGCCACGTCCATGTTTCACTGGCATACATCAAAGTTGGCACTGTAATTGCATTACGTACGGCAATTTTGGGTTCAATGAGATGTTTGTATCGGACATTACTGGTCTGAGAGCTCCGTTTATTTTATTACCTGCCATAACTCTTCTTTCAATGTCTTTACCGGGTCTTCCATTCCGTTCAAACATATTTGGCCAGTTTCATAAAAATTAAAGGAGACTTAATGTCGACTTTAAAATAAATTGCGTTTCATAACAACAAAATGTCACTTAAAGTTAACTTTAATTTAAAGTCCTGTGTTCGTACTTTAGTCACTAAAGTCTTCTTTAAGAGCAGTTCATTTTTTGCCACCAGAGTGTGCTGCAATATTATAACATAATGTTCAAGTCAGTTCTTGTTGATGTCAATATTGTCAATTGAATGTTGACCATAGAATACACTAACTATCATGTGCATATTACTTACTAATATTCAATAGTTTTGTTATTATTTAAACATTTTTTTATAAATAATATAACAAAATGATGTTTTCAAAATGAGATAATTAGAAGATGCGTACTGTGATACGGCGGTGAAAAGTATATAGGAAAAAAATAGACCACATGGAAAAGTAGAATTAAGGAGAATTTTTTGATAGATTTTGTTCGATAAACATGTCCTATACATCAACGATCAATTCAATGACAGAAATAACATATTATATGGTAGTAAACAGAAAGATTTACCTATGCTATGAGCTATGTTTCCATAGATTTTGATAGCAATATTGCCAACTTTCAGGTATTTTGGTGATATTTCTGCCTTTTACTAAAGTACGCGGCATTATTATTTATGAAACGCAACGACTTAAAGGCGACTTTAAATTTTTAAACAACCTTTAACGAAAGGGTCCTTTTGCTGCTTTTTATGAAACTGGCTGATTGTGATGTTAATTCTAAATAAACCAACTACTTAAAATTTTATTTCAAAGTATAAAATTGATAGAAATAACTTTCAAATACTTATCTAAATACAGTATGATATATTAAATATGTACAAGGAGATAATTTTATTGTATGGTTGTTTTGATCCATTTCCATTATCTGTAAACCAAAAGTTTCCGTTACATTTGATAACAGAAACATATTTTGTTATCAAGTTTTCAGAATAATAAAGCAAGTAAAGCGGAGAAATTACAGACGGTGTTGGATGTTTAAAACTGTACATGATGCAGTTGAAGTGAACAATACAATTATTAGGTATAATGTATGTCGTAAAATGCGATATATTTATTAAGTTTATTTAGCACTATTTTTGTTCAACAATATTTCAATATATATTTACGAGATACAGTATACATATTTTCTATACCATCATTTTTAAAATACCTCATCAAAAATATTAAAATGTTGTGCCTGATGAGGGAATCACTTGATAATAAAACAATTATAAAAAAAACAAAGCAAGTACTTAATATTGAAACAAATTTGGTCATTATATGAAAATAAATAAGAAATAAACTATGCACCATTACATACCTACAACAATTTAGATTGTAAATGCATTTTCAGTTTTCTTGTGATTTTAAAATTTTTTATCTATTTTTGTTCAATTGGGAGGCAATCGATATATTATAAGAATCATTTTTTTACTTTGAAATATATACCTAGTAGGTAAATATATGTATTTATAATTTTTTCAATACTGCATTAGTGGTTTAAAATCATTCTTAAAAATAAATTTAATGATTGTCAAACTTTAAAGAAGAAATAAATAATGACATTGTGACCAAAACATACTCGTTATTAATTAAATAATTTACCTAGGTACCTATTTTGTTTTTCCGGTCATTTCTAGTAATATCTATATTTTTTTAAAAATAGGATTTAATTCAAAAAAGTAATCAAATTTATATATTTATTTCAGTCACATTTTTTTCAATCTATTTATAATAACTGATAACATGAATAATGAATTAATTTATTGATTGAGGAACGAATCTTTGCAGAAAACAAATAAAATTCAAATATTTCTGTTCGTTTTATCTCATTTCGGCCACATCTGTCATAACTTTTATGTTTTCAGTCCGAGAGTTACCTTCAACGCCTTGTTTCACAGAAACAAAAACATCCGGAATCTCTTTTATAAAGATAAACAGTAAAATCTCTCTGTTTTATTAACAATAAAAACCAAAATACAACTCCGCTGGGGTTGCAAGGATTTCTCCGAAATTCTTACGACACTTGTATTGCTCTTGCGCGAAACTAAAACTCGGAACATTATTTTCTGTCCGGACATTTTACTCTCAACAATTATACTTGTGGAGAGTCGTGCATTTTAATATTTCAATAAAAGTTGTAAAAATATGTTTCGAACCCAAAACCATGATTTCCAGAATGGTGCGATTATATCAGTGATTGCTATCGATTATTTCATGGCTGGCATGGCTCATTGTATATATGTATTATACTATGCTATTATTGATATCCCAACCGAAATTAATGTTAGTGATATGTTATATAGAATGGTACAAGAAAGTTGACTAAGCGCAGTTTATGAGTCTTTTTGTCTTCTTTTTACTTTTACTTCTGTAACATTTATTTACTTTTTATTTTGTCATGTGATGACCTTATTGTATTGTATTTTTTAACATTAACTCTAATTTAATGGATAGAAAAAGCCGTTTGGCAGTAATCTCTCAAGTGTACAAATTATATGTACCTACATAATTAATATCACAGACAACGATCCCCTAGTAAATACATATCACTGAAAATCTACTCTGTTCCGAAACTAGTTGACACAGCTGTCAAAAAATACTCGTTTGAGTTAAAACCGCCATAAAATTAAAATATCTCTAATTTCCAGGTCGTGAGAGCATATTTTCAGTTTAAATAGATGAAATCATAAAGAAACATTGAGAAAAAATTAACCGTTGTCTATGGAAAACTAATCAAAATAATAAGTTTATGGACTTAACACATATGATATCAATATGAAGTCAATTGGACTTCATAGAGGACACGAAAAAAAAAACAACGTAAATGATGAATTCATAGAGAAGAAACCAAAAGTTGTCTTTGGAAAACTAATCAGCTCTAGGTCTTTGCACTTTACACATATGATGTTAATATGAAGTCGATCGGACTTAGAGTTTGGGCTGTAGAGAGGACACAAAAAAAATAAATGCTACGGCGTACGGCGTACGGCGTATACGCCATACACACAAACACATCACGACGAAACTCGTAGTGTGCATTCTCTACATGATACCCATTGAGAAATTGATGTAAAAGAAATACGCTTTAATTTTGCGAAATCATGAGTAAAAATCACAAAAATTCTTTCTTGGCATTCAACATTCAATTCACGGAAGAAGAAGATTAAGTAGAAGAGAAGTTTATTGTTAATTAAAACTATGACTATGACAGTGTCCAATATTGAAAAAAAAAAAAAGAAGTTTATTGTATTAAATTATTTTTTTAATTATTTCTCACGGGACTCTGATTCTATATCAATTTGGAGGAAACATTCAATTGGAAGAAAATAAAATTTGTATTGAAATAGCAATTTGCACAACACGCATGTGTAATAAAAATATATGAATTGAGATGGTTCATTCTACTAAGATATATAATTTTGTAGAATGAATGACAGAAAAAAAAGAAAAGAGCCAATTTATTTTATTTATAATAATAATAATAATAATAAATAACTTTATTCCAGTCCGTGAGCAGGGGGGGTGCAATGCTACACAGACCATAAATTATACATACAAAAGAGTGAGAAACAGTGGAAGAAAAAAAAAAATATATATATATATATAAAAATAAAACGCATTGATATAAACATTAAAATACAGATAAACACTAGAAAGCCGTAGGTATATCGTCATATCATTTATACATACATAGCATCTTACCACGTCTGTTACGGGTTAAGCAGAGAGAACCGAGAACCATAATACTCTATTTTTGCACTCATGCCTGGCTCCCATTACATCCATACATCGTCTCATATATACTCGTCGATTGTTGAAGCTTCTTATGTTTCTTTCTTTCAAAATGTCATTCACATAGTCATGCCATCCCTTTCTGTGGTGGCGACCCCTGCTATTCGCTCCGTCTCTTACACCCATATATATTTTTTGGTCAGTCGTTCATCATTTACTTTCATTTTTCTTATTATATCCTTCTTTATCTTACATTTTTTCCTTTTGTACTCATTTTTTATTCTATCATATTATATCGTTATATTACTTAGGTACTCTTCTTAGTGATTTCATTTCTACAGCATTTATTCTGCTTTTATGCGTCTTTTGTCACGTCCATGTTTCACTGGCATACGTCAAAGTAGGCACAACAATTGCATTATGTGCGGCAGTTTTGGCTTCCTTTGAGATGCTTGGATCGGACAATCGGACATTACTGGTCTGAGTCCGAGAATATTTATCACGAGAACAAATAATTCAATTGTTAATAAAATATGTTTCCTCATTTTTTCATAATTTATGAACTAAGTTGTCTCGTCGTCAACAAACTGATAATAAGTAAATAAAAAATAAGACAGTATATTTCTGTTCCTTGCGTTTATAGAAGAGAGGGTAGAGCGCTGGTGACAACTCGATGTTTTCTTAAAATTTTGAAATAAATTCTAACACAACAAAAATCTGTATCGATTTGACCTTCAAAAATATCGGCTGATGCTTCTGTTGGAATTTTAGAGGAAGCATTAAAAACAAATGTAATGGTTTTCCATTGTTAATAACTCTCTAGAGAGTTAGCATATGATCCTTGTTTAATAGTGTATTAAACGACTTCGAAGAGGCGCCATAGAGCACTTTAAACTTGGTTTATACTTGGATTCTTTTGAAGCGAAGCGTTTAAACATACTGGGTATTATATGGCACTTAATTTCACATTATTTTTAATATCCATACAATTACATAAGATTACGTTAGTATCTACAATTAAGAAATTTAACGATTTTCATAAAAAAATGACAAAATTAAAGAAGTGAACAGAAAGTTGCTTGAGCGAATTATTTGACTGATTTTTCTATATCATTACCTATTCTGTTAACAGATACTTAAAATAGACCCATGCAAAACAGTGAAAAAATAGAAATGTCAGGAGAACTCATAAACCTAGCAGACACTGCAATTAAGTGCCAAAAAGAGTTAGGCCTACTGTCCACGTAAACCGCACGTCATGCGCACGCTTTCGTCAATTGATTAATGCTTGCATCTTGCATAGAATCAATTAAAACTGTGTCCACGCTGCTGCACGCACCGCAAGACGAATACATGACGTGCGGCTGTCGCGACGTTACCGCTCCATGGACACAGTTTTGATTGTTTCTATGCAAGATGCAAGCATTCGTCTTGCATTTGTCAATTGACGAAAACGTGCGCATGACGTGCGGTTTACGTGGACAATAGGACTTACTATAAGGAAACAGTAGGACTGAAATGACATAGTACTATTTGGAAGCAAATGGAAAACATTAAAGAAATAAAGTATACTTATCATCAAAGTAATATAGAAAAAACAGAGAATACCCTTACCCATTTATTTTTTGAAGAATTTAAAGAAACAAAATTATGCAATATTACAGATGTTCCAACAATCTGAATTTTTACCTTTTTCATAACAAAAACCCATATCAGAAACAAATATAAATATATCCATCCAAAATTAAACATCATTGGCGCATCACCATTACACATTCATGGCAATTTTTTTTTCAATGAATTTCCAACGGACATAAAAGAGCCAAATCGTGAACAGCTAGGTAACAAAACAAAAAACACCTAAAAGTTAAACAATAGAAAAGGTTAGAATTTTTTTTTTCAATGAATTTCCAACGGACATAAAAGAGCCAAATCATGAACAGCTAGGTAACAAAACAAAAAACACCTAAAAGTTAAACAATAGAAAAGGTTAGAATTTTTTTTTTCAATGAATTTCCAACGGACATAAAAGAGCCAAATCATGAACAGCTAGGTAACAAAACAAAAAACACCTAAAAGTTAAACAATAGAAAAGGTTAGAATTTTTTTTTTCAATGAATTTCCAACGGACATAAAAGAGCCAAATCATGAACAGCTAGGTAACAAAACAAAAAACACCTAAAAGTTAAACAATAGAAAAGGTTAGAATTTTTTTTTCAATGAATTTCCAACGGACATAAAAGAGCCAAATCATGAACAGCTAGGTAACAAAACAAAAAACACCTAAAAGTTAAACAATAGAAAAAAGTTAGTATAATCATAGGGTCCAATTACGTTATTGCAACACATATTGGAAGAATGCAGCGTCCATGCATATGAAGGCCCAAAGTCGGACATTTGCGAATTGACACCAGCATTTGTGGATTGGCTCGGAGCCCTCGACGTGAATGTGTGATTGATATATCGTGCTGTTTTGTGTTTGCTTGCTGTCAGTGCTGTGTTTTGTTCATTTTGACTAACATTTGATTCACTAGTATCATACGATAAATAAAATAAATTACGTTATTTTTATGATCACTATAATATTGTTGATTTTAATAATTTTGAGTTTTGTAGTTTTTATATAGTTAAATGTTTACTATTACATATGTACTCACATTCTCAGCAAAAGCATTTTATACTTTTTGAGATATGGAAATAAACAGAGTATTGACATTTAGAGTATTTTTATATACGTTATGTTGCATAGAAAAATAAATTTAAAAATACTAAGCAGAGAACTCTTTATTATTGCAGCTAAGCAAATAAAAAACGAATGGGTTGTAGCCAACACTAAATTCTCCACACCATAGTAGGTGTTCATTTTTTCTTCTTGGAAGGTTGACAATTTCTAAATGTATTTTTATGAAGTACATTTGTATAAGATTCTTAAACAATATAGTTAGATTCCCAGAGGACAAAAGTTTACAATACACCATACATACATAAACATTGTCACGAAACTCATAGTAAGTATTTTCCACATGATACCTGTTGAGAAATTTTAACTAAAATTGCATTACGAGCAAGATGAGCATGTATGAGACAGTGTATCATTGTTGATGTGTCAAGATAGAAGAATGCGGTGTTCGGTTCTCACTGACTACCCCTTGAGGAAGATAGAAGTGGAGAGTAGAAAAATTCACTTATCTTTAGAGACACATAAAATATCAATATGAAGTTGATCATTCGATTTTCCAATACTGAAGCTTTTTTACCTCTGATATATACATTTTTCATACAAATATAAAATTATTTCACATTGATTTGGCAGACCATAGATTTTTTTCTTTAAAATTCGAAAATCCTTGAATTCATTTTTGAAGGGTGCACATATATTGTATCAAAAGTTCAAACAATATCAAAATACCTCGGTTTTCCAGACTGTGAGAACATTTTGAAAATTTGGACAGATGAAATCATATAGAAGAGATTAACGGATATCTTTTGACTTTAAATATATGATATCAATATGAAGTCAATCTGACTTATAGTTTGCGCTGCAGAGAGGACAAAAAAAACAACATAAATGATGAATTCATAGAGAAGAAATCAAAAATTGCCTTTGGAAAACTAATCGGTTCTAGATCTATGCACTTTACACATATAATGATAATTTGTCGATAAAAGTCGATCGGACTTATCGGATAGTTTGGGCTGTAGAGAGGAAATACAAAGGATTATTCGTACGGCGTACGCATTACGCCATACATACAAACACATCACGTCGAAACTCACAGTATGCACTGTCTACATGATACCCGTTGAGAAATTGATGTAAAAAAATACGCTTAATAATTGTGAAATCATAACTCTCCACTATTCCATTGTGTAGAGAGTAAAAATAATGGGCAGACTTTATTTCATGCAACAACCCACGTTTAAGAAAATAATAATTTACTTTGAACTTAGCGTGCGTCAGATTCTTAAACCTCCATAACATAATAATATTTTACGAAGAATATCTTGAAATATCAAGAAAAAATAAGAGAAAGGAAGATCAGGAGTAGGGCGGTTTAGAGTGGTTGAGATATTTTCCATAAATTTATATTCTAAGTCAAGTATGTGTAATATTATGGATCTTTTGACAGAAAACTGAAAGATTACACAAATTTTCCATTATACGCAAATAGGAAATGTCCACTCTGTGATAGAGGGAAAAGTTATGCAATACGGTCTTATATAGACTTAAATACAATATTCATCCAATGATAATATTAAGAGGGCGACTGCTGCCAACGTACCTATTTTTTCAATTTGAAATTGCATCATTACTACAAAAAGGAATGATTTTGAAAAAAAAAACCAAGTTAGTTTAGATATTAATAAAGAAAAATATATCTTTACATTTTGATTATGTTCTGTATATATTCTTGTAGCAAAATAATAAGCCTACCCCGATTTTTGACATTTATCATAAATTTCTAAAAAAATATAAGGTATAGAGCAATATATGTTTTTTATAAATTAAAGAAGAACAAAATATCAGGAAAAATATGATGTGACGTTGCATTTATGCATCAGGTTAAGTAAATAAACCAGAAAAACGCAATGGCGCTGAATTGAAAATAAATGTATTTTAGCATTCAAGCAACATCACATCATATTTTTCTAGATATTTTTGTCTTCTCTACTTTAAAAAAAATACATTGAACTACGCCTTATTAAAATATAAGATAAACGTTGAAAATCGGGATATGCCATTATTTTTCTACAAGAATTTATACAGAATATTATTAAAAGGTTAAGGTATATTTTTCTTCATTAATACCCAAACTATCTAAATTATTTTTTTCAAAACAATTTGGTTAGAAATAATGATGGTATATCAAATTGAAAAAAAGGTACTTTGGCAGCAGCCCCCCCTTAAGGTTAATAGCGTAGGAATAAATTCACTTATACATAATATATATATATATATATATATATATATATATATATATATATATATATATATATATATATATATATATATATATATATATATATATATATATATATATATATATATATATATATATATATATATATATATATATATATATATATATATATATATATATATATATATATATATATATATATATATATATATATATATATATATATATATATATATATATATATATATATATATATATATATATATATATATATATATATATATATATATATATATATATATGCTATAATACTGTGTACATACGATAGAGTTGAAAATGAAGAAGAAATGAGGCAAAAAATAAATGAGGGAACTGTTAAGAAAACAAAACTATTGCACAGACTGGTTCAATTGCATTGAAAGAATGATAATTCATCGATGAACATGGATTAGGCTGGGCCGTACAATTTTTTTTCGAATTCACATATGAAAGGAGTCGTAAAAGTTACTTATTTGGATACTGTTAAACTAAAAAATAATAAAAAAAATATTCAATACTACTTTTGGCGCTCTACCAGAAGTCAAAATTTCCAAAATAGTCGTTAGTAATAGTAGTTAGTTTTATTTTTCGTCCTCAATTTAAATCATATAAAAATAATTATTTAAGTTCGTTGCAATACGTAGAATGCAGTAGTTATAATAAATATGTTATTTTAAGTTCATTAGTAAGTGTTGTTGTTTTAGTGCGTCGCGCGCCAATCGCCAATCGTTGATTTGCAGAGAGAGTTAATGCTGGTTTAATTTCGGGAGAGCTGTCAGCCGCGCTGTGATAGTCAATTTTATCGGATGTATGTTGTTGATAATAAAATTCTCTACCCGCAATAAAACGAATATTATTAAGTATGGAAAAATCAAGTTATTTCAAACATCCAAATAATTTATATTTTCTAAAAACATCGTACAAGTCCCAGTTTCAAGTATCAGTAGAGGGCCAAAAGTACCTACTATTAAATCTGATAATTAAAAATGCAGTTACAATCTAAATATTTATGCGCAAATTTTGCGACCCCTTTCGCTAAGATATGATAAAAAAATAAAATTCCCCATACATGGACGGCCCAGCCTAATAAACATGAACAAGATAAAGTATAAAGGATATAAACATCAAGAAAAAATGACGTGTAGGTAGGTACTATAAAAAAGAGGATTTTTTAAATTTTAATGAAAATTGTTTTCTCTCAAACCTTTGTATATCAGAGTCTTGAAAAATATAAAGACCTCGTTAACCTAATATTAATTTAAACCCAGATCTTGAAGATTTTTTTTTGCCATGCCTTTCGTTGAAATCTGGAAAAGAGACAGATCACGATTGTAATTCAATATTTAAATCTCAGAAATATAGCTAATTATTTTATTACAGAGAAAGCTTAATAATTTTTGATCATTCTTAGTATTAGTTTTGTAATTAAATTATTGAAACGAAATGTGGTGGTAATATGTATTTACGGATGAAATTTTTCATCGAATTACTGTCTCGGATTGAACAATTGTCTATATTATTTTATTTTAACTTGTGATCACTGTTTATTTAGAACACTTTTATTGCACTGATAAAGTTAATCCAGTGAATTTTGTGATTTTTTTTATTTTACATGATGGCGTATTTGATAGGTAGGGATGTAGTTCAGGAACATCAAGAACAACAATAAGTGTAAACAAATTGATAACACAAAAAAATACAAAAAGTAAACACAAAGGAGTAGTAAAACAAAATACAATATTAATTAAAAATGAAAGTAGAGTAACAATGATATTTAACCCTCTTTATTGGTAACCCCTCTGTTTACCACATATATTTAATAGTAACCACTCTGGTTATTAAACACGTTGATTGGTAACTCCTCTGGTTACCAATCAGCTATCGCTAAGCGCGCGCTCGAAAGAAATTTCGAGATGTGGTCTGCCACAATGGAAAATTTGGTAAATTTATGTATATAAAAAAATTCTGTCTTTGTAAAAAAATGTTAGCTTACATATGGTCACCCTAACCTTCTATACCCCTCTACTTCTCCTTCCTCCTCTCTCACTGCTTTTATCTAAACATATTATTTTTAAGATTTGTTAACTAGTACACTAAGTCTCCTGAGGAAGAGAAAATTGTTCTTGAAACATGTAGACTTGTTTCTAATAAAAGTGGTTTATACAAAGTAATTTATTGTTATTATTTTTTTGTTTTCACACTGAAAGTGGTCAGCTAGTGTCCTTCGCTAGATATTTATCTTTTGTGGTGTAACATTGTAAATTATTAAATGACTAGAGAAGTTTGGTAATCAAGTTGTGCTCTGAAATCGAACCTAAAATACCAACTAAGAAGTAAAAACAAGCCTTTTACAAGGCTGTCAGTAAAAGATATGAAAATAAAAACTAGAAAATAAATACTTTCTTCACTTCCCTCGAGTGTATTCTGTTTTGCGTAGTAAAAATGTCCGAGTCAGAATGTTCTCATTCAATTAAAGTTTCGTAGGTATATATTTTCGGCGAGGCAAACTTTTAAATTATTTATGATCCGGCAAATGTGTCTCGAATGATTTATATATTCAATGCAAAAATAAAACAGGTTTCAGTTATTCCGGCTGGATGATGTCCGATAAGAAATACGAGACGGAGGAAGGGATACTCATCATAAACTCAAAGTCGAATACCCAAACTTCTGCACGAAGAACTCTAGAAAACTTTTCACAAGTTTGGTTCCACCGCGGCTTTGGCCCCCGGGCGAACCGATCCATAAAAAAATCATACGAAGTCGACAATTACATTGTGTAAAGCATGTTTGTTTTATAAAATTTTTATCACTTTTCAAAATACATGTAAAAGATGGGCGCCAGTAATTCGGGATAGTGACCAATGGCGACTGGTCGATTGTATTATTGTCATTATTGATCAATTTTATCATAGTATATAATTTCTAATTATTTTTTATTCAAATAAAAACCGCGCCCGATATTGACGATTGGTAAAAATCAAGTTCAAACAAGGATAAGTTCACATTTGAATCAGTGCAGTTTACTCGCTCTCAAATTAACATAGTTCTGTATTATACGTGATAATGTTATTTTACAATATTGTTTAACTGATTTATCGACAGACGTCGTGAAGAGAAATGTATGGGAGTATAATTCAAATAATTTTCTTCTCAATCAAGAATAAATCTACCAAAATATGTAGGTTTAAAGTTATGTGTCACGGCCCCATACACGGTACGATCCGTCGTTACGATCGATCTGAAAGGAAATCGTGACGATCGATCGCAAAGAGCCATACACTGTCGATTTATCGTTACGATTTGCATGATTGCATGGGTTTTGTTGAGATCTCCGATATCGTATTCGACCAAGTAAATCGTTAACGATATTGACATACACTGTCGATCCATCGTTTCGATCGCTCTGAAACGACGGATCCTAACGACGGATCGTACCGTGTATGGGGCCCATAGATAGGCGCGGAATTGGCTGCATGTTATTTTTTTTTTTTTTTTTTTTTTTTTTTTTTTTTTTTTTTTTTTTTTTTTTTTTTTTTTTTTTTTTTTTATTGAGTATCATAATATGAACATACACATAGTACAAATATATAAATTAATACAATTTTTTTTTCAATAGGTACTGTCCCAAAAAAGTTAAAAACTTGTGCTTGGGACAGGAGCAAATAACATATCTACATTTAACATATTACATACATTTTACTTATAATAATAGAATCATTTAATAAATTGTAAATCAAGTTCAACTTACAGCTAATACATACAGATGATTAAAGTTTATTTTTGTTTTTTTTAGTGAATATAGAATAAAAACCATAATTTATCCAAAAAGGAGAAAAAAATGAAAATTCACATATACAAATACACATATACAAATACACATATACAAATACACATATACACATACACATACATACATACACATATACAACATACACACATATAATATACGCATACTTATACACACATGTTCACACATACATATACACATACATACATATACACACATATATATACATATACATATATACACACATATACATATACATACATATATACACATACACACACACACATACATATACATACATACACACATACACATATATACATATACACACACATACATACATACACACATACACCTACACACACATACATACATATACATACATACACACATCTACATACACATACACACGTATACACACACATACACATACATACATACACACACATACATATACACATAGTGAATATGAAAAAGGAATAGATAAAAATTTATTGTTATTTTAATGATTTGATTTTTCTTTTAAAGTCATAAAATTTTTGTGTTTTTTTAATAATGGCAGGTAGTTTATTAAAATATTGTATACCCAGGTATTTATAGTGATGTTGGGCATGCGTCTTATTACATTTCGGCATCATCATATTTCCTATGAGATGCCGTCTCTGTGTACTCACTAGATTTTCAGCCCGCTTTCCAAAGGTATCTTTATGTATTTGTTGTAAAGCAATATTTTTATATAAATTATCTAAATCAGGTACTTGGAATATATCAAATAATTGTTTTGTAGGAAAATTTCTAGGTTTTTTGAGAATGACCTTAATTATTAATTTTTGTGTTATTTTTAGTGATTTTAAGTTAGTCTTATATGTTCCACCCCAACCTATAATACCATATTGTAAAAGAGATTGTACAAGACCATAGTACACTGTCTTTATTATTTTTACTTGCAGTATATTACGAAGTCGCACAAATATATAAATCAGTTTTCTTACTCTTTTTACAAGTTGGTTCAAATGTTCTTTCCACTTTAATTCTTGGTCTATTGTAATTCCTAAATATTTCACTGATTTATTTATCTGTAAAATACTACAATCTACACTTAAACATTGTTCATTCTGATTTTGTTTGCATATGTTACTATGGATTCTGATATCAATATGAGGTGGAATAGAGGAAGAGTTTATTGCGAACAGTACACATATTGTTTTTTCCGAATTTAAAGATAAAACATTTTTATCAAACCAATTTTTAATTACATTTATATCACTATTTGCTTGTTTGGTCACAATTTCCCAGGTGTCACCACTTACAATTATAGCCGTGTCGTCAGCATATGAATAAATTTTACTCGAGATTTTCAATTGGAAAATCATATTTAAATATATTATAAAAAGTAATGGTCCAAGTACTGTTCCTTGTGGAATCCCGAAAGTGAGTATCTCTGGATCACTTAGAACATTATTTATTTTCACATACTGTTTCCTATTTGATATATATGATTTCAACCAATTCAGAATTGTTCCTTTTATCCCAATTTGCGGTAATTTTTCTAACAGTATGTCATGTGAAATGCTGTCAAATGCCTTGCGTAGATCAATAAATATTCCGATACATTTTTTATTAGAATCCATTGCTGTTATAACCTCAGATGTTAATTTTGCAATAGCATCTTGGGTACTCATTCCACTTCTAAAACCAAACTGATTAGAGTTTAGTATATTATTTTCTTCAAGGTAACGCGTAAGTTGATTTTTAACGATTTTTTCAATTATTTTGGCTATATTTGATATTAGTGAAATTGGTCGGTAATTAGTCATTTCCTCGGTGTTGCCGTTTTTAAATATAGGTGATACTATGGTTTTTTTATAATTTGATGGGAATATTCCTGTCTTAAAACTCAAGTTGATTATGTGTTTTATGGGAGTGCTCAGGTAGTTCTTCATCTGCTTCAGGATTGTGACGGTAATCCCATCATATCCCGGTGCGGAGCCTCCTCTTAATGTCATTATAATATTTTCAACATCAGTTTTTGTAACAGGGCTAAAATTTGTAGTTCCATTTAATACCATTGAGCAGGAGGTATTATACGAATAATTTGTTACTGTGGTATCATTTTGTATTTTGCTTGCTAGTTTTTTACCTACATTTACAAAGAAGTTATTAAATAGGTTGGCACATTTTTTAGATTCAGTTTTTGCATTAATAATATCCTGTAGATATCGAATTTTTTGTATTTCATCTTTTTTTTTCTTCGATTTACCAATTATTTCATTTATAGTCTTCCACTTAGCTTTGAGGTTGTGCTCACATAATTCAATTTGTTTAATATAGTACATTTCTTTGGATTGTCGAATGATATTTGTCAGCCTATTTTTATATTTTTTGTAATAATATAAATCTTGAGTATTTTCAGGGTTTTTTTTTTGTTTTTAAGAATAGCTTTTCCTTCAATCTGATAGATTTAATTAATCCTAGGGTAATCCATGGTTTAACTGGTTTCAGTTTCGAATTGGCTTTTGAGGTTTTTGTAGACGTATTTCGGTCCACGTAGTTTTTAATGATATTTTCCAAAGTATTTGAGGCTCTATCAGTATCATTTTCAGATATTACAGACTCCCAGGATTCATTCTTTAAGTCATTTTTCAGTTGTTCCATATTAAAACATCTTAGGATATTTGGTTTGTTATTTGAGAAGCCGGTACAGGTTTTCATTTTGTAGTATAGTATTGTCGAGTAATGGTCCGTAATAGAACTTTTCCATAATAAAGATTTTATATTGTGAATATCATTAGTATTTACCCATACATGATCAATACATGAAGGACGCTGCCCTGAACACTCTCTTGTGTAATCATTTATACATGATTTATAATTTAGCCCCGCCATTACATTTAGGTATTCATCTTTAATTATATTTTTATTATTTTCTGAAATATTAATGTTTATGTCGCCAACCATAATGGTAAATACATTTTTAAATTTTTCCAAAATATCCTGCAATTTATTTACGAAAATATTTGGATTGGATAGATGTGTCCTGTATATTGCTACCGTTTGAATAAGCATCTTGTTAAATGATAGTTTGACTGTCAGACAATTAACAAATTCAATTTGTATTTCTTCGATAGAGATTATTTCACAAGCATTTGCGACGAAGATAATTATTCCTGAATTTTTGTTGATGAAATGATTTGTCGAAATACACTGATAACCAGGTATGGAGAAATTCGCGTTTTGATTATTATGTGTTTCCGTTAATACAACACATAGCGGTTTAATTTTGAAATTGTTTATTGCTGTTAGAAACTCATCAAAATTTTTATTTAAACTTCTGATATTGGTATGAAAAATTGAGAAGTTGTCGTTGTTTATTATCTGAGCATTACATTCGTCTATTGTGTTGCATGTTATTTGTTCAATATTATAAAAGTCGTCAATATTATTTATTAATTCTTCACCCATTTTTGGTTATATTTTTAGCATTTAATAGACACAACACAACAAGAAATAAGTATCGCTGTCGAACAATCCGTTCGCACGAATAGTTGTTACGGTACTTACGTACAGTGTTCGTAGTTACGAGACACAGCAATGAGCATGTTCGATTTGAACTAAGGGATATACACAAATAGCATAATATAAAAAAATAATATACATGACATTTAAGTAGAGTGAACACTTGCTCACTGCTATAGTCTTTCTGAGGTTTACGTGTGATTATCAGTAAACTATATTGGTTTATATCACTATACATATTAATCATTGTTCTTATATATGTCCCTTTTATATTCCTTTTGATAACTATCGTGAGGAATAGGAAAAAGGTACATTTTTTATCAATGCAACAATTCGTTACCATATCAGCGGATCCACAATAGCATCGCTTCATTACGCGCTCGTAAAAATGCACTACTACTGTCTTAATACATACAATAAACATACCAACACAGTTTCGCGTCCAGCAAAGCAGTGGCGGAGCATCCATTATAAATATTTTGATATTTTCGCCAGTTAGTCAGAATTCAATTTTTTGTAATGCTAACGCGTACATTTGGTTATAGTACTCACATTTCTTCTTGTCCATTGCACTATGTTGGGTATTATAATTTTTTCTGTATTTTTCATTTTCTCTCTGACAGTTTGAGCAAGTAGGCGGCTTTTTACTAATGTCCACGCACGCGTCGCTTTTATGTTCGCCTGCACAGTGGGTGCATATAGGAGGTCTAGCTCTACTTAAACAGTTTGTTGCCGTGTGTCCCACTCTGAGGCAGTGAAAGCACTGCGTAACAGGATTTGAGTCTTCCACGATGATCCTCTGGTAGCCGATGTTCAGCTTCTGTCCTTCGATCAGTACACGTCGCACAGTAGAAGTTGTCTCCACTAGTAGATGTACAGTCGCAGGGTTTCTGTTTTTAATTATCTTTTTTATACACAAATCATCTTGCTCTTTCACTACTAGTTTTAAGTGCTCATTCTGGGCTCGAATATCACTAAGAAGCTGTTTTGTTTCATATTCTGCTGAGACGTGTTTCAAAATTAAGCGTGGCTTTCTCTTCTTGATATTTTCGGCGGTATATTTATTTTCAAACCTTTCGTTTATAATGTTGGTTAACAGCATGGCATCTTCCAAAGTCGGGCACTGTATTAGTAATTTTTGGTCTCGAATTTTTCTAAGACCACAAACAGCAATACCTCGGTGCAGCGCGTGCTACAGTAGGTACTATCTTTGTCTCTTCATACATACGTCATATTAAAAAATATCAATCGTGGTGCTATTTGAATATCGCACCCTATACATAATAATATTTGGAAATATAGGCAGTTAAACTCATAAATTTATAATAAAAAAATATTTTTCTTAATAAAAATAAAATGATTGAGAAACCCTGTAATTTTTTCTGAAAATTCAAAAGTTGATAACCCCTGACTGAACCAAAAAGACAAAATTTTGAGTATAAAAGTTATGTAGGCCTATTACTGTTTATATATTCTGAAATTTTTGGCTCTGTAAATTGAGCAAATCAAAAGTTACAAGGGGACACACACAGACACACACACACAGACACACACAGACACACACACCCTGACACACACACACACACACGCACAGACACACGATATGTTCTACTCCAAATTCTGAGTAAATCCGTATATGGAACATATATGCTGCGAAGCCTCTAAATTGGTGTTTTTTGACTTCAAAGTTGGAATAGCCGTGAAAAATGTCCACTACGCCATACAAAATGTTCCTTCATACACGCATCTTGGATTTAAACTGCCTCTTCCTTCAATAGAATTTCATTCTCTTGAACGAATCGACAGTAGACGTGATTAGAGTGGTGTGAAATTTTGCAAACAAAATTTTTTTTATTTTAATTTTGAAACAGATTTGTGTTGCATTAAGTGTAATTATAACGCAAAAAAGATTTTTTAAATATTTATCGTGAAACTCCATCACCATCTATGAAGTGATGAAGAAAGTTTTTTGCAACGCCATAATATGTTAAAAACAAATACTGAAAATCATGAATACTCATTCGAAACTGTCAGTGTTTTTGTGTATCTTGGAACCATGGTTATGAATGACAACAGTGTCCACCAAATAAGAACGAAAAATTGTTGTATTCAAGAGATAAATTATTACTCAAAAAATAAACGGATCTGTGCAGGTAAACGGAGTTTGTAAAAAACGACACAACGACGAAATCTCCAGTATTTATAATGAGCCCAATATTATAAAAGTAAAAAATTGGGAGGCTGCGTTGGGCAGGATACGATGAAAGAATGGGTGACGAAAGAGTGCCAAAGAGTAACTTGTATACAAAGCCCCATGATGAACGCAACGTTGGTAGACCCAAACTCCGATGGCTGGGTGGCGTGCAGCGAGATGCGGAGGATGTTGGTGAAAGGGATTGGAGGAACACGTTCCAGGATGTGTATTTACGTTTCCGTGTTGATTAGGAGGCAAGTACTGCCTCGAATTAGGTACGTGTCCTACAGATGCACACGGTTTAGCAACGCAAACTGTTCCTGCTAATACGTGTTCAATTCGAGGCAATTAATTATTGAATATGGAACATATTATAATATAGCCATGAGGTTAGCGCGCTATTTCATTTTGCACGCAATTTGTACGGAGGTATAATTTCTTTTTCTACTATTAAACATTATTTGCAGCAATTTACAACGTAAGTTTGTTTGTTTTTTTTTTCAAATAATATTTTGTGTATTTCTAATGCTTATTTTCACAACGTAAATTTGTTAAGTTTTTTGAATAATAGGTAGTTATTTTAAGTGTATTTCTAATGTTTTTTTAGGAATAAAACATCAGTAATAAGTTTTTTTGAATTATATTTATGTAACTGTGGGTATTTCTAATTATTTTAATTTATCTTCGTGTGTTTTTTGCGCACTTCATATGTTCCATATTCAATAATATCAATTGCCTCGAATTGAACACGTATTTTCAGGAACAGTTTGCGTCTCTATACCGTGTATATTTGGAGGATATGTGCCTCTTATTCAACACGAGTTTTTAAATGCATTAGCGCTAACAAACCAGTTACAAACCAGTGCCTCATTCGAGGCAGTACTTGCCTTCTAATCAACACGGAAACGTAAATACGCTGACAGGATAGAGAGAGATCGCGAAGAATGCCGGTGGAGGCCAAGGCTCCCAACGGCCTGTGGAGCCACGGATGATGATAATAAGTCATTATTATGTAAAGAAGATGGAGAGTTTAATGTCAGCCAATACCCACATTCTTTTCATAACAAAGATGTAGGTATTTTCTATTGGAGCGATAAAATTTAATTGTTTTTACAAAATTTCAATTTATATCTTTACGAGTGGGAGGGGAAACAAATTGAAAATAAAGACTGAAACAAAATAATAAAAATATATCTTCTGTTTCCACGTTTGATTGAAAAAGTCTTGGGAAATAGCCGACCAATCATAATGATATTTTATATTATGTAAATAAAAAGACAAGACGAGGAGGAGGAGAAAGAACACGAAAAAAATAAAAGAAAGTTTGTCAGCGTCCTTGTTTCATATTATTCAAGGATGTCAATTTTATTCTAGTGGAGGAATAAAACACAATAGAAAATATTATTATATTATATTGCCTTGTATAAATTTTTAATACTTGGAAAAGTTTCCAACACGTTCCCATCAGATTATTATTATTTTGCTCACTCGTTCTACAAGATACAGGTTGACCCAATACTAATTTTATTTTATTTCATTTTATTATAATAAGGACAGCACAGGAGAGTGTCAACATGCATACAATTCTTCTTCTTCTGGTTCACAATCCTAGGATTGGTCTGCACCAAACACAACAATTGATTACAAGATAATAAATAGAAATAGAAAAATAACATGTACCTCTTACGTACTATACTTACATAATTTAAAAAAACATATGGGTTATGGTCAACATTTTACTCTACACTCCCAAGAATTAAGATGTTGTATGGAAAATTTTCAGCATTTAGATGAAATGAGTTTGTCATTTTTTTTTGTTTAAATTTCATTATGAATACTTGAAATTTCTTCAATGCCATTTTATAAAAGTGACGAACCTTTATAATGATTTGAAAATAAAAATATAATATTTTTATCGAGCCTGGGATCGCTTTGAAATATTTGACAGTTAAAAATTGATAGCACTAATCAGATATCCTTGAAAATCTAACGAGGTCTAAGCGAGTATTAGATTTACAAATTTTAAAAGAATCTGAAAAAGAACTGAGTAGTTTAGTCTATAATCGATGAAGTAGAATAAACACGCCGTACATAGTATACAGTACACACACATATGAGTTGTGATGAAACTTTCAGAATACAATAATTTCAGCATGATTGTAGTTGATAATCTACAATGAAAAAAATAACCAAATAAATTGCGAATTCATTATGAGAGGGCGTTTAGTTAATTTTTTTTTTTACAAAAGTAACCTTTTTCCTTCGTGAAGAACCTGAGATTTGTTAATAATAGTGGGACGTTTGGTAAAGATTTTTTTTTGTTACCGATTAGTAGGTATTAATGTGGAAAAGTGGCTTCGAAATAAGAGCCAAAAGTACAAAATTTCTTAAAAATAATATAGTTAAAAAAAAAATCAATTAATATCATCAAGTGCCCCGACGATCTCTAAAGTTTAAGAAAAAAGTGTAAAATTTCTACTATTTCAAAAAAATCTCAGATTTTCAAAGGCGTTGGGCACATGAAGATACCTACAATTAGATTTTTAATATTTTACTTTTTTTATATACTCCTACACTTCAGGAAGCAACTTCCGCGCTAGAACCAATAAATCGAAACAGGTTCAAATAAACAGTGTGTATACACCGGGAATCGAACCCAGGACATCAGAGTCACGAAGGCCGATTAACTACGTAGCTTATTCATTAGAGCTCAGTGTCGGCTTCAATCCACTCATTTTGACATTTTGGCTTTTAAATATTTTGAATATTTATTAGTAAAAAAAAAGAAATTGAATTCGTGTATTTTTACGGACCATCCTGTGTTGTCTTTAAAATATTTTTAACAAAATTTCGGTGAAATATTCACGTAATTTATTTTTTAACGATTTTTTCGTCAAGCCATATTTTGTGATACATTTTTTATGAATAATTTTCGACAACAACTCTTCAGTGGTTTCTTCACAGGTGATTTGTAACAATCAAACTATGGATTCTGAAAAGGGGGTTATTTTGCACCATCTACAAGTAAGTAAATACGTGCTAAAATTATCTAGTTTATGCCATTAAACACATTAACTGATCCTTATAAAACACAGGGACTTCCCTAGCATATTGGATAGCAACTATACCTACTGACTTCCATGAAAAAATGTATACTCATTTTATACAGTAGGTATTTCTCTGCTTGTTTCAGTCATCAAAAATCTATTGTACACAAGTATATCATGTTTGTGTATTTATTTATTTATGTATATTCAAGTCATCTGAAAATATCGAATAATTTATTCGGTTGATAGTACGATATAATTTTGAACATTTTTGAGCGAACTCAACATTTATTTATTTATATCATCTCGACACTAAATATGTAGGTACTATCCCAACCTCACTAGGACTACGCCTGTTTCGAGGCTGGAGATTTACAATATTATAATTTTCAACATTTGCTGGTATTTTATTATATTTTATAGCATCGATGTCATTTTTAACGATTTGTCATTTATTTCTAAAACTAAATAATATCAAGCTTACAAAGAGGTTTTATTAAACTTTATTAATAATAATAAACACTACGAGTTTATTGACATATGACATTTTTTTTCAATTAACCAGTGTTTCCAGCCCAGAGCAGCGAGAATTGCGTGAGAAATGAATTTAAATGCATTTCTCCTCTGCTGGGGATCAAACCCAAGACGCCCGCATAATTGTTATGCTCGCATTATGTCTTCTTCTTCTTCGTTTAGTAGACTTGTGTTCTGTAATTCAAAACCTATATCTCCTGAGATGAAGAAGTCCAACTATCCTTCCATCTCCGGGCAGACGGCGACCAGAAGGGATTTTATTTGCTGCTATATACGCAAGTCTATCACTGTCCATTCTGGCTACGTGAAGGTCCCTCCAATGTCTTCTTCTGGATCTACTCCACAGAACGACATCCCCTATTCCACATATTTTTCTTATTCATTGTGTGCATCGTTTATTTAAATACAATTCTACTAAAAATGGTAATGTAAATATATTATTGTCTTAGGTCACACTAGAGTAGAACGATGTCAACCGTTTCACATGAATGTTTTATATTCAACACCAGCTGATCCTAAACGTTATATGGTGCTTTTTTTCTTTAAATAATGTCAGCTAAGGTTCTCGCATTATTTATTTTTGGGAAAATCGTGGCTCTGTACCGCCTTTAAGATATTACAATATAATGAAAAAAATATATGCTTTATGGTTATAGCCGAGTAGCTTCGTCACCACATCTGCAACGGGACCCTTGTGATATATTTTGGATAATTTAGCTTCGTGAGCGAGAAATTCGCAATCTGCCGTGTAAAAGAGAAGAAAATTTGGATATACTTTAAACGAAGCTTTGCAGATTCAGACCAACAATTGTAATAGATCATAGACACCTTATCTGCATTCTTAGTTTCATTATACATATTCATGTTTGTCGATATTATTGTTCATAATAAGTTTAAGCCTCCATTGTAATTCTGTGTAGTACAAACGATCTGTAGTTAACAAAAAAAAATATTATCATCAGGTTCGATTTCTTACAACCTAACGTTTTCTCTGAGACGTATTGGCATTATCCAGGTCTTATAGAAAGATTTACAGAGAATATAAGTTCAAATGAAATCGATTAAGAAATCAAATATTTCTCAAGTATGTTAAACAGCTTTGAAAAAAATACTATAAGTATTTTTAACATTTCTTTACTGAACAACCGCTACACAATTTTAAAATTTAACATTTTAATACACCATTTTTTTAAAATTACTCCTTTCAGCTAAACGTTGTAGAAAAAATAAATCTTTAACACCCTTTTCTATAACTTCGCATGTCTGTCTGTACTGGAATTTTGCGATCGATTTCTAACTAGCTTCAAGATCTGATACATTCAGAATTTGTGGGTGCCTGATAACGATTCCAGTTTTAACTGATTTCAGCTTGATTCATTTGTATTTCATAGTAATTAAACAAAACTGTGCGTTTCCAATTGAGGGATACTAAAATTTGATTTTTTTTCGTTTATTATTTTATTTTATTTTATATTGCTTCTCGGCCAATTAACGGGTACTATGTCAAATATTCATTTAACACGCACCCAATAACCAGTTGCCACATTCTTGAGACTTGCGATATTAATCGTCTTACAGATCCAGACTCTCTCTCTCTTCCTTAGCTTGCATCCCACATGGTAGTGGGGTCTGCTTTCCTCACTGCGCTCCTCCACTTCGCCCTATCCTGAGCATCGTCCTAAGAGACATCACATTCCTGCATGTCCTCAGCCACCAGGCGTTTCCATAATTTTTTGGGACGCCCTCTGGATCTTTTGCCAGAAACTCGATGGTCCAGTGCAGTGTTTCCTATATATTCTGGCGATTTTATAAGGATATGCTCGAACCACCTCAGCTTATTCTCTATCAGCTTATCGGATACATCGCGTACACCCAGGCTACCTCTAATATATTCATTTCGTATTTTCTCTCTTCTCGTGACGCCGCACATCCACCTAAGCATCTTCATCTCGGCTGTTTGCACTGACTGAACTTGTCTTCGAGTGACGGTCCAGGTCTCGCTACCATTTGACACAGATCCTAACTATGACCGATGCTTTAGTGTGAGTGGTCCTATTAAGTGGAATTCACTGCCTCTAGATGTCCGCAGTGCTCAAAGCAAGAGCACTTTCACTAAAGGATTAAAAACAGCTTTGTTTCAGAGAGCAGCACAACATTAACCTATCAGCGCCCTTGGTATGATCTCGAATCATTAAACGGCGCTATACAAATAAATTATTATTATTATTATTATCCAGACTGAAAACACAATTAAAAATTGTGTCTCCACCGGGAATCGAACCCGGTGTTTTCACATGTTTTCAATCAGTTAAGAAATAATATTATATGTAAGGTACATTTTAACTTCTTTTTTTATAAAAATGAATACGTCCTTGAATCAAGTAGGTACATACATAATATGCATCCTCATATATTCTCAAAACATAAATTAACTATTTTTTTTAACTTTGTATACACCACGTGATATATACAAAGGTAAAAAAAATGTTAATTTTTGTTAAAATGTACCACAAAGATAAAAATACGATATTAAATTTGATAACATAGCATAAATGCTTGTAAACGAAATCGGTCGTGGCAGGATTCGAAATCGCGACCACTGGATTACTAACCCAATGCGTTAACCGCTCTGTCACCACCCATCTAAATATATATTTATTTATTTTAATTTCAATGTGAAGAAAACTTTAAAAAGAAAGTCGAATATGTACTCGAAACAAGCACATATACATCGTCATATATCCCCTTAACCAAGCATAGAATCGAACTTCAAATATCAGCATAAAAATCAACAGTAATCTATTCCACTTACCTTGGAGTTGCAGTAATCAACAAATTGTACAGATACATATTGATTTGGATCACTTTTTAAACGAAAAAGGTTTTTCTTTACTTTCCAATACTTTTGAATGGGTATATTATATGGGAAAATACTTACTCATAAAAAGGTTTGCCAACCCAAGTTTTTCAATTGAAAGGGTCTCTACCAATACAATATTTAATTGGAACCATACAAATATATTGAAGATGATTTTTATTTCAATAAATTCATTTTTTTGAGCAGCTCTCGAAGTATTTAAAATTCCTTGAAAATCATTTTCATATTATATACCAATAATACAATTCAATGGGTCTGTTAAATATGTGAGATCTCAAATATGCGATATATAAAGATGTTTAGAAAAATATGAGTTTTTCACTCATACTAACCTATTCATTAAAAACCTATTCAAATATCTCGTTCCTACATATACCGATAGGTTCTTATTTATATAATTTATAGGAGTAAGTACCCTAATACCGTTTATTTTAGTATTTTGACGTCATTTTATTCCTAATATTTTGTACTTGGTACAATTGTGGTAATTCAATTGGGTTCTAAACATTAAATTATTGTGTTTTTGCAGGTCCAGTTATAGGTATCTACTATTATGCTTTTTTGAATAATGAATTATTCAATTACGTATCAAGCCAATATCGAAACATGTTATATGTAACCAACACATATCTCTTAATGCAAAAATATTTGTAAATTTGAATAAACTAGTTGCATGTTACACATGAGATCCTACTGTCGATTGTGTATAGGCCACTGCCATACAAATTGTATGAAGCGATGTCATCACTAAATTGTCACACTAAATGTTCTACTCCGAATTCTGAGTAAATCCATATATACATGGAACATATATGCTGTGAAGCCTCTAAATTGGTGTTTTTTGACTTCAAAGTTGAAAAAACCGTGAAAAAATCTCGCGTATCTAGGCTTGATACTTTGTCGATATGTTAAGAGAAATATATAATCTTGGACAACTCGACATTTGGATAAAATAATTGAGATATTTATACGTTATTTATTTTATATTTATTATTTTTTGATACAATTATTGTAATACATATATACATACTTTATTTCAAACAAATTGATTTCGGTGAGTGAGAGATAAATTTATAAAAAATAAATGCTCCATTTTCTTTGAAAAACTTCTATGTCATTTCAATGTTCTCAAATTTTATAAACGCCATCGATAAAGGCGATTAAACTGTCATATAGTTTGGGCTGCAAAGAATAATAAAAATATAAAAGAATATCATATCCAAACTCACGATGAAATTTGTTCAAAAAATAATATAAAATTTTCGAATATACCCAACTCTCCACTGTAAAGTTAATAATGTTCGAGAAATTGGACGAAAATGTATTATTTTTATAAGTCTTTCTCCCCAACTCACCGTTTAAAACAATAAAGTGTTGAATATAATTCAATGTTTTCTCCAAAGGGAAGGGGAGGGGGGTTTCAATTTATTTATTTATTTTTTCCTGTACAATTTTTTATTTAATTGTTGAATCTTTTCCTGTTTTTCAATCACCAACCATTCTGCTTATGAGGATCGAAAAACGACAGATAAATAAAATACAATATTATTCTCAAAAGTCCGCAGATTTCAAATGACTCGTCGTCAGCCTTCGTAGCTCAGTTGGTTTGATATACTGACTGCTGAGCCAAAGGTCCCGGGTTCGATTCCCGGTGGAGACAAAGTTTTTAATTGTTTTTTCGGTTAAGATCTGTGAGACGATAAATATCACAAGTCAAATTTTTGCGCTTTCTTAACTACAAAATGAGTTGCTCCATAGAAGATATAAATTATCCCGACTTGATTCGTGGCTTTCGATTGCACTCTTTGGCCAATCGAAGAAGATGTCTGAATGTTTCTTTTTTGTATAAGTAAGTCAACGGAGAGATGGACTGCATCGAACTTGTGAGTGCGGTTAAATTTCACGTCCCGAATAGACGGACAAGACAATCGGTGATGTTTCATGAGGTAGCAGCTTCCACGCACTATTTTTTAACTCACCAATACCACGATTACATAGGTTTGGTAATGAACTGTGTGTTAATGCAGATATTTTCAGAGATAGGTTGCCCGTCTTCAAAAAAAATTTATGGATTATTCATAATATCGATAGTTTTCCCTCTTATACATACATACCATCACGCCATGTCCCTCACGGGGTAGGCAGAGAGAACCGAACGCCACATTTTTCTATCTTGACACACATTCATCGACTCATCAACATTCATACATCGTCTTATACATGTTCGTCTGTTGTTCATGCTTCTTACATTTCCATCTTTCAAAATATCGTTTACATGGTCGTGCCATCCTTTTCTTGGGCGCCCGCGACCTCTTATTCCGTTCCTGTCAGCTTTGTATATTTTCTTCGTCAGGCGTTCTTTGTTCATTCTCCCCAAGTGGCCAAACCATCTCAATGTGTTAACTTTCATTCTGTTAATTACATCTTTCTTTATCTTACATTCTTTCCTTGTATCTTCATTCCGAACTCATACATCATTCTGTTACAAATTCTTCTAAGCGATCTCATTTCAACTGCATTTATTCTGCTTTCGTGCGACTTCTGCCATGTCCAGGTCTCACTTGCATACGTCAGGGTTGGCACTACGATTGCGTTATGAATGGCAACTTTAGCGTCTCTTGATATGTTGCGATCATTCATAACTGGTCTAAGTGCTCCATTCACTCTGTTTCCTGCGATAACTCTTCTTTCAATATCCTTATCAGGCCGTCCATTCCGTTGGAACATACTACCCAGATAGACATACTCGTCGACTTGTTTCCCTCTTATTATTATTTATTATTATTTTTTTTGTTGTCATTGGTACATTGATTGATAAATTTATTTCTTTGTGTAAACAATTTTATTTTTTCTTTTATTAATGTTGGTTGGGCTCATTTCAAAGTTCTTTTTTCAGATGGTTAAAATTTTGTTATAATATTTGCAGCATTATTATTGTTAATTTTATATTGTACTGTTTGTAAGGTGTCTAATTCTAACTCTCTATTTCTTTTTTGTCTATTTTAATGTAAATCAATAATTTTATGTTTCTATATTTTTATATTTGTCTATATTTTTATTTTTATCTCTATTTCTAATTTATTATTAGTATTGTAACAAGTAAATGGCTTATGCTGTAAGTATATATTGTATAAACAAATAAGTCTCCCGAATGTGTCAACTAGTTTTGGGTGCATGTTTTGAGAAATACAATTATGATGTCTTTGATAGGGATATTGAAATG
The DNA here is from genome assembly GCA_963576475.1 of Molanna angustata. Classification (NCBI taxonomy): domain Eukaryota; kingdom Metazoa; phylum Arthropoda; class Insecta; order Trichoptera; family Molannidae; genus Molanna; species Molanna angustata. The sequence continues at coordinate 5,101,911 of OY754973.1, read as the reverse complement.
TAAATAACAACCTGGCCTGAAAATGATACTCAAATATGTTCATTCGTTTGTCACTCACAAACTCCCACGAGGTTTCAAAACTACTGAAATAGTTTCACTGATCAAACCCAAAATAGCTGCGACTCCACCAGGAATTGAATCCGGAATCCTATGAGAGCCTTCAAGGCCGACAATTACTGAGCCAATTTTCGAACCTGTTAGTGTGGAAATAATATTTGAATTGTAATGAATCGGGGCCGGATCCACCGAAGGGATTTTTAAATTAAGCGCGCCGAGCGCCTAATACTCTAGATGCGGCCCTGTATCGAATGTTGAATAACGGGCAATGAATATAATATAGATATTATGAATGAAGCTATAATATGGGAATAAGCCATTATGTAAATATTGTAATAGAGAATCGAGAGGTTTAAATTAACCTTTGTGACTGTCTGAGAGGATGAAGCTGCTGCTCTGATGATGATGATGATATTCAGCTTACACTATTTCAGACAAAACGGCACAACCCAATTACCACCTATTATAGCACTCAGGTAATATGAAGATTCCCAAAATTTTATTTACAATATTCATATACTTATGTATAATAAATTAAAATTTTAATATTTTATTCTTCATGTTTTATGTAGACCTTTGGGTCTGTTATAAGAGTACTTTGCGAATTGGACTCCCAGCTATCTCTCCATCCTCAAGGCGATATATATCGCGAGGACGGGTCCCATGAGGCTGATTGTGCAGCACGACATGAAGAAGTCTGATGCTATTCATCCTTTGGACGTGATCATACCAGTCCGTCCTCCGCTGTGTACTCTATCTGATGATATCATCAACCTCACATATTTTCCTTATTACGGTGTTCCTCACTCAGTCTCTCAAGGTTCTGCCTTCAATAGTCCTCAGTGTCCTCATTTCTGAAGTTCTCAGCATTTGTTTACTTCTGACTGTGTCTACTCGTGCCTCCAAGCCATATGTCTACATTGGTCTTACGCATGCCTTGTAAATTCTCATTTTGCTCTTTATGGCCAAATCCTCATTTTTTTCCAGATAGTGGATTGTAGGGCGCCGGAGACTGCAGCTGCATTATTCTTCTTCTTCTTCTTCCTAGCCTTCCCTCCACTGCTGGATGTTAGTGTCCGACCGAAGGTCAGACTTTGGCCGAAGCCGATTGTTCGGCCTTAGCCGTAACCTTCGGCCGAAGCCGAAGCCGAAGGTTTGATTTTACTAAAAAAAATCGATTAAAATAATAAATAATCAGCTTTCGTGACTTAGTTGGTTAGATATCTAACTACTGAGCCAAGGGTCCTGGGTCGTTTGATTTTACTAAAAAAATTCGATTAAAATTATGGATAATCGGCTTTCGTGACTCAGTTGGTATGATATCTGACTACTGAGCCAAGGGTCCTGGGTTCGATTCCCAGTGGAGACACAGTTTTTATTTGTGTTTTCAGTCTGGATCTATGAGATGATAAATCTCACAAGCCTGTAGAATGTGGCAACTTGTTATTGGGTGCGAGTTAAATTAATATTTGACATAATTCCTACCTGTTAGTTGCTCGAGAAGCAATATAAAATATAATAACCATATACAACGTTATTTCTATCGAATGTATACGGTACTATGTTATCTGATATCTTGCTCTGAATCTACATAGTTGGATGAAATTGTCATGTTCGCGCATGTTTTTACAAGTTTTAACTGTTTTTAGCGGCTGAGAAAAAGCTTCGGCTTCGGCCGAAAATTTGGGTTATTTTTGGCCGAAGCCGAAGCCGAAGCTTCGGTCGGACACTACTGGATGTAAGCCTATTTCGTCTGTCTCCATTTTTGTCTATTCTGTGCCGCTTCAATCCATTTATTTCCGGCGACCACAACAATATCTCTTCTGTGGCCGACCGACACCTCTTTTATATTCCCACGGCCTCCACTTTAAGACTTTGGGAGTCCATCTTGAATTTGGCTGTCTGGCCACGTGTCCTGCCCATTGCCATTTCAATTTTGCAATCCGATCCATGATATCGGCGACTTTTGTTCGGCGTCTGATTTCTGTATTTGTAATTCTATCTCTCAGACTTATGCCCAACATTTGCCTACTTACTACTTACAGGTTGTCGTCCTTAATGCTGAGGCTCGTGGCCATCATGTGACCTGCTGAGGACCATTGCTCTCCAGATATTCCTATCAGCCGCCAGATGAATGGCTCTATGAGTGACGTAGCTTATTTTGTCGGACCAACACATCTTCGATCTGCCTCTCGGTCTTATTACAGGCGCTTTTCCGACCATAATGAGCTTTCAAGGTTGTCTTCCCCTCTACGAGCTATATGTCCAAAAAAACTCATGTATCCATTCAAGACAAAGAGACGAAAATCTCACGAAGATGAGAACATTGTTCTCGAAACCAGTCGACAGTTATTTGTGCTCATTAGTAGTGTATACTAAGTTATTATTTATATTATAAAATATATATTTTTTTTAAGTATTTTCATGTTCACCGCGCATTTTGAATGTACAAAGTGCATATTTCGGTGATAATTGACTGGTGTATGAGGATCCATAAATGTGGCGTGCTTTTTTATTTAATTCACACCTACATACTGGTTACTCCACATTGTTGGATATCCCGTAATAGAATAAATGAATGGATAAAAAAATAACCCATTTTCTACCCTTAACATTAAACGATACTACACCCTTGTGCAAATTAATGTGGACAAATCATATTTTTTCATACTGGAATAGGATATGTTTCACGTTTCGTTATGAGAACTCTATAAGCAGCTATTAACGTTACTTTAGTGTTAGTTAGTCGTCAGTTAACCTCAATCATGCTCGCAGGCAGATTGTTGAAGGAGTATTTTACCAATTTTTGATTGTTTCTAATTTTTGGCTTACGTCTGAGATTTTTTGTCTTTTCCTTTAATTTTTAGAGACAGTTTAGGTAAACATGGGCAATGGATATTTCAATAGAAGTTCATTCTAAGGTAAATATGCTGTCTATACATACTGAAAAGACTCAAAGGCAGTTTGCAGAAGAGTGTGGCATTTCTAAAAGTGCAGTTAACAAAATGATCAAACTCCATAGAGAAACTGACTCAATTTTACCTTGGAGAGAGGGAAAATGTGGCCGAAAAAAAAAACTCACAAAGAAAGAAGATTGGCTATTTTTAAGAAATAGTAAAATAAACCCCACAAAGACCAACAACGACTTACAGAAAGAGCTGGCTGTCACTGGAACAAGTATACATGCCTCGACAGTACGGCGTCGTCTTCTAGAAGTTGGAAAAAAATCTCGAATACCCTTAAAGAAACAATTCTTGACTGGTGTTAGGAAGAAGAGAAGGGTGGCTTGGGCCTAGAAATATAAAGGGTGGACCCAAGATGACTGGAAAAAGGTATTGTTTTCAGACGAAAGTTATTTTTTTGTCCAGGGCATGCGTCATCAGTTTGTTCATCGGTCCGATAGTGAATCACTTTCGTCAGCTCATATTCAGCAGTCTGTCAAACATCCCGAGAAGCAAATATTTTGGGGATGTTTCTCTTTTAATGGTACAGGATCATTAGTACCCATAACAGGGATGACAAATAGCGAAAAAATATATAAAGTTTTGCAAGATAGAATGGTCCCTGAGCTATCAAAAATAAATTTAGAAAAATCAATTATCCAGTAAAACCTGGCACCTTGCCATTCATCAAAGAATGTCAAAAAATTCTTTACAGAGAATGGTATAAACGTTTTGGATTGGCCTGGCAACTCACCAGACCTCAAACCAACTGAGGAATTGTGGTCTATCTGTAATAGAAGGCTCAGAAAAGTCAGAAAGATGAAGTGTACAACAAAAAGCAAGTTGATTTAAGCTATGATTGAAGTGTGGTAAGGGGAACCAAAAATCCAAAACAATAGCAAATCGCTGGTAGAACAATACCAAAATGCATTGAGATGGTGCTGCAAGCCTAGGGTGGACATATCAAATATGAATTTATTTTATTTTGTATATGATTTAATTTTTTGTAAGAAGAAAACACATTTTTAAGAAAAATTAGTCTTGTCCACATTAATTTGCACAAGGGTGTATAGTTATCAATAGTCACAAAATCAATTCAGAAAAAAAAACAAATCTCTTCATTATTATGTTTTGTTCTCCTCATCATTTTCATTATCATGGTTTGTTCTTATCATATTCTTTATTATCAATGTTTGTTCTCCTGAAACTGTTCATTTTCTTGTTTTGTACTCCTCATCTTCATTATCATGGTTTGATTTTCTCAAAGTTTTAATGACCTTGATTTTTTCTCCTCATGCTCTTCATTATTATGGTTTTTACTCGTCATATTCTTAATTATCATAGTTTGTTCTAATCGTAGGTATTCTTCATAATCATGGTTTTTTTTACTACCATAATCTTCATTATCATGGTTTATTCTTCTCATTCTCATCATTATCATAGATTGTTCTTCTCGTATTTTTCATTATCATGGTCTGTTCTCCTTATACTCTTCAATATCATTGAGACAAAAATATTTTTTAACAGATTTTTAATTATCTCAATAGAGACGAAGTTGGAATAATTACTGTAGGAGAATCGGGAAATCAAGGCACCTACAGGGCTTACGACCTGTCATCGGCTGGTTTACGTGATCACTTTATGCGCTTGCGCAACGTTCACCAATTATGCCTTTTTTAATGAGATCCCTATCAATTCAATTTTGAAAGTTCTATATATTGTAATACTGAAATTCTTTTCGCTTGAAAATAAGGAATTTTTACTACAGCCATCTATGGGTGAAATTATGAACAACAATCTTATTATTTTTATTTATTTTGTTGGAACGCCATCTATTGAGAGAATTTGTTTTTTGTAAATAATGAAAGCTACAATTCTTATATCTGAGGTGACAATGCATTTTTCGCATAGAAGTCACCCCTGAATTGCGCCAGACTTATAAGGTCATTTTTGTCTTATCAGACGTATAAGAGAAATCAGGGGTGACTTCTATGCGAAAAATGCATTGTCACCTCAGATATAAGAATTGTAGCTTTCATTATTTACAAAAAACCAATTCTCTCAATAGATGGCGTTCCAACAAAATAAATAAAAATAATAAGATTGTTGTTCATAATTTCACCCATAGATGGCTGTAGTAAAAATTCCTTATTTTCAAGCGAAAAGAATTTCAGTATTACAATATATAGAACTTTCAAAATTGAATTGATAGGGATCTCATTAAAAAAGGCATAATTGGTGAACGTTGCGCAAGCGCATAAAGTGATCACGTAAACCAGCCGATGACAGGTCGTAAGCCCTGTAGGTGCCTTGATTTCCCGGTTCTCCTACAATAAATATTCCAACTTCGTCTCTATTGAGATAATTAAAAATATGTTAAAAAATATCTTTGACTCCCGACAGGGAAAAAAATCCAATGTTTGCGCATATGCAATAATAAAAATATTCGAGACAAAAATAAATAAAATAAAATATTCTAATTTAGGTATTCAATAGTTGAAGAACCACTTGCTTAGTGGCAGCGAGTCTACGATCTACGACAGAAGTGAGCTTTGGCAGTCTCTTTAAAGTCACCAGATGATATTCCTACACTTGGTCTTCAGCCAAAATCCCTGTTTAATGAACTACCCTGACAATCACAAGACCTTACGTTCTATATTTTGTAATGTACCTTCGAACGGAGAAGCTTGCAACGGAACTGATATTCTTAAATCAAAAATCTATACCAATGAATCACATTCGGTAGAATTATTTATCAGGAGGGTGTATAAACCTAAACATCGAATTTTGAAATAAAATTTCTCGAATCTATTTAACAGTGTGTTCTTAAAAATACCATAGAAAATTTCAACATTTGTCTAGTAAGTAAGAAAACATAATTTTAAATATCCTGTTTTACAGAATACAAAGTCGTAGAGAAATAGATATTTTCTTCTACTCTCGATCCATGTATATAAATAAGAAAAGTGATTAAATTTGGGTTCAACCATAGTTCAATATTTAAACCACGTTTATAAACAACACTCAGTTAAACATCAATTATAATTTTTTAATACTTATCACCACGAGTGATTTTCGACATATTTTAACTGTTGACAACTATTTTAACGCGTTCTTCAAAGAAACGGCCGCTTCGAAACAAATTCACCCGACTTTAAATAAATAGGTACATGTTATGTGTAAATAATGTTATGTGTAAATAAATAAATACATTTCGTAAATTACATTTGTGTGCGTTCCAATTAGACACAAACATGAAAATGAATTCGACAACAGTGTACATATAACTTGTTACTATAATAGTGTTATTATATAAAACATTAGTTTTGACATGACAGAACATCCATATTGGTGAGCACAATGACTTCATTTGAATAACATATTTTGATATAACATGTTTTAAAGTTGTTCTTAGTTTTACAAAATAATAATAAAATAACACTTTTGCTAGCACGCAACGGCTTTCAGAGGTAAACAAATATAAATTGAAATGTCGAATGGGTTGTGTCTTAAATACTTCATATTAAAACGAGGTTCTTAATGGGATAGGCTAATAAATAACCTAGCGCCAGCTGTCCTTCCTTGCAAATAGTCATCGTTTCGCTATGATTATATATTTTTAATTCTGCACCTACTACATCTCGGAACACTATTATAATATACCTTTTATGTCAAAATATCAATTACTGTACGTCTGATTGACGACCCCATAATTGACTGATGGATTGCAATCACTAGACCACAGACGTAAGGTCAGTACCTACTCTAAGTTTATTCTTTAGATACTAACACGGGAGATGCTCAGAAGAACTTGCACCCCTGGTCCCTCTTCCTCCAATTCACACAATAGTCAAACATTTTACTCAATCTCAACATCCGTTCACAGTAAATCTTTAATATAGGTACATGAACCATTCGCTTCTCGAACTCTTTTTTTAACACAGCAGCCCGGCTGTGTAACGATCTTCCGAACCCTAATAGCTGGTTTCCCCTACGTAGCCATGTTAAAAAAAACAATGTACATACGCAATATCAAGTTGTCATGTTATGAAAACTAACGATATAAATTGAATAGAATGAACATTTCAATGGAAAAACTCTCCGAGATCGTGTTCGAAATTTTCAAATAAGGAAAACATGTGGAATAGAGGACAACGTTCGGTCGAGTAAATCCAGAAGAAGACAGAAAATGAAATCCCCTCTGGTCACCGCCTACCCGGAAGACCGCCCAAGAGATGTAAGGATAGTTGGACTTCGTCATCCTAGGAGGCATAGTTTCTGAAGAACAGACCAACTAGGACTACTTCAAGAAGAAGAGAATGAACACTCCAGACTGAAAACTGTCTTCACCGAGAGTCAAATATCTTGATCAATACTTACTTTACTTTTCCTGTGGCCCTGCTAAAGGCATCCTTTTCACCCATGTGAACAGCGTCTAAGATTTACAGCCTTGCTTCAAGTTTTCTAACCCAGTCCACCGCCTTTGGACTCGCCTCCGGGTTCCCTCGAATTTCCAGAGCTTGCAGTCCTGCACCATATGGTTTACTGTCTGCTCGGCCCCACATTCACAATTTGGGTTTTCTCTCTTCCACCATCTCCAAAGCAAATACTTGCGACAGCCTTGCTCTGTTTTGCTGCTCCCATGTATTATGAAGTAACGGGTGTCTTTACAGGAAAACATGTATATGACGTACGATTCTCTCTGCTTACCTTATTAGAGACACGACTTGATATAATGTGGGTAGCATTTAAATGTTTAAAAAAGTACCTGCATATTCCATAGGTATATTTGCGAAGTGATTTAGTGTGATTCGCAAAAAAAGATTATGTAGTTGAATGTCGTAGTTTATTTATCCCTGGTGAAATTTAAGCCAAGAAGGCATGCCAACTTTGCCATTAAATTGATTCTTTTAGAAAGAAAATTTGATAACAAAGTTTCACGTGTTTAATTGTTATATTTCATTTATGTACCTTCCTACCTACCTGAACTAGACTAGAACCCACCTGTCTTTTGCTAGTCATTTTTCAACACACTTTGTTTTCAAAACGCTTTACCTCCAATTTTAAGAGTTTAAATATATCAATTTTATTTTTAAATTCAATTATATATGTTTCTTTTCTATATCGATTAGCTGCCAATTTCTATTATCTTTTTAACGTATTGCTTATTAGTAATTTGTTTTTTATTTCATAATCACACTTTAAATGTTGTTTAATAATATTTTTTTTATTTATTTATTTTATAGAATAAACAGCAAACAAGAAAAATTCATTCAACATTACAGTGACAATTTTCATATTGCCAATTATAGTATTCTAAAATATATGTAGGTATTACAAGATGTTAACAATTTTGAAAACAGGATGGGAACGGAGAGAGTTAAGGAGGGGAGTGGGGGGAAGCATTGACCATGGGAAACTCATATTATGATTTATACCCCACGTGTCCTCAATATATGAATAAAACTAAGTTAAATTATATTTAATTTAATTAAATTAAATTCCTATTAATAAGTTTTTTATATAGTACACCGAAGTAGTTCATAATTTCTATTGTACTTAAGTTTTTTTCTTCCTTTGTTTTTTTTTATATCTTTTTAAATTGCCCCTTTTTATTGTAATAAGTTAATACTATTAATATATTGGTATGTAGGTACATATTTTTTTTCCTCTAATATTTATGTATTTATCAGGTACCTATGTTTTTTGTATAATTTGTAAAAGACAATTTGACAATTTAAAATTATTTTGTATAAATCCTTCAATACACAAAAATAGAAATATATAACGTTTCACTACACATGTAAGTTAGCTAAAAATTAATTGGGTTAGGACAGTGGTCACGAGTTCGAATCCTGCCACGACCGAAATCGTTCACCTATAGCACAAGCATTTATGCTTGTTCGAGGGAACGTATGAGGATGAGTATTGTATACTTACTAGTTAACTAAACATATTCATTATTTTTTACGGCGTTCCTCACAATTTGGGGTAACCAGCGACAGGTATGCATTACCTTCTAAAAGGAACACGACACATGCATGAATTCCCGTCTCGTCTCACCTTTAAAGGCATTCCATTAAGAATGGGTGGTGAAACTCATTTGTGAACTATGTGAAATGTTATTTTGTCTCTTGTATTTTCGATAACCCGACTTTTTACGAACACCCAAAAACGATGATTATTTTTTTATTTATTTATTTTTTTTTTTTTTTGTTTTGTTCTGACTTGTGTTTTTTTTTCTCTTTGGTTTTGAACCACAATATTTTACATTATGTATTTAATTTATATGTGCTATCTGTAAATGGACTAATGTATTTATCATATTTGTAATAAAAGTTTGTATATGGTCTGTAGATATGCCAATTGAAATAAAATAAAATAAAAATAAAAAATAAAACAGAGCACTAATCCGGTGTCTCACAGGAGTGATATAAAAATGGATTTAGCACACTTTAGTTTGTGTTGTGATTATTTTGGCGCATTAGAGGTAAATGTGTATAAGTAAGTCAATAAAAATATATTATCGTTAGTGTTTTTATTTTGTTCACAGCAGAGCCTAAGTTCAGTGCGGCCATTGTGAACGTGACTGTACCAGTTGGAAGAGAAGCAGTACTGGCTTGTATAGTACAAGATCTATCCACATATAAGGTAATAAATATTATTATCAAATATCATGTTTTTATCTTTGTGAACAAAAATGAACTATAAAAAAAATGTTAAAAAAATGAACTATATTTTTAACTTTGTTTACACCACGTGTCAATTGAATTAGCGACCGGTTTCGGAACTAACCGTTCCTTTCTCAGGCAGAATTTCAACTAAACGCAGAATGTGACTGTGTGCTTAAAAGAAGGCTATGTATTTGGATATTGGTGGGAGGTCATTAGGGGCGGGTCTTGTGTAGAATGGCTTTGATTGGTAAAATTGATGGAAAGGGGAAACATATTCAAAAGTGGGCTCTAAGTTAAATTTACTTGATTATTTAGAATATTTCTTTTTGAATTAAATCCTTTTTTGATTCAAGTGACTCTAAATTATCTAAGCGTAAACCTACTTTATTAATGTGTGTTCTTTTGTACCTGATTGAATATTAAATTGGTTGTGTTTTAGTATTAAATGTTTCGCGAATTCCGAGAAGTTAACAGTGAATTTGGGTTTTTTGTTTTTTGTAAAATGTGTAAACTGCAACACACCCCCCTCTACGATGAAAATTCTCAAGTTATTTGCCAGAAAATATGCTTTTGAAATATTTAAAAAATTTCTTCAAACAATTTGTTTATTTATTTAAAAAACAAAGATCATTTTGGAAAGATTGACCTTCAATGGTATCTGACGGAGTGTTTCCACCAAATGAAGTGTCTTTAGATGAAATAGGTACGAGATTTCTAATAGACTTCATTAGTAAACATAAAATACACTTTTGAAAAACACAAATATTTTTCACATTATTTAAAACAGATAAATATGTTCTTAAACTCTAATACACAATCCAACAATCCCCTCCTCATTCACTGAAGATCCTTCCTCCTCCTCCTCATCCTGAAACATACTCCTTAACTGTATATGTGTATATCATATGGCAATATCTTCCAACTAATTAAGGACGTCCAACCAGCCATTTAGAACCTTATATCATCTATAATGTCGAAATACAAATATTTATCAATACTTACAAATATTCGTAATAACTAGTGCTCTTCATTGTTTACATTTATAATGCATACTGACTTTAATAACGCATATGCAATAATAAAAATATTCGACTTTAATAACCTTTGACTTAGAAGTATTCATACTGAATCCATTTTGCAAACATCCCTCATATACCATATTTACCAGACCACATGCTATAGGTAATATGAAAATCTTCAGATTGTCAATTTTCTTGCAATTAATTACATCTTTCTGCACCTTACATTCGTTCCTTGTGCCTTAATTTTATAACTATTTTTTTTTTTAATTTTTATTTAAACCTAACAAACATACAGTCACATACAAACAAATATTACAACAAACTCAATTTTAACAATATATCATAGACCAATTTTATTTGCAGATATTACATTATCTTTTTAAGCAGCACAGTGTAAAACAATTGCTATTCAATATTTAGTAGGTACTGAAAATTCAGAAGAAAAAATACAAAAAGAGGGAAAGGAAGGTTATGGCATTCGCAGTCAAAAAGAACAAAGCAGCAATCAGCTACCGTAAACCTCTAAGGGTCTCAGAGACTTTATCTTTTTTTAATATACATATTTTTTGTAAAAAAAAAATAACAGAACATGCATTTTTTTTTTTTTTTTATTACGGCGCTGGCCGATTTACTAATGATATTAATAACAATTAAGCACTACAAATAATAACACTCAATTATTATTATTACCATTATACACTTCCTCAAAAGAATTAGCAGATCAATGCGTAAATTGTAAATTATTTAAAAGAGCAAAATAAAATGCAACAAACGCATCATCAAGCTTTCAATTGGGAATAGTTCACCCATCCAGACACTTAACATATCAAAGGATTAGGCTCTGAGGAGGTCTCTATACTACCTAACAACCCTACTGATTCCCGAATATTAACGTTTAAAAAATCTTTAACGATTCGACATGTATTCATAATTACCGTTTTTTGCATTTTTATTATTAAATTTTTCGATAAATCTATAATTTCTAAATTACGGATTAACGATTTTGGAATAATGCCAGTGGCTGAAATAATGAACGGTAATATTATTATTTCACGAGAATGCCAAAGTCTTTTAATCTCATTACCTAAAGCGGTGTATTTTCTAATTTTTTCATCAAAAGTTTTTATAATATTACTAGAATTTGGAATAGCCACGTCGCAAATAATAAATATAATATATTTATTAAAATAAAATTTATTTTATAAAATAAATATAATTTATTCAATATTATTGTGTATGATTATAATTAGTCTGTTGCTATGCACATTTTCAAGTTGTACTGTATTTAACCTATATCTGAACTTCCTTAGCCATAAAATATTGTTGAAGAATACGTAAGGTACTTCTATAAAGTCATTAGAAAAGTTTTCCTTCGAGGTGAAGTTTTACTGCTCTTCTGGTCTAAAATGCATCCACGTGACTGCCGACTGCAACTGACCTCCTGCAGTCTGCATATTACATAATGCAAGCTCGCACGTGTTGTCCATTACTAAATTATGAACTCCAAAGTGATAAAGTGGCCCATTTTGGGAGTCCAGTTGGAAGCATCGGTCCTGGGAATATTTATCGATTACACCTCGGGCAGAACTTTATCGCTGTCGTTTTGAAAACCTTCAAAAATGAAAAGGGAAGATGTATGAGACCTCGAACGAGGATCGTAACCTGCCCCAGAGACATACTGTTTTATTCACAATCGTAAAATAGTTGGTTTATTTATGTGTGTTTATCGCTTTGAACTGACAAAGAAATTCTTGTTATGGAATCGCTATTTGATTCGTGGAAGGATGGGTTGATTCACCGAAATAATTTCAGAACTTGCTTTGGGATAAGTTCAGGGAAATATGTATATTCATTACGTTTTTGGATTGAAGAATAAGACTTGATTTATAAGTTTGCAAATTTATCATTTTTTTGTCAATATACATCCACAATTAGGCGAAACCGATATTTTTTCAAAATGAAACAATTAAGTTTTTAGCACATTGCTTGCATAAAACCTTCCAATGATGGTTTATTGGAAGGTATAGTTTTCTTCTAATAAATTGTTTCTTATGTTTTATTGAAAGGAATAGTTTTTTCTTCCAATAAATCTTCTAATGAGCTTCATTGGAAGGTATAGTTTTTTCTTCCAATAAATCTTGTATTTTACTTTATTGGAATGTATTTTTTTCCTTCCAATAAATCTTTTATTATGTTTTGGTATAGTTTTTCTTCTAATAAATCGTCTCTTATGTTTTATTGGAAGGAATAGTTTTTTCTTCCAATAAATCTTCTAATGAGCTTTATTGGAAGGTATAGTTTTTTCTTCCAATAAATCTTGTATTACGCTTTATTGGAATGTATTTTTTTTCTTCCAATAAATCTTTTATTATGTTTTATTAGATGGTATAGTTTTTCTTCCAATATCTTCTATTATATGCTTTATTGAAAGGTGTAGTTTTTTTTCCAATAAAGCTTATATAATGCATTCGTTTAAACCAATTATGACTATAAAAAGCATTAAAATTTAATATATCTCAATGGACAAAAAAAAAAATTCCCAAAATGACTGGCTTTGGTGTTTACATTATACTCAGCGGAAATTATTCCAGAAATTGTCCTCCTCGTCGCAACAAGTAGATAAAAGTAATATCTATAGACATAGTTTCTGGAATCGCGTCAAGTATATATATCCAAAATATTTAGTTTATGTATAAACTATAGTTTAGTTTTGGTTCATCGGTGGTTGGATCAATGAGGACGGGGGTGTGTCGGTAGAAATGGAGGACTATATTACACACCATCATGATGACGATCCTTAGCAATGAAGAAAATAACACTGATGATGATTAATGATTTATTTTGGAGCCGTAATTCTAACGGGCTGATATGAATTAAGTGTAGTCACGGCCTACCCCTTCGATCTGCTGAACGTACTACACTAGCTATCCCCATTCACAATATAGAAGTTTTCAGCACTTCTTTTCAAGTACAATCAGCTAGACTGTGGAATAACCTAAGTGATGAAGTAACGTCATCTCAATCCATTCAAATATTTAAAGGTAAACTAAAAAAACTTTATCTGTCAAACAGTTTCTGAATTCCTTCTGTATTCTTCCGTAACCTCCTTCTTTTTCTCATTGCTATGATCTGTGTTATTTTTATTATTCTTTTTTTAAAAAAAATAAAAAAAAAAAACTCTTTTTTATTTTATTTTTTCACTTTGTTTTTTTCTTCTTACTCCTCTATTTTATTATTTTATCAATTTATTTCTCACTAAATAAGTATAGTACCAATTTAACTTCAGAGACTTCACGTTGCTCGGGTTGGTTGGAAGAAATTGCCTTATGGCAATAAACCCGTCTTTGTACACCTGTACATAAATTATATAAATAAATACATTTCTAAAAATATACAAGATGATTGAAGATTTTTATCATACAAGTTTGCTAAGATCAGTACCACTTCAATTGTAAAATCTTCACTCTGTCCTTAGCATTTTGAAGTAAGAAAACACATTGACGAAAAATAAAACTCTAACATTTCTTCAAAAAATACCTGATTCATATTTTTACTCAAAATTTGAAAGCTCGTTCTAAATTCACGTGTTTCCGTTTTTTTTCACAGTTATATTACTTACTTACACTCGTATATAGGTATAGGGTGTATAATAATATATACATAACTCAGTGTAAATAATGGTAGGTTGGCATTGAGAAGAATCTCTGAAAATGTTTCGCTTCGGTGGTAGCAATAATTAAATGCTTGTAGAAGCGTGATACTTATCCGATACATTCATGTGACGTTCCCGTAGACAAATAATACGCAATTAAGGAAATATACACACAATATCGCTTTATACATACTCACATGGAAAGTGTGAATATGTAATGATTTGAGAAAGAGAAACAAGACCAAATAAATTAAATAGTATAAAGGAAAGATATTATAAGTTCATAGCTTCCAACTCATCGTACCAATATGCACAAAACATGGCAATTCATAGAATATGCAAGTGTGAGTGGTCCTATTTAGTGGAATTCACGGCCTCTAGAAGTCCGCAGTGCTCATAGCAAGAGCACTTTCACTAAAATGACTAAAAACAGCTTTGTTTCACAGTGCAACACAACATTAAACTATCTGCGCCCTTGGTATGATCTCGAATCATTAAACGGCGCTATAAAAATAACTTATTATTAGGTATTATTATGCGATACCTACAACAACAGGTTTATTTCACCTCAGTTCCACAACATTTAAATGAAGAAAGGGCTTTGTACTCTCTTTCATTAGACGAATGGTCTGCCTTCATTTCATAAGCAGATCCAAGAGCTTCGTTGACTAAAAATCCTGTAATGTTACAAGGTCACTCCATCGAGTAGGTGAGCGATCTTTGTCAAGTTTGTCAGATAACACTTCCAAAGTTTGACAATAGACAGTCCTTTATCTGTAATTAATTTGGTATGATCTATACAGCAGTCATGACCTCCCCAGAGATGAAAGGCCTCAAGATGACAAAGCCATATATGTAAAAGGCTGCCTGCGAGATGTCATAATACGGAGGAATAAAAAAATGCGAGCCAGCAGCATGGTACGCATCTTCTTATAAGATCTGTGTGCCTATCATATAGCAATGGGCAAGAGCGGACACTTTCAAGACCAAAAATATTTTGAAGACTGCGTAAATAAAATTCTACGTGGCATTGCTGGAAGGACCTTCCATGGCTGAATAAGAAACACGACAAGCCGTGAAGTATGTGCGGTCCGAAATGTGGTCTGGTAATAGCATATGCAGAGGTTAAGTCATACGAGAATCCCACATATAGTTATATTCCAACTACGAAAAGTACAGCGTCAACAAGGAATACCCCTGTAAAGATTCTTGAGATAGCTGATGCCCAGCATCTCAAAGGTCCCGGGTTCGATTATTGGTGGAGACACAGTTTTTAATTGTGTTTTTAGTCTCGATCAGTGATACGATAAATATCGTAAGTCTTCAGAATGTACGCAACTTGTTATTGGGTGCGTGTTATATTTGACACAGAACATGTTAGTTTTAGTATATAGCACAACTCTGTTCCCCGATATGAGGAAGGGGGGCTTTATGTGGTGATGTCGATGTCGAGCTAAACAAACTATAACCGATGGGTATCATAAAATCGACCCCAACTCAATGGTTACCGGTGCTGTCCAACATTGCTTCACTAGAACTCCGTAGATCCTATGCCACAATCAGAGTGAAATATCAGTATAAAATCCCAGTTGCCAGTTTTCAATAAAAAATACTTAAATCCCGAAAACCCATTTGGACAGTGGAGGCAGATAAATTCAATTTGGAAGCAGATATCTAGAGAGAAAGATGGGCCATGGAAAATAAAAAAATCTTACTTCTAATGTATGTATGTGTATGCGTTTGTATGTCAATGTCAATATGTAATGATGTATGATAAAGAGATTCATACATAATTGCTTACATCTTTTGCCTCGTACAAATTCATGCCTCGTTGCACATACACTCTCTTATTATTTCAGAATATCTTTCAAATATGTCTTGTTTATTTATTATAGAAAACAAGTGGGTTGTGGCCAACGCTAGACTCTTCACTACCAAGTCACTCTACAAAGTATTCAATTTTTATGCGAAAAATTTTCAGCATCTTCATGAAATGAGTTTTATTAAATTATTTTTTATTTAAATATTTTATAATGAAAACTTTATAATTCTTCAATGCCATTTTATGAAAGTTATGTGCCTTTTTACCAATTTGAAAATAAAAATATCAAATTTTATGTTTCTTGAGCTTGGGGTCACTTTGAAATATTTGACTGTTAAAAAAATTGAGAAGCACTATTCAGATATCCTTCAAAATCTAATGGGATATAAGCGAGTATTATATATAGAAATTTGAAAAAATAAAAAAAAATCGAATGAGTACTTTAGTCACGCGGTACCTATATAGCACATAGAATATAACACATTGTACACAGCACGCACACAGATATATTGTGATGAAACTTTCAGAATACACTCTCCGCATGATACTAGTTGATAATCTGCAATAAAAAAATAACCTTAAAAATAGCAAATAAATACCTTCCAACTTTGGGTTCTTCTTCTTTTTAGCTCCTTTCACTCTACTGCTGGATATAGGCCTCTTCCTGGGTTTTCCATTTCTCTCTATCCTGGGCACTCTGCTTCCACTCATGTCCTACCAGTTCGACAATATCGTCAGTCCATCTCCTCTGTGGTCTCCCTACACTTCTTCTATTATGATACAGTCTCCAGTACAGAATTCTGGGGGTCCATCTATATTATCCCTCTGTCTTGCCACATGACCTGCCCATTTCCCTTGGGTTAGTGAGGAGTAAAAAAAATACATAAATACATATTGAGCAAAACAGATTGACTCTGAATTTGAATCCAAATCCACTGTCATTCATTCATTCATACCATCACGGCATATACCACAATGTAGGGTAACCAGTGTCCGGGTGTGCATTACTTTATAAAAGGAAGCACAATACATGCATGTATACCTACACACCAGTTTCATCTCATCCAAAAAAGCAAGACATTCAGAATTGGTGGTGAACCTCATTGCTGGACTATGTGAGATGTTATTGTTGCCTGTTGTATTTTAGATTACCTATCCGGCTCTTTGGCTACTCCCACCACCACCATCCGCTCTGCATATTGGGAATGTAAACGGCCCCTTCACAGAACGCTAAATGAGCGACAAAAAAATGCATAGCACGAAAAGTAGCTCATGGAGCCCTCTAGATTAGCAATCCCGGCGCCATATGTACAAAAAGACCAATCAACGAATGTGAATAAAAGATTCACACTCGTGGACTGTCATTGACTTTAGATCTATTCAAATGTAAAGCATTAAAGGTGTGACTAAGATCTTACTAAACGAGTGGGTTGTAGCCAACACTAAACTCTCCGCACCATAGTAAGCGTTCATTTTTTCTTCTTGAAATGTTAACAATCTTTAAATGCATTTTATTGAAGTACATTTCTATTAGATTCTTAAACAAATATAAGATTCCCAGAAGACAAAAATTTTCACAATACACCATACACACAAAAACACTGTTACGAAACTCATAGTATGTAGGTATTTTCCACTTGATACCTGTTGAGAAATTTTAAGTAAAATTGCATTACTAGTAAGATGAGCATGTATGAGACAGTGTATCAATATTGATGAGGCGATGTATGTGTCAAGATAGAAGAATGCGGTGTTCGGTTCTCACTGCCTACCCCTTGAGGAAGATAGAAGTGGAGACTAAAAAATACACTTGTCTATAGAGACACATATAATATCAATATGAAGTTGATCACTCAATTTTCCCTAACAGAAGCTATTTAATTCTGTTATATACATTTTTCATACAAATATGAAATTTATTTTACATCGATATGGCAAACCATAGTTTTATCTCATTAAGTTTTGACAATCCTTGAATGCATTTTTGATGAGTGTATTTTTGTTGTATCGAAATTTTAAACAGTATACAAAAAAATCGATCTTTCCAGACCGTGAGAGCATTTTGAAAATTTGGACAGATGAAATCATAGAGAAGAAATTAACGGATATCTATGGAAAACTAAACAGCTCTAGGTCCTATGCACTTTACATGATGTTAATATGAAGTCAATTGGACTTTGGGCTGAAGAGAGGACACAAAAAACAACGTAAATGATGAAATCATAGAGAAGAAATCAAAAGTTGTCTATGGAAAACTAATCAGGTCTAGGTCTATGCACTTTACACATATGATGTAAATATGAAGTCGATCGGACTTATAGTTTGGGCTGTAGAGAGGACACAAAAAAAATAATTCTGTACGCCGAACGCCATACGCCGTACGCCATACATACAAGCACATCACGACGATACTCACAGTGTGCACTCTCTACATGATACCCGTTGAGAAATTGATGTAAAAAATACGCTTAAAAATTGTGAAATCATGACTCTCCACTATTCCATACTAAAAAATAAACTTAATGGGAATCAGCCAATAGTAAGGCACCATAACTATAACAAAACTTCATAAAGGCTATAAAATTGTTTTTCGAGATCACAAAATCGGCCTGACCAATGGAACCTTGAAGAGGCCCACGGGCATCAACGAGGAGCTCAGATCTATAAGAGGACACCATTGGGTGGCAACAATCCCACAGGATATGTTCCGACATCTAAAGGTCTGTAAGGATGCCGCCAAAGATTCTTTCATTTTGTATTCAGCTTCAAAAATGTGTGATTCTCTAAAGATAATATATTCAGGAAAGGGTTCCATGACAGTCCCCTCCACATCCTTTCCTTATCACATTTTCACAGCCCATTCCTACTTAGTTATTCACATAACAAATCTCAAATGTCATATCTAATGTTGACAGATAAATTATTCTAAGAAAGCTTCGCTTAGTTTCTTATACCGTGCCACTTATATTCTTTTTCATTTTTGTTTTTAATTCATGGCAAAGAGATATCTAAAATTGTCCCTATATCCGACACTGAAAATTCAAAATAACTAAACCGCTATTTTGTTTAAAGTGCAGGAATAATTTTAAAAGTTTTAAAGCGGTTATTTGATTTTACACCAACCACTGCGTGTTGTGTAAGAAAGTACATAATTATGAATACAGAAACGAAATTTCACGGTATTTTGTATTCAAATCAATCAAACGCAAGTCATTTTTTATTTCTGTATTACATACGCATCACGCCATGCCCCTCGCGGGGTAGGCAGAGAGAACCTAACGCCACTTATTTCTATCTTGACACACATTCATCGCCTCGTCGACATTCATAAATCGTCTTATACATGTTCGTCTGTTATTCATGCTTCTGACATTTCCGTCTTTCAAAATACCGTTCACATGGACGTGCCATCCCTTCCTTGGGCGGCCCCGACATCTCATTCCATTCCTGTCCGCAATATATTTTCTTCATCAGGCGTTCCTCATTCATTCTCCCCATGTGGCCAAACCATCTCAATGTGTTCACTTTCATTCTATTAATGACATCTTTCTTTATCTTACATTCTTTCCTTTTGTCCTCATTCCTGACCCTGTCATACATCGTCCTATTACAGATTCTTCTTAGCGATCTCATTTCAACTGCATTTATTCTGCTTTCGTGCGACTTCTGCCATGTCCAGGTTTCACTTGCATAGGTACGTCAAGGTTGGCACGAAGGTAGCATTATGAATGGCAACTTGAGCTTCCTTTGATACGTTGCGATCATTCATAACTGGTCTTAGTGCTTCATTCACTCTGTTTCCTGCCACAACTCTTCTTTCGATCTCCTTATCAATCCGTCCATTGCATTGAAACATGCTTCTCAGATAGACATATTCGTTGACTTTCTCGAGCCATTCGTTCTCTACTTTTATTTGGCACTCTATTCTGCTTTTACTCGTTTCTGTATTATCTGAAGCGAAAAATTCGCGGCGGACTTTCTAAGCAAATTGCGCGCAGGGAGATGTTTGAGATTTGGCATAGGTAGTTAAAGTTTATGTGGAGGACTACAGAAAAATAGTATTTATTCACTTTCTGTGTTATAAATACATTAAATTAAATAAATAAAAATACAGCACATCAAAGCATTGATTCTTTCGTGATCTTTGTTAAAGTTTAAACCGTCAACGTGGTACCAACGACGCAGTTGTTTAAATTCAAATTTCAGAACATGTTCAAGAAAAACACATATCTGAATACTTCTGTTGAACAATAAACTTAAAGAGTACATAAACAATTACACTTTGCAATATGTGACAGTAATACCTTGTACTTTTCTAACCTAAAAATAATACTGAATTACGGTCGAATTTCGACTTATGCACCATCACTGGTTTTCATTTAAATGCAACGGTTTTAAAATGAGAAAAAAACTTGTCTGGTTGAAAAAAATATTATATTCTTTAACACCCATTTATTTTACTTGTCTGTCTGTACTGGAATTTCGCAATCGATCCCGACAAGTTTGAACTCTAAAATTTTCACAATTTGTGTATATCCGATGACGTTGCATGAAATTTAGATTTAATTAGGTTAGATGTAATAATAATATTATACTGTATTTACATGTAAATATACATTTCTAAACATGATTTCACTGTGAAACTAAATTTAAATTAAGAAAAATTCAATCGATCAATTAAAATTATTATTTTGAGGATAAAATAAATTAATTGAGGAATTTGATGTATGCTAGTGAAAAATCAATAACAATTTTTACATGCGAAGAAAAATTTGAAAAAGGTGTCCTTTTTTTTCAGATATTAAATTGCAGAACATAACGAGTTCGCTGTACGAATCCATAAGATCAAATAAATTAAATTCAAACTCCTCGCGTCTCTTTCCGTCTCACTCGAAAATATTTCAACGAATACAGCGTGACAGAGAGAGAGATGATCTTCGTATGTGACGAAGTCTTCCAATAGTCATGGATTCGGGTAACATCGGACTTTGTCGAATTACTCCGATGACTAATTCAAACGACAAAGAACATGACACATCATTTTCAATGCGTTTCCTTATGCTAATTTTCACCTTAAGCTCTGAATCTTGCAAAGTAAAAATAAAAATAGGTTTAAGACAGATAATAGTGCACGATTACGGAATGAGATCATAGATACTTTCTATTTGTGAACTTACTTGAGTTTTTGCAAGCTGACGTGTGGCGTGTGATGAAGGGTACACTGAGACTGAGATTTAAATTTAAATTTGAATTCACTAAGGAAATAATTGTGTGTGTGTGTTTTTGGGATTTAGTTCATAATTTTAGGCGAAAGAAATAGCCATCATGTTTTTATCATTTTTTCCATCATCTTTTTAATAATTTTATATTATTGTAGCTATTAAATTTTATATTGTCTTAGCCATCATCTTCTTAATATTTTTATTTAATTCTATTGTGTTAATATGTGTATGTTTATATTGTATTCATAATTTTATACGAAAGAAATAGCCATCATGACACAGGCTTTACCTAGTTTGATGGTGATTAAAACGCCTTAATGACACTGCTTTCTGCATCGCTGTATAATATATGTACATGTTAATAATAATATGAAATATAAGTGTATCAATATTTGTCAGACATGAATAAATAAATAAATAAAATAACCTGATAAATCAAACTTAGGTAGGTGGTGATATTTAAATAGGAATAGTATATGAGACTAAATAAGTATTGTAGCAGATGAGACTAAATTAAATTTCAGATCGAGATTTGAAATTCGCAAGTAATGAAAAGAAAATATTTATTTAATTGCCAGAATAACAAAAAGGAAACAATAACATTTATCGTGAGATTTTATCTACCTGCCTCAGCCTGTAACATAATATTACCATTTCGTGGGAAAAACAAATGCCGGCAACACTGAATCCAAAAATATTATTTAAAATCACAACACAGTTAAAATATCTGGATAAATTTTATCACTTAAAGAATTTCTAAACTCTACGTACTTTTGTATACTCAAGTTGTTATTTTCAATATCAATATAATTATCAATTATGTTCAGAGATATTTAAATATTTGACTGTTTATTAGGTTAATTGGTCAAAATGGTATTATTTTTATAAATTTCATCTTTTATTTATTTATTTATTTGTATCTACGGCCAGAAGCCTTTTACAAATACACAAAAAACAAAGCAGTTACACAATATAACAAAAACACCAATAATTATAAAAAAAACAATAATTATATGCAGAACAAAAAATAAAAGTTTCTTAACCATTTTACTAAGATTTTTTTAATCATTAATTTATGTGTTTAACTGCCTATATTTCCATAGTTCTCAAAAATATCAAAAAAATCCGAAACACCCCAACTAGTAGGGTGACAGGAAAATTATTCGAAAAACAATTATTCGAATGCTCAATTATACGAAAATCAATTTTACGAATGGCAATTATTCGAATCACATTTTTTCGAAAAACAATTTTCCGAACACACAATTATCAGAAATTACAATTATTCGAATTTTTATGACGTCATGTTGGTAAGTATTGTGAGAGGAATAAACCATAGATTTTTGTTATAATATACTAGATGTCGTAGTTAGCAAATTTTGTATGAATCGAAGTGAGGCATTTTTCCGGGGTATTTTTGACGTTTTCGTACATCGTTTTTCCATAGAGAATAACGACTAATATGAATTGTTTTCGGATTTATTTGTCGTAAAAAACACTTTGTTAATTTAGATTTAGAGAAAAGTTATTTGGGATTTGTTGAAATGTAAGGAAAACTAAAATATGTTGCCAACCAAAACGTAATAGGTACGCGCGTTAGTCCATGACTCACTTTTTGCACGGAGTACCTACTACATCTACATAGTAGGTATATTATGTATAATAAAAATCTATGGAATAAACAACATGGCGACGCACCGCGCTGTCGGATATCCTAGGATGTACACCGATTTTTTAAACTTAACCTACAAAACTTTGGTAAAAATAGGTTGGTTAGGTTTGCTTGTAGTTATAATTGCGACTGGCGTGAGCCAGTAGCCAGTTGCATTATATATTATAAAAAGTAACTATAATATTAAAATAAAATAACTAAATTGGTGTGAATACTACATAAACTGTCTGTACATGATGTGCCAAAATCAAAAACTCGTGTACAAACTAGGCTATCCCGCGCTGTCAAAGATTAGTTATTAAAAATGTGCAAACATACGTACCCAACAATAATACAACAAGTAATAATAGTCTTCATCGAATATATTTTACTGGCAACAAAATAAATATGTCAAAGGAGGCAACATAATGACAAAAAAATATATTAAATTCGGTCAATTGGTATTCCAACAAATGTTAGTTCGAATAATTTGCTTTCGGACAATTGTCATTCTGATAACTGATTTTCGATTAATTGTTATTCGTACAATTGCGCATTCGAACAATTGTGTTTCGAAGAATTTTCATGTAATCACTAGTAGTAGGTACATCTCAAACTGTTTGTGACAATTTTTATAAAAATTGAATTTAGTGACGACATCGTTACATAGGTACAATTTGTAAGGCAGTATACACTACATAATATCTACGGGGACTCAGTAGTAAATCTCCAAGCATACATCATACAAACCATCATGCTGTTTTCATATTCTGTAAGTTCATTTTGTGCTCTTAAACCATCCATTTGATAACAATGAAACTTGGTGATTTTTTTTTTTAAAATGAATATTTCATTGTTAAACAAGTAGATATACATCTTCTTACGTTCCCTAAAATAATCATTAATGCTAGTGATATAGGTGAACGAAATCGGTCGAGGCAGGATTCGAACTCGCGACCACTGTATTACTAACCCAATGCGCTAACCGCTCTGCCATCGACCCATCTAAACCATTTTTTAGTGTACCTACACCCGGTAAGATTTCTGTAAAAAAAAACATTTTTCTTTTTTTTTAGATATTTCAGTATAAGAAAGTACATGTTTCACAAACGGACAGATTTTATAGGTACAAATGACGAAATAATATTAAACTACAATTTTCACCTATATACCTAAAGAGGATGCGCACTGGTAAACACAACAACTCGCCTTACCTTTTTTAAACCTAGTTTGAAATATAAATTAAATATCGAAATAATAGCGATTAAAAATGATTAATCGACACTTTTGCTATCTCTCGTACTATAAGTATGTCGGTATGTAAAATTAATCAAATAACTATATTATTGGAAAAAATACTATTGTACGGTACTTTTACTGGTGCACTAATATAATTTTGTTAAAAGATTTATAAACATAATTTCATTTAAATCATTGCAATAGCATCAGTATGAACAATTTATAAAATAAGTAAAGATACCTATTTATGTAAATGGATAAGAGAGAAAACTAATGTCACAACTTCTTCTTCTTCCGGTGCCATGTCAGGAACCCCCGACGTCGGCTATCACTCTGGCAAATCCCTCTCTGTCCTGTGCTGCTCGGAATATCTGTTCCATGGTCCTGAAGCCGGTCCATTCCATAATGTTGCGCAGCCAGGACATCTGTCTCCTTCCAGTCCCTCGGCGACCTGCTATCTTGCCCTTCAGTATTAGTTGGAGCAAGTGATACTTCTCTCCCCTCATTATGTGACCCAGATATGTGATCTTGCGGACCTTTATTGTGGACAAGAGTTTCCTGGTTGTTCTGGCTCGGCTTAAGACTTCTGAGTTCGTAACCAGATCTGTCCAAGGGATTTTGAGCATTCTGCGATGCAACCACATCTCAAAAGCTTCCAGCCTGTTCATGGTGTTAACCTTCAATGTCCAAGTCTCACAGCCATATAGCAACACAGACCACACATAACATCTCATCATCCGCTGTCTCAGGTCCATATTTAGCTTTTTGTTGTCACATACGTTGTCCAAATGGAGTTGGATTTGGGCAGAGCATGTCACCCGAACCATAGACTCTAGATCAGCGGTCGGGAAACCGGGGTAAATTACCCCAGACGGGGTAAAAATGTTTTATTTTTTTTGGTTAAAAGGAAATTTTTCTAGTTTGCTATTTCATAAACGTGTTAGTATTTTTACAAACATTTATTTTTCCGTGTAAATTTATTCAATAAATTATATTTATTTAAATAAACATTGATTGTCTTCTTTTCAAAATGGGGGGAAGGGGTAATATCGACATACGCAAAAATATTTTGGGGTAATGGTTAAAAAAGTTTCCCGACCGCTGCTCTAGATGGACTAGAGTGCTGGAATGGCGACCTATCTGTATAGGCAAAAGAAGCTATCCATATACGACCTCAAACAAGGTGATCTGACGGTAAAAGATGGGTGGTTGGATGCGGTCTGTACAAAATAGAGAACTGTGGGGGTCACAGGAGGAGGGCCGAGAAAGAAAAAGACTAATAAATTTATATTTAAATCTTTGTACTTATATAACTCAAATCACTTCACATCATCCGGTTATATCACTGTGCAATATAAGTGAAAACAATTTCGTGTTTAATTTAGATCAATCTTTCTCAAAGTGGGTGATAACGCCCCCTTGTGGGCATTGGAAACCTAGAGGGGGCCTTAAGGGGCCCAGAAAAAAATGGGGGGCATTGGCGTGGTGTAGGGGGGCGATAGCAGATTTGTAATAGGTATTACTTACTTTATTTTTTAAATTTCACTTAAATTAAAACCTACCTACTACTCAATATCGAATAATTAGTTTAAATGTATTTCTACCCTGTATGATACTGATGTTTTTGAGTAAAACCGAACCTGATATCAACAAACTTGTTAAAAATCATCTAATTCATCCATCTCATTAGATAACTTTAAAAACTAAAATTGATTACCTATCTATATTGTTTCTTTTAATTTGATTAAAATATTATATTCTTAATACTCACTGGTAAAAATTTCTAGTTAAGAATGTAAGTTTCAACACCATATAACTAAATTAATACACTATAACTAAATTAATTAAAGTAATGAAATTGTGATTTTTAAGTTTTAGGAGTGTATAAAAAATTGGGGGCGCTGAAAAATAATTGATTTTCAAAGGGGGCGGTAAGAGAAATAAGTTTTATAATCTCTGATTTAGACCAATGCTAGAATTCAACATGCTCTCTAAGATTTTCGAGAAGTTTCTATTTCCAGACAAAATCATAATATCTTGTTCTATTTCTAAAGACGTTTCCGGAAGGTTCTTTAAACAAACTATTATCTGTTCGATTTAATATTATACAACACACTAGATTTGATCATTTTCTGTTGTACTTAGCCAAGAGTTTTCGAAACTTTACAGCAACTTTCGACATGTAACCCACTACCGACATCTTTGAGTCGCATGGTTATCAGAAAATGTTAAATATTTTACATTAGAAATATATACCTTCATCTTTTCGTTCGCAAGACAATGTGTATAACGTTGGATGATAAATCAGATTCTTGTAGAACCAAAATGGATTTGTATGCACTGGGAGTTCGGCACACGGATCGACATATTTTTTCAAAGATTGGGTCATAATATGCTAGCCTTTTCAGCTATAAACCTCTCCATAGTATATCTACTTATATAAGTACGACTAGCGGACTCGATAGACGTTGTCCTGCCCAAACATTAGCTTACCTGCTATTGGATGGTTTAGCAAACAAAAAACACACCATCACGTGACTGTCATTCCGCAATGTGGGATGACAGCGACAGTAGAAGCACGACACATGCGTGTATACCCACACATCAATCTCGCCTCAACTAAATAAAGAAACATTCAGTATGGGTAGTGAATTATGTCGGATGTTGTTTTGCATGTATTTTCGATTACTCGGCTATTACGGCACACCAGGTCGGATATGATATTTAAAAAATATTTCTGTCGACAATGATTAATATGAACACATATATAATTCCACAATTTATTTTATTTTTCTCCCGACGACCGTTTCGGCTTATAAGGCCATAATCAACTGGTGATTAAGCCGAACGAGTTGATTATGGCCTTATAAGCCGAAACGGTCGTCGGGAGAAAAATAAAATAAATTGTGGAATTATATATGTGTTCATATTAATCATTGTCATAATGGAATTCTACAAATTAGAAGCCGTCACAATCGAAAGATTGAAAAGTGCGAATATTTCAGTCGTTTACGATTTCAGTGATATACACACATACAGAAGAATTATATATAGGTAAAGATTTTAACGAAACTCCTGTTTCTAGTTTTATTTTAAAACTCAAAAGTTCATAATGTTTGCATAATACCTACATGGCGTACATTTTTTTATATGATTTTTATTTTTTTATTTCTACAGTTGCAATTTTTCATTCTAATTGTGAATCTAAATCATCTTGGAACCTACTCAATCGCATACAAAATATTTCATCAAAATCGATCCAGCCGTTTAAGGGTTCAGTGACATACACACTAACCGTTTTTCCCAACCAAGACAACTGAAAAGCATTCGTCGAAGCTTACCAAAGAATGAGACAAATACACTCATAAATTCATCTGTCGTATCTCGGCTTGATTATTGCAACGATATTATATGGTGGGTTGCCCAAGTATCAGCTCGATAGATTACAGATGGTGTTTAATGCAGCGGCTAGGCAAATTTACTCCGAAAACAGACGATGTCTTATAACGCCTCTTCTTAACGAACTGCACTGGTTGAAGTGTCCATAACGAATTGACTACAAAATCTGTCTGATGGTGTTTAATGCTTTGAATGATCTAGCACCGAATTACATACAAGAACTATGTCAAAGAAAATAACTCTCTGGGAGGCACCTCACACTTAGGTCGTCTGGATCACATAGTACCAACTCCTTGAAGGAGGTGGACAGAGCCAACAAAGCGGCATACTATGATCGATGCTTTAGTGTGAGTAGTCCATTTAAGTGGAATAAACCACCTCCTGATGTCCGCGGTGCTCAAAGCAAAGACACCTCTAAAAAACTAAAAATAACTTTGTTTCGCAGAGCATTACAGAATTGAGCTACCAGCCCCCTTGGAATGATTTTAAATCATTAAACGGCGCTATATAAATTACTTATTATTGCACACGATATATATATATATATATATATATATATATATATATATATATATATATATATATATATATATATATATATATATATATATATATATATATATATATATATATATATATATATATATATATATATATATATATATATATATATATATATATATATATATATATATATATATATATATATATATATATATATATATATATATATATATATATATATATATATATATATATATATATATATATATATATATATATATATATATATTGAGATAAGGTTACATTCTTATTACTATTAGTTATACCTACATGCCTGGCGTCTTATTCTCTGTTATAGAAAATGTGTACCCCACACACCATGCGCTTTACACTTGCCGACTATAAATATCTTTACTATTATGCATAATAAGAATATTTGGTCATATATGCCTGTAGGTATATATCATGCTTAGTAAAATAAAAATAAAAATAAAATATACATAGGTAGTCGTAACAAAAACTCGAAATAGGGATTGTATTTAAAATTGAAATTGTATTTAAAATTGGGATTGTACTTAAAATTGGGATTGTATTTAAAATTATGATTGTATTTAAAATGGGATTGTATTTATTTTATTTTTATTTTTATTCAGAACAGCTTATACAATAATATGATAATACAGTAAGATAAAATTCTTGTTGATAACGCCAATTACAGTATTTCCTAGTGGGTGTTACAATATAATATAACAATGCAACACAATACAATACAACAAAGTGTAACATAACATAATATAATCTTCACTGCTAGACTGCCCATGGAGATGGATACGACGTGATGTGACACACTGCATAAAAGAATTAAGCTTCTGATTATGTAATTGAGATATATACCTACCTATATTGATTAATTACCCGAATCTCGCCTTGAAATCATCATAATTTCAAATTTTTTTGGTTGAAATTGTATTGGCACGAAATTTTTTTTTTGCTGTTCTAAATAAATTATTATTTTAACATGTATGAACGATTATGAATATCCAAATTTTTATTTAAGTTTCTTTCCAATGGAAAGCTATGTGTCATAAAAATCATACCTACATTAATTGTTATATAAGTTCAAAAAAATATTTATAAATTATTATTTACGAAATTTTTACTTCGGACTAGAAAAAATGCTTAATAGCAATAAACTTGCCACTTGCGTAAGGTGCAAGAAAGTGTTTATTATTGTTATTTCAAATGAATGTGGAATTCCATAGTAATTATGTTCTTGATAAAATAATGATCCACTTACCTGTTTTTTATATATGAAACAAAACTAATATATTGTAAAGTTATAAAAAATATACTTATTATAATAATATGAATATAAGATGGAGAAATTCATAGACAAAGGAAGAAGACAAAAAGTCATGATTTGCATCTGTTTCTCTTGAAATGCATTTTGAAATGGTATTCCGCTTTCTCAGAGCACCGAAAGATGGAGCTAGTGTTTGTAACAAAACATGAATATATAATATTAATGTATATAATATTACATAATATACATCTTTCTATGTCTTTGTTACCCAAAACCCACCAGGTGCCGGTTTGATATATCTGTATTATTGTCTGTACTTGCAGAGTTTTCCTTTTAACAAAATAATGCAAATCACAAAGCTTTGCTCGTGGAAATTAAAAACGGAATAATGGCTTAAAATTAATACAATTAATTAAGTTAAACAATGAGGTTCACCACCCATTCTGAATGTGGTGCATTTTTAGTTGTTTTAGGATACGCGTTCATGTCGAAGTAATGCACACCTGTACACCAGTCGCTGGTAACCACAAATTATGGGATATGCCGTGATGGTATGAATTTATTTTTTATTTTCTCGTCTATCTATTTTCTTACTGTGATTTTGCTAGTGATTTGTTAATAATAATGATATAAATTTACAAAGAGCCGTCAAGATCACTCCAAGGGCGCTATATCTTATTTGTTGACACTAAAAAATAAGGCAGTCTTTAGTGGTATACCGTAGGTGTCGATGCCATGAGCTCCACGTATGTCAAAGTAAAATTTATTCCATTTTAAAGGCCCATTTGCACTTAAACTAAGATCATGGTAAGCCACTGTAATGACTGTGCAATTCCATGTTCAATTGATTTGTTGGTATGTATATTGCTATGAACTCCACGTATTTAAACAATTTAAATACCTGGGCAGTATTATTATTATTACCGAAAACCTATACCCTGATATTGAAATAAAATGCAGGATAGAAGCGGCCCGTAATTCTTTTAATAAAATGATAAATCTCCTCTGTAACGACGACATCAATCTAAAACTACGCCAAAGGGTGTTCAAATGCTATGTATGGTCGGTCCTGCTCTACGGTGTTGAGGCATGGACCCTCAAGGTTGGTATCATAAACCGCCTGGAAGCGTTCGAAATGTGGATTCATCGTAGAATGCTAATGATATCCTGGACCGACATGGTGAGCAACGTTGAAGTCTTGCGTAGAGCTAATACTGACAGACAGTTGTTCACGACAGTCAAGCTCCGTAAGATCATATTTTGGTCACATAATGAGAGGCGAAAAATACTCGATCGTACAGTTGATCATAAAGAGAAAGATTGAGGGCCGTAGAGGGGTCGGCAGGAAGCAGCTATCCTGACTCCGTAACATTCGGGAGTGTACTGGAATGAGGCGTGTGGAAGACTTGTTCCGCACCGCACAGGACAGGGAAAGTTTCTCCCGAGTGACCCGACAGGACACATAGAGAAAAAGAAGATATTGCCAAACGATCAAATTTTGTTTCCTATACTTACTTACTTACTTCCGATGGCCATACAACTCCGGTAGAGGTTTAACCTCCTGAACAATAGCTTTCCAAGCCTTCCTGTCAGCTGCAGTGGACTCCCAGTCATCACAAACATTCAGCATGTTTCCTATACAGCCCAATAAATTTTAAATCGATTTTATATATATTTCTCTTTCTGGTTACAACACTAGGATTGATTTGCACAAAGAACTCAACCTCTACATAATATATATCTGTTATTAAAAAAACAATGAATATTCTCATTTTCCGCAAAATTGTTTTCTTTTTATTCTCGTTTGAACAAAATACATACATACCTGCTAGATGATTATTCCATAATAATGCATTCCAATTTTTTTCCAATTCCAATCTTATAAGAAGAAAAAAGCGTATTTTTTTATTAAATTCTTCCTATATGTGGATATTGTGAGCTTGAAAGGAATAGATCATAAATGCTGGAATAAAATACAAAATCGATATTGTTTGAAAACGAAATTGAAGTGTTATTTAATATTCAGAAATATATTATACTTCCTGTATATTTTGAATTTAATGTTATACGAATATCTTTTAGGACATTAAAATATTGAATCAATATTATTTAATACGTGAAGTGAAAAATACGGACAATTTTTTAAGCAAACTGCGCGCACGGAGGAGTTGAGATTTGGTATAGCTAAAATTAAAGTACGTAGAGAAAATAAAAATAAATCACGTCAAACCATATATTGTTTAATTTCAAACTGCCAAGATCAAAAACAGTGGTTTTTAATTCAATTACAGAACATGTGAAAGAAAAATATTACAATCTTTCTACTACGAAACAAAAAAGGTAAAAGATGCATAAATAATTAAAATTCGAGTTTGAAAAAAAAATTAACAACTTATACCTCACTAACCCAAGTGGATGTAGTGGGGAGTTATGATTTCGCAATTTTTTAAGACTATTTTTACTGCAGATTATCAACTAGTATCATGCTGAGACATACATATACATTGTGGTGAAAGTTTCATCACATTGTATCTGTGTGTGTGTGTGTGTGTGCTGCGTGCTGTGTGCTATGTACGGCGTGTTTATTTTACTTTATCGATTATAGACTAAAATACTCATTCGATTCTTTTCAAATTTTGCATATTTTTATATCCAATACTCGCTTAGACCCCATTAGAATTTGAAGGATACCTGCATAGTGCTTCTCAATTTGTTTAACTGTCAAACATTTTAAAGTGACCCCAAGCTCACGAAACTTAAAATTACAATTTTTTATTTGAAAATTAGTAAAAAGGCGCATCACTTTCATAAAATGGCATTGAAGAATTATCAAGTTTTCATAATTAAATATTTAAATAAAAAATAATTTAACAAACTCATTTCATGAAATTGCTGAATATTTTTCATACAAAATTTGAATAATTTATAGAATGACTTGTTAGTGAGGAGCTTAGCGTTGGTCACAACCCACTCGTTTTATCATATATCAGTTCCAACGACTTTTCAAACTTAAAAATTCAATGAATTAGAGTTAGATTTTGAACTTTGCGCGATCACTAGTTTATATAAAAAATACATTCGCCGATCTACAGTTTCAAACTAGTACACATTTGTCAATAATATTTGTAATATGAATTCCGTGCAACGAGCGAATATTCTTTAGTAGTATTCAATAATGTTTGGTATTTTGTATGTAAAATATGTTGAATGTTATATTTCAGATTCAGCATTTACTATGCAAGACGGAAATATCGATGCCAATTTAAAAACCTTTGAGTTCACAATACCAACATGCCTTTATAATGGATATTTCACACGAATACTTTGTCTAAAAATAGCCATACCTATATTTTATGCTTAATTTAATTATGTTGCTTTTATGATACATAATCATGGAAAACGTAGAACCGCATTAAACGCAAAATAAAAACAATACTTATTGTTTAAAATGTTATTATTGAAAGAAAATACTTTTATTGTGTAACGAAATATGGCGACGGACTTATTGCCCGATTGTAAATCAAACAATTAAGTCACGTTGGTGCTAATGTTTTTTTATCAGTCATTTGTTCTTTTCTAGTATAATATATTTTTGAATCATTTTTTCCTTTCCCATTCTTTCCAAATACCTATAGATATCTAGGGGTAACTCCATGGTTTTTGCCTTCCATCATTTCTTTGGCGAACAGACTCGGATGCCTCGAACTCCAAATGGATCGTTGTTGGAAAACCTTCTTTAGCAGTTGCCTTGTTTCTCTGACTCTACCCAGTACATTTTCTCATCAATTGTATCATCATTTTATAGATTCGCTTCTGGTTGCTGTCCATAGACCTTTTTAAGGTCATATTGGTCATGCGAACAACATAGTGAATAGTGACGTTGGTGAACAATAACAGGGAATTTAAATTATTCTATCATAGAGAGACTCCCATTGAACTTTTGTGTTTCCAGAGATCTTAGTTACATTCCTGATGCCCATGTAATAGGTCTAAAGTCGATGACATTCCAAGAGTCGATGACTTTTAAGAATACAGCCGTTGATTGTTTGTTTTGCACTATGGTATACTCGTAGTGCACTATAAAAAAATACCAACCGAAAATACTAAAATTAGCGCTCGGCGCAGCCCACGTAATGTTTCAAGTTATTTGCTGATAACTACATACAACGAGATATGTTTTTCTGAAATCTTTGTTTTGGGATGGTGTCCAGTATTTTACTATTTCCTAATAACTGCAGCAGAATACGAACATTCATCCACATACCTTAACACGATAAAAAATACTTAGGTAATAAGTAAATATTCTGTTTTTGGAAATCGTCAGTATAAAGTACATATGTAGCTTCTTACCACATTCTAAATACATAAGCTACATAGAAAATATTATACACTGATAGGTACCAAAGATGTAGGTATATAATTAACAGGGAAACTTTAAAATTCGTTGAGAAGAACTTGGTGGTATTTTAGGCGATGTTTGTCTTTTCTTAAACTGTTTTTTGTTTTTAGTTAAATGGAATTCTCACGTCTTCAAATGGCATAAATCATCCTTTAATGGACGTATTGCCTATATTAAAATAATAATAATAACAATAATACAATTCACCTAGACGGAAATCATCCTTTAATGGACGTATTGCCTATATTAAAATAATAATAATAACAATAATACAATTCACCTAGACGGAAATCATCCTTTAATGGACGTATTGCCTATATTAAAATAATAATAATAACAATAATACAATTCACCTAGACGGAAATCATCCTTTAATGGACGTATTGCCTATATTAAAATAATAATAATAACAATAAGACAATTCACCTAGACGGAAATCATCCTTTAATGGACGTATTGCCTATATTAAAATAATAATAATAACAATAATACAATTCACCTAGACGGAAATCATCCTTTAATGGACGTATTGCCTATATTAAAATAATAATAATAACAATAATACAATTCACCTAGACGGAAATCATCCTTTAATGGACGTATTGCCTATATTAAAATAATAATAATAACAATAATACAATTCACCTAGACGGAAATCATCCTTTAATGGACGTATTGCCTATATTAAAATAATAATAATAACAATAATACAATTCACCTACACGGAAATCATCCTTTAATGGACGTATTGCCTATATTAAAATAATAATAATAACAATAATACAATTCACCTAGACGGAAATCATCCTTTAATGGACGTATTGCCTATATTAAAATAATAATAATAACAATAATACAATTCACCTAGACGGAAATCATCCTTTAATGGACGTATTGCCTATATTAAAATAATAATAATAACAATAATACAATTCACCTAGACGGAAAAATTTAGCTATTAAATATAAATTAATTAACGCGATAAACATAAAACTATATTATGAATATGATCCGATTTCATTTTTAGAAAATAATAATATTTCGCTTTATTACGATAAAACAATATTAACTGACCGGTCAATTCAACATAACAGACCCGATTTAATAATACATGATAAAATTAAAAAAATAACATATATTTGCGACGTGGCTATTCCAAATTCTAGTAATATTATAAAAACTTTTGATGAAAAAATTAGAAAATACACCGCTTTAGGTAATGAGATTAAAAGACTTTGGCATTCTCGTAAAATAATAATATTACCGTTCATTATTTCAGCCACTGGCATTATTCCAAAATCGTTAATCCGTAATTTAGAAATTATAGATTTATCGAAAAATTTAATAATAAAAATGCAAAAAACGGTAATTATGAATACATGTAGAATCGTTAAAGATTTTTTAAAAGTTAATATTCGGGAATCAGAAGGGTTGTTAGGTAGTATAGAGACCTCCTCAGAGCCTAATCCTTTGATATGTTAAGTGTCTGGATGGGTGAACTATTCCCAATTGAAAGCTTGATGATGCGTTTGTTGCATTTTATTTTGCTCTTTTAAATAAATTACAATTTACGCATTGATCTGCTAATTCTTTTGAGGAAGTGTATAATGGTAATAATAATAATAATTGAGTGTTATTATTTGTAGTGCTTAATTGTTATTAATACCATTAGTAAATCGGCCATCGCCGCGTTAAAAAAAAAATGCCAAATTGATAGTAGAATTATATCATCTTAGTACACATTTTTTTATTTATTTATTATACGACATACGATTACAAATATTTGGTTACATATATCAACATATTAATATTTCCTTTCCTAATTTAAGCTTGAAGCTTGTGTTTAGGAAAGTAGCAGCTCTTTGCTTACATTATATGAATACTTCACAAAAAATACATAAAATAAATCTTATAAAATATTTAAAACAAATCAATTAACAATTATATATAAAAAAGGATACAATTTCAGAACAAAATATAGAAAGAACAAAAAAATACATCCAAAATCAAGAAAACACCAACATTAAAATTACTATAGGTACATAGAAAAATAAAAATTAACCACAAAAATAGCAATTTTATAGAATGGAATATGAGGGAGAGTGTTTCAAAGTGTCTTGAGTTTATCTTTAAATAATTTGTAATTTGTTTCTGTTCTAATATTTATTGGTAGGTTGTTAAATAATTTAATGCCTTTATATATATAATGATGTTGTGCTGTAGTAGTTCGAAATAAAGGTGTCGTAAGACCTCCTATGGTGCTATTTCTAGTACTAATATTTGTGTCTACATGTTATAGTATTTTAGTTACATAGGTGCTTTTTGAAATTAATGATCTTCCCAGTTCATCTTTGTTCTAACTCTATTCTTTCATATACATTTTATAAATTCTTTTGATGACCACTTTAGACTGGCCATCTTATGCGAAATAAATTTATTCGAAAAAATGTTTCTAAAATAAATAGATATACAATAAAAGTCCCCTGTGAATAAGTGGTTATTTTCATTTTGACTGAGTAATCCTGTAATTTATTTTTGGTTTGCTTGGCATAAGAATTCTCCAAGGGACAAGGGAACCTTTGAAATGGTAAAGACCCATATACATAATATATAAATTCACATTAAGTAACATTATTATTTGAGAATCTATTCTCTGAAAGAATAAGTAAAATGTTGTACATACAAGTGTTTACCAATTATTTGATTTTTATTCAGAATATACCAAAAGACAACATTGATTTGCACAAATTCATATATATCGAGTCGTTTCCCTATATAGTATAACAAAAAATATGTAAACGCTTGCCTCATTTACATCCGTACATCCTGTAATCTCATGTTTTATACTTTACAGATTTCTGACTTTTAAGATTCTAGTTTTATGGTCATTGGTCACGCAGCATTTTCATATTCGATTTCTACTTCCTACGGCATATGAATCAGCTCCATACTTAATAATACTAGTTGCATATAACACATGAGATCCAACAGTCGATAGCGATAGTATGTATAGTTGAAGAATAAAAATCAAATTATAAACCCATAAATCCAAATTATTGAAAATTTTAACACATGTTGGTATGTATGTCAAGATAGGACAGTATGAAGGTCAGTCCTCTTTTCCTACCCGGAATATGAAAACAGCATGATGGTTCTGTATGTATGTTTGGATATTAAGTATCATACTATTAAGTCTTCTTACATATTGTGTATAGGCGACTGCCATACAAATTGTATGAAGCGATGTCGTCACTAAATTCAATTTCTATAAAAATTGTTAAAAAAATTGAGATGTACTTGTACAATATGAACATTTTTGTATAGAAAATTAAATCATCTAGTTGGGTGTTTCGACTTTTTTCGATATTTTTAAAAAAAATGTAAATATAGGCAGTAAAACTCATAAATTTATCATAAAAATAAATATTTTTCTTATTAAAAAATGTTTGAGAAACCCTGGAATTTTTTTGAAAAACTAATTTAAGATTTTATATTTGTCTATGTTTATACCAATTTTCAGCGTTCTAGCTTTTATGGTTTCTGACATATATGGAAAAATAAACCGAAAATTCAAAAGTTGATAACCCCTGACTGAAACAAAAATTTACCATTCTGAGAATAAAAGTTTTGTAGGCCTTTACCTATTTATATATTCTGAAATTTAAGGCTTTGTGAATCCAGCGCATCAAAAGTTATAGGGGGGGGGGACAGACACACACATACAGACACACACACAGACACACACACACACACACACAAACACAAACTCACATAAAATGTTCTACTCCGAATTCTAAGTAAATCCATGTACGGGAACATATATGCTGCGAAGCCTCTAAGTTGGTGTTTTTAGCATGCAAAAAGTCCACTACGCCATACAAAATGTTCCTTCGTACACGCATCTTGGATTTAAACTGCCTTCTCCTTCAATGGAATTTCATTCTCTTGATAGTTGGATAATATATTGTAGATTCCTATGTAACTTGGGTGGAACTTGATGATTTCAAACTCGTTCCTTTATCTTCTTCTTCTTGTACCCTGACAAGAACCCCGACGACGGCGATCACTCTGGCGAATCCCTCTCTGTCCTGTGTTGCCCGAGGTATCTGTTTCACAGTTCTGAAGCCCATACATTCCCTGATATTACTAACCAGGATATCTGTCTCCTTCCAGTCCCTCAGCGACCGTCTTTCTTGCCCTCAAGTAATTGGAGCAAGTGGTATTTACTCCCCTTATAATGTGGCCCAGATATGCGATCTTGCGGACGTTTATTGTATACAGGAGTTGCCCAGTTGTCCTGGCTCGACTTGAGACTTCTGAATTTGTAATCAGATCTGTCCAAGGGATTTTGAGCATTCTGCGATACAACCACATCTCAAAAGCTTTATCTTAAGCTTTTTTTGAAAAGCTTTGGTTTATCTATCCACTTTAATTTACAACATACAAATAAATAATGATGCTAAAATAATAATAATGAATGACGCATTGCCGCGTTGCTCTCCTATATACCTACCTACACATTCTCACTATCTCACTCTTATTCATCATTCGCGTACCATACATATTTTGTTTATGAGTCTTTAAAAAACATCAAAGTCACGACAGCTATTGTATACTTATTGCATACGTAAAATTCCCTGTATCTTTTTTAAAGAATAAATATGTCCTTGTACCAAGGGGTCTATAAACTCACTGTTATACTCCTTTCACAACATACGATAAAATATTCATTGTACAGTGATATAATAATAATTATAATCAAATTAATATAGTATCGTTTTGTGGTAAAAGACCATTCCTAGGGCGCTTTTGCTTATTTGTTGGCTTTGCGAAACAGAGAAGTGTATAGCAATTTACTGAATGCCCTAAATCTCTGCTCTCCAAACACTTCAGATGGCAAGTTATTCCATTTGATCGGTCCGTTTACACTGAAATCACTATCAAAGTAAGCTGCTTTATTGGCTCTATCCAATTTCTTTATAGAATTGGTATTCTGTGATTCTAACGATCTCAATGTTAAGCGACTCTCTGATGATACATTCCTCTGACACAGTTCTCAAATATAGTGCGGAGCCAAGTCACGCAGTGACTTGAAAACCATCAAGCACACTTTGTTATCTATTCGATCTGGACACCTTAACCAGTGCAGCTCGTTTAGGAGAGGCGTTATGTGGCATATTTTATCCGCTCCAAAGATAAGCCTGGCAGCTGCGTCAAACATCAGTTGCAACATATTTACATAGTTGACTTTTGGACATACCATTTGGAATAATCCAACCTAGACACAATCAATGTGATTTTTAGTAAGATTAATGGATTTGACGGTAACTTTGTGGTAGTCCATGTTAATAATAATAATGATGCAAGTACTCGGAGAAGAATTGAGAAATTTGGTATTATTGATAAGAGTTTTACCTGAATTTATGTTTTTGTGGATTCTACTCAAAATATATCATTCAATCATACATTTATTCCTCATGCCTTATCCTAGCCTATCATAAATTGTTTTGTCACACATTCATCTTTAGGACTTCATTTTCACAATGTTATTATTATTATTATTATTAATTTACAGGCAGGTAGCTATTGGTGATGGGCCTGTATCATGTGCTTCTTTGTGTAATGTGTATCCAATTTGTTTTTACATTGATTGAGTGTTCCAGCACTCACAACTTTTTCTGGTAAACTGTTCCAGGCATCCACCACTCTGTTGGTCAGTAAGTGCTTCCTTGGATTCAGGGAAAATGATATTTTATTCAACTTTAAGTGATGGTCCCTCAGTTGTGGACTGTGATTCACTGTAAAAAAGTTATCAAAAACACTACTGTGATAATAGCCATATAAGATTTTGTATGTCTCGATCATATCCTCACAGTTCAGGCGTTCCTGCAGAGTTGGGATTTTTAAAATTTGCAGCCTTTCTGAGTATTTCAGACCACCCATTCCAATTGGCAGTTTGGTTGCTTTTCTTTGCACTTTCTCAAGCTGTGTAATGTCCTTGATAAAGTAAAGATTCCATATTTGAAACCGATACTCTATAATCGGCCTCACATAAGTTTTATTTACTTCTAGAAAAACTTGGACACCAATGTAGCTGGTGAAATGATTTCTTGATAAGATAAAGAGTAGAATTGATTTTCTTAACAACCATTGTGATATTTTCACACAATTTCAAATCCTCTGACATAGTTATGCCCAAGTTTTTTTTTTATTAAATGTTATTTATTTGTTTTGTTTCTTGACTGGAGTTATCAGACTAATTTAATTTAATTTAGTGTTAATATTACTTTCATGCGTCATCAGCCATATAATATGTGTCTCTCTTGCATACATTATTGTTGGAATTACTATTGCGTTGCACACAGTGAGTTTTGTCGACCATAATGATGAGTATACCGGCATGAATGATAAAAGTAGAGAACAAATGGCTAGAATAAGTAGAGGAATATTTATACTTGGGGAGTATGTTTGAACAGAATGGAAGACCCGATAAAGATATCGAAAGAAGAGTTATGGCAGGTAATAGAATAAACGGAGCATTCAGACCAATAATGTCCGATTCAAACATTTCAAAGGAAGTCAAAATTGCCGTACATAACGCAATTGTAGTGCGTACTTTGACGTATGCCAGTGAAACATGAATGTGGCAAAATACGCATGATTGTAGAATAAAAAGAGTATGTAGTAGAACGATAAAATGAGGATACAAAGTGAGAATGCCTTGAGGTGGTTTGGACGTATCAAAAGAACGAATGATGAATGACTGACCAAAAAAATATACCCGGGTGTAAGTGATGGAGTGATTATCCGGGGCCGCCTCAGAAAGGGATAGCATGACCATTTAAATGATATTTGAAAGAAGGAAACCTGCTTGAACAATCGACGAGCATGTATGGGACGATGCATGGATGTAATGAAGCCAGGAATGTGTGCAAAAATAGAGAAGTACGGCGCTCGGTTCTCTCTGCTAACCCCCTAAGGGACACGGTGTGATGGTATGTATGTATTTATGCCATTCAAGAAGTAATCTCATCTCAAATGTGCGTCTACACTGATTTATCATAATCCATTATTCACCATTTTGTTCATGGCAAGAAAAATAGCAAACATTATGGGCTAAATTTACCTTTATTAATTCGTAAAGCTTCCAAATTATTTATGAAGCACCCGTAAACGTACCTCGGAGGCATTTCTCATGCTGCTATTTGCATATATTATACATTATATTTTGGTAATCTTTTAAAATGCCTCATTTAATCTTGCTATTTCGTAAACTGCAGATGGGTACCTACTTCTTATAAAAAAAACCCTAAGAGAGTTCACCCACATATCCCTATTGATGGTGGGCAAAGAAAACGGACGCCTACTTTCCTTTATTTTCATACATTATTGGTTTCAATTGGTTAGTTTAAAGTCTCAGTTCCAGCACTGAGAACCAGTTAACCGCCTCTGGTATTGCCTCGTGGATGTCTTGGAGGCTCCCCGTAAAAATCTTAAGCTGGTAGTCTTGCGCCACGTGTTTTACTAACTGCTCAGCTTCACACTTGCAATCAGGATTATCCCTTTTTCTTGTCTCCAGAGTAAGTTATTTCAGCTGCCCTGCACTGATCTCACCGTGTTATACTGTACCCAAACCCTCTGTGTCAGGTCATATCTAGGAACTCGTGTTGTCGTTTTATGTAAGTTCATCATATAACACAATATCGTATATAAATACATAGATACATACGATTATGTTTCAAGGTTCCGATTTATCGTACTAAACATTCCCAATATTATCCCAACATAAAAATCTTCTACACGATTGCCATTTCTTCACTATCTTCCTATCTTTTTCTTCTTCTTTAGGGACTGTTGACGCCAATATGTCATTATAATTATTGTCGTATTTTCTTATACCAAATGACATATAATATTGTTGCAACTGCTGTCCGCCTTACACCCAAAAATCAGTCTCCTTTCAAACCGCGTCCTGTGATGTCCATCCATATCTCTTTCTGTTTTCCGCTCCTCAAAAATCACTTAACGCATCATATATGTTATCACCGCGCGCGTGTGTGAGATTCAAGTGAATAGTGAC
This sequence comes from Molanna angustata, assembly GCA_963576475.1. Classification (NCBI taxonomy): domain Eukaryota; kingdom Metazoa; phylum Arthropoda; class Insecta; order Trichoptera; family Molannidae; genus Molanna; species Molanna angustata. The sequence goes on along the minus strand of OY754973.1, from coordinate 5,059,945 downwards.
AAGTGGTGATCATCCTTCAAGGGAGAGGACCAAGAATCAAGTGAGTTTTCCATTATATATCCTTCCTTTGCCTTGCGGTGGTTGCAACTTATCACACCTACAAAATACAGTCCACTTCTACTTTTCATTTTTACTTTATATTACATATTCACGTCTTCAGGGACCTTTGCCTAAGTCATCTGATGTCGGCCATTCAGGTATTCAAATTCGGTTCTGAGTACTTATACTGACTAAAATATTCATAGTAGGTCTATATTTTATTTTTACTCCTCACTACCCCAAGAGGATATAATGAGGAATTATGAATTTGCTATTTTAAATGTTATTTTTTTATTGCAGATTATCAAAAAGTATCATGCTGAAAGTTTCATCAGAATGTGTATGCTGTGTGTTATGTATTAATGCTACTTTATAAATTATACACAAAATAAGTAGGTAGGTATTCATTTGATTCTCATCAAATTTTACGTATTTATGTATCTATTACTCGCTTGGAGCCCATTAGATTTTGAAGGATATCTGATCAGTGATTCTTATTTTTTTTAACTGTCAAATATTACAAAATGACCCCAAGCTCAGGAAATTCAAAATATGATATTTTTAATATTGAATTGCTAAAAAGGCACATCACTTTCAAAATAAAGCATTGAAGGATTATCAAGTATTCAATAAAATATTAAATTCATAAATAATTTAACACACTCATTACATAAAAAAAACTGACAATTTTCCATACAAAATTTGAATACTTTGTAGAGTGACTTAGTAGTCAGAAGCAAAGCGTTGGCCACAACCATCTCGTTTTTATTTACGTTTTATATAATAATACTTTTCTTTCTTCCAATGGCTATACAGCCCATATCGAGCCATGGCCTCCATCAATCCTCGCCTCCAGCTCTTCCTGTCTCCTGCTGCTGTCCTCCAGTCTGCTACATGCAGTAATTGTTCTGCATCCTCTTTCACCTCATCCTCCCATCGCAGCCCGAGTCTGCCGACCTTCCTTCTTCCACCCGGATGTCCCTCAAGGTTCCTCTTGGGTGCCCGTGATGACGGCACTCTCTGTACATGCCCAGCCCATCTCAGCCTGCTCAGTCTAGGATGTACAGAGAACCTAGGAGTCTTATAGATGATGTATATTTCATCATTATACCTTATTCTTCAAGCTTCTTCATCATTCATGGGTCCCAGTATTTTCCGTAGCACTCTCCTCTCAAATGTATCCAACATCTCTGCGGATCTTGCAGTCATCGTCCACGCTTCGCTCCCGTATGTCACCACTGTTCTTATTATAGTCTTATACAGAATGATTTTTGTTTTTCTGTGAACACTTTTTGATTTAAGCACCGGGAGCAGAGAGAAGAATGTTTTGTTACCAGTTGTGATCCTTCTTATTATTTCTATGTGGTCTTCATTTTTCTTGGTTATGGTGGACCCCAGGTAAGAAAATTCATCAGCTACCTCGAAGTTTCCATCCCCAAACTGAATGCTGCGTAGAGGTTTATTCCTTGAGTTTCTGGATTGTGTCATTAGTTTATACTTTTACTAAGAAATAAATAAGTATATCATAAATTAAACAATATAACTGAATTCACAGTAAATCGTTTAACAATATCATGCAAATATGATATTAAGTGTAGGGATCACTAAATAATTATAAAGGCATTCGAAGTATGACACTAAAACCTTAAATTATCCAAACCCATTGATATATTATCATTGTAATTAGCATACTCCACGTAATTTAATATCGGGTTACATAATACTTAGTAATATCTATGACATTTTGTGGTTTAATTATTAATCATCTCTAAAATCACTAAATATCAAATGTGTGTTAATTGAACTATAACCAGAATTATTCACAGCTTCGTGTAATTAGAGATTGAAAATACGTTAAATACAATACATATAAATAGTTTTAAAGTTAAAAACAACTGTTCTTCTCCGTTCTGCTTACGGTGACTTATACCGGCCCTTGCTGATCCTTGAAATAACATTGAAATAACATAAGACTCAGAAGATGTCTTAATTCTTGCAGGCACTGCGAATTAATGTGCCAACGAAAGCATTCTGTAAGGAAACTATTACATGTGGATCATTTGTTGATTAGGTACGGGTCATTGATTACGATATTTTTCACGAATCTTCAATATTTCAATAGAGACGAAGTTGGAACATTATAGAAGAACCAGGAATTCAAGGCACCCACAGGGCCCATGACCTGTCATCGGCCGGTTCATGTTATCACTCTATGCGCCTGCGCAACGTTCACCAATTATGCTTTCTTATTGAGTTTCCTTATCAATGCAATTTTCGAAAGTATACATTTTTATAATGAGAAACACAGTAAAAAAAAATATGTCAGCTTGTGAGGCTTTGTGTTTTTATACTGTTTCAAATGTAATATTATACGAATGTAATTTTAAAAGTTTTTTGCTATATTGTAAAATTACCGATTTTGGCATAGGAGGGTTTCAAACGACATGAATATAGCCAAGCACAAACATGTACAAATCGGAACGACAATCTTACGAGGTCTACTTTATTTGTATGCAGACACAGGCAAACTTTAAAAACTATAAAAAAACGTGTTTTTCCAACTGTCGATTTGTTCAGGAGAACTTTGTTCTCTTAACATATCGACAATGTATCAAGCCAGAATACGCGAGAATTGTATGGAGAGGTCTACTTTTTTCATGGCTTTTCCAACTTTGAAGTCAAAAAACACCAACTTAGAGGCTTCGCAGCATATATGTTCCATACACGGATTTACTCAGAATTCGGAGTAGAACATTTCGTGTGTCTGTGTGTGTGTGTGTGTGTGTGTCTGTGTGTGTGTGTGTGTGTCTGTGTGTCCGTCCCCCCCTTATAACTTTTGATCCGCTCAATTTACAGAGCCTAAAATTTCAGAATATATAAACAGTTACAGGCCTACAAAACTTTTATACTCGGAATTTTGAATTTTTGTTTCAGTCAGGGGTTATCAACTTTTGAATTTTTATTTTATTTTTCCATATATCTCAGAAACCATAAACGCTAGAACGCTGAAAATTGGTACAAACATAGACAAATACAAAATCTCAAATTAGTTTTTTCAAAAAAATTCCAGGGTTTCTCAAACATTTTTTATTAAGAAAAATATTTTTTTTATGATAAATTTATGAGTTTAACTGCCTATATTTCCAAAACTTTTACAATTATCGAAAAAAGCCGAAACACCCCAACTAGATAATTTAATTTTCTATAAAAAATATTAACATTGTAGTAGAAGATCTCAATTTTTTTTTAACAATTTTTTTAAAAATTGAATTTAGTGACGACATCGCTTCATACATTTTGTATGGCAGTCGCCTATACACAATATGTAAGAAGACTTAATAGTTTGTTACTTCATCTCCAAACATACATACATACCATCATGCAATTTGCATATTCTGGGTAGGAAAAAGGATCTTCCTCCATACTATCCTATCTTGACATACATACCTACATATGTTGTATAGAAAACAAAATATCTGAAAATATTCAATAATTTGTATCTATGGGTTTATAGTTTGGTACATATTCTTCAACTATACATACTATCGCTATCGACAGTTGGATCTCATGTGTTACATGCAACTAGTCTTAGGAAAAAAGGTTAAGGGGGGGACGGCTGCCAACGTATATATTTCAACTTTCTATTCAGCGCCATTGCGGAATAAAAGTTTTTTTGGTTTATTAACTTAACCTGATTCATGAATGCAACGTTATATTGTATTTTTACAGATATTTTGATCTTCTTTAATTTATTAAAAAATATATGCTATACCTTATAGTTTTTTTAGAAATTTAAGATAAATGTCAAAAATCGGGGTATGCTTATTATTTTCCTACAAGAATATATACAGAACATAATTAAAAAGTTAAGGTATATTTTTCTTTATTCCAACTGTCGATTTGTTCAGGAGAACTTTGTTCTCTTAACATATCGACAATGTATCAAGCCAGAATACGCGAGAATTGTATGGAGAGGTCTACTTTTTTCATGGATTTTCCAACTTTGAAGTCAAAAAACACCAACTTAGAGGCTTCGCAGCATATATGTTCCATACACGGATTTACTCAGAATTCGGAGTAGAACATTTCGTGTGTCTGTGTGTGTGTGTGTCTGTGTGTGTGTCTGTGTGTCCGTCCCCCCCTTATAACTTTTGATTCGCTCAATTTACAGAGCCTAAAATTTCAGAATATATAAACAGTTACAGGCCTACAAAACTTTTATACTCGGAATTTTGAATTTTTGTTTCAGTCAGGGGTTATCAACTTTTGAATTTTTATTTTATTTTTCCATATATCTCAGAAACCATAAACGGTAGAACGCTGAAAATTGGTACAAACATAGACAAATACAAAATCTCGAATTGGTTTTTTCAAAAAAATTCCAGGGTTTCTCAAACATTTTTTATTAAGAAAAATATTTTTTTTATGATAAATTTATGAGTTTAACTGCCTATATTTCCAAAACTTTAACAATTATCGAAAAAAGCCGAAACACCCCAACTAGATAATTTAATTTTCTATAAAAAATATTAACATTGTAGTAGAAGATCTCAATTTTTTTTTAACAATTTTTTTAAAAATTGAATTTAGTGACGACATCGCTTCATACATTTTGTATGGCAGTCGCCTATACACAATATGTAAGAAGACTTAATAGTTTGTTACTTCATCTCCAAACATACATACATACCATCATGCAATTTGCATATTCTGGGTAGGAAAAAGGATCTTCTTCCATACTATCCTATCTTGACATACATACCTACATATGTTGTATAGAAAACAAAATATCTGAAAATATTCAATAATTTGTATCTATGGGTTTATAGTTTGGTACATATTCTTCAACTATACATACTATCGCTATCGACAGTTGGATCTCATGTGTTACATGCAACTAGTAATATCCAAACTAACTAGGTTATTTTTTTAAAAATTATTCGTTTTGTAGTAATGATGCAAATTCAAATTGAAAAAATAGGTACGTTGGCAGCAGTCACCCTCTCAAGAAATTCTGAATAAATTAAATTTTGGCTTGTTTATCTACTTGTACCAATGTGTTTGTTAATCGAACATTTTTTAAAGTTGCATATATGCAAAAATATCATTGACTCCCAACAGGGATTACGAGTTTATATATTATGTATTATGTAAGTTGTCAAAGGACTAAACTTTCAATGAGAGTAAGGATTAAAATGCACCATATTTTCCAACTGTCGATTTGTTCAGGAGAACTTTGTTCTCTTAACATATCGACAATGTATCAAGCCAGAATACGCGAGAATTGTATGGAGAGGTCTACTTTTTTCACGGCTTTTCCAACTTTGAAGTCAAAAAACACCAACTTAGAGGCTTCGCAGCATATATGTTCCATGCACGGATTTACTCAGAATTCGGAGTAGAACATTTCGTGTGTCTGTGTGTGTGTGTCTGTGTGTGTGTGTGTGTCTGTGTGTGTGTATGTCTGTGTGTGTGTGTGTCCGTCCCCCCCTTATAACTTTTGATCCGCTCAATTTACAGAGCCTAAAATTTCAGAATATATAAACAGTTACAGGCCTACAAAACTTTTATACTCGGAATTTTGAATTTTCGTTTCAGTCAGGGGTTATCAACTTGTGAATTTTTACTTTATTTTTCCCTATATCTCAGAAACCATAAAAGCTAGAACCCTGAAAATTGGTACCAATATAGACAAATACAAAATCTCAAATTAATTTATTCAAAAAAATTCCAGGGTTTCTCAAACATTTTTCATTAAGAAAAGTATTTTTTTTATGATAAATTTATGAGTTTAACTGCATATATTTCTAAATTTTTCAAAAATATCGAAAAAAGCCGAAACACCCCAACTAGATAATTCAATTTTCTATAAAAAATATAAACATTGTATTAGCACATCTCAAACTTTTTTTAACAATTTTTATAAAAATTGAATGTAGTGACGACATTGCTTCATACTATTTGTAGGGCAGTCGCCTATACACAATATGTAAGAAGACTTAATAGTTTGATAGGTACTTAATCTCCAAACATACATACAGAACCATCATGCTGTTTTCATATTCCGGGTAGGAAAACAGGACTGACCTCCATACTGTCCTATCTTGACAAACATACCAACATGTGTTAAAATTTTCAATAATTTGGATTTATGGGTTTATAGTTTGATTCTTATTCTTCAACTATACATACTATCGCTATCGACAGTTGGATCTCATGTGTTACATGCAACTAGTTTTTAAATCTAATATCTGAAGACTGGAGAGCCAAAAATATCTATTCAATGGCCCGACAATAACTTAAAATAACGCGTGTACAAATTTATGTATATTCCAACTGTCGATTTGTTCAGGAGAACTTTGTTCTCTTAACATATCGACAATGTATCAAGCCAGAATACGCGAGAATTGTATGGAGAGGTCTACTTTTTTCACGGCTTTTCCAACTTTGAAGTCAAAAAACACCAACTTAGAGGCTTCGCAGCATATATGTTCCATACACGGATTTACTCAGGATTCGGAGTAGAACATTTCGTGTGTCTGTGTGTGTGTCTGTGTGTGTGTATCTGTGTGTGTGTGTATGTCTGTGTGTGTGTGTGTGTGTGTGTGTGTGTGAGGGTGTGTGTGTGTGTGTGTGTGTGTGTGTGTGTGTGTGTGTGTGTGTCCCTTATAACTTTTGATCCGCTCAATTTATAGAGCCTAATATTTCAGAATATATAAACAGTTACAGGCCTACAAAACTTTTATACTCGGAATTTTGAATTTTTGTTTCAGTCAGGGGTTATCAACTTTTGAATTTTTATTTTATTTTTCCCTATATCTCAGAAACCATAAGAGCTAGAACGCTGAAAATTGATATAAACATAGACAAATACAAAATCTCAAATTAGTTTTTTCAAAAAAATTCCAGGATTTCTCAAACATTTTTTATTAAGAAAAGTATTTTTTTTATGATAAATTTATGAGTTTAACTGCCTATATTTCCATTTTTTTTTAAAATATCGAAAAAAGCCGAAACACCCCAACTAGATAATTTAATTTTATATAAAAAATATTAACATTGTAGCAGTACATCTCAATTTTTTTTTAACAATTTTTATAAAAATTGAATTTAGTGACAACATCGCTTCATACAATTTGTATGGTAGTCACCTATACACAATATCAAAGAAGACTTAATAGTTTGATACTTCATCTCTAAACATACTATATACATATACCATCATGCTGTTTTCATATTCCGGGTAGGAAAAAAAGACTGACCTCCATACTATCCTATCTTGACTACCTAGGTACATGTGTTGTATAGAAAACTAAATATCATAAAATAATAAATAATTTGTATTTATGGGTTTGGTACTTATTCTTCAACTATACATACTATCGCTGTCGACAGTTGGATCTCATGTGTTACATGCAACTAGTATGACAAAATGTCTTGAATGTTTGCCCCTCATCCAACTGTCGATTTGTTCAGGAGAACTTTGTTCTCTTAACATATCGGCAATGTATCAAGCCAGAATACGCGAGAATTGTATGGAGAGGTCTACTTTTTTCACGGCTTTTCCAACTTTGAAGTCAAAAAACACCAACTTAGAGGCGTCGCAGCATATATGTTCCATACACGGATTTACTCAGAATTCGGAGTAGAACATTTCGTGTGTCTGTGTGTGTGTGTGTGTGTCTGTGTGTGTGTGTGTGTCTGTGTGTGTGTATGTCTGTGTGTGTGTGTGTCCGTCCCCCCCCTTATAACTTTTGATCCGCTCAATTTACAGAGCCTTAAATTTCAGAATATATAAACAGTTATAGGCCTACAAAACTTTTATACTCGGAATTTTGAATTTTTGTTTCAGTCAGGGGTTATCAACTTTTGAATTTTTATTTTATTTTTCCCTATATCTCAGAAACCATAAAAGCTATAATGCTGAAAATTGGTACCAATATAGACAAATACAAAATCTCAAATTAATTTATTCAAAAAAATTCCAGGGTTTCTCAAACATTTTTTATTAAGAAAAATATTTTTTTTATGATAAATTTATGAGTTTAACTGCCTTAATTTTAATTTTTTTTTTTAAATATCGAAAAAAGCCGAAACACCCCAACTAGATCATTTAATTTTCTATAAAAAATATTAAAATTGTATTAGCACATCTCAATTTTTTTTAACAATTTTTTTAAAAATTGAATTTAGTGACGACATCGCTTCATACATTTTGTATGGCAGTCGCCTATACACAATATGTAAGAAGACTTAATAGTTTGATACTTCATCTCCAAACATACATACCATCATGCTATTTTCATATTCTGGGTAGGAAAAAAGGAACTTCCTCCATACTATCCTATCTTGACATACATACCTACATAATATATGTTGTATAGAAAACAAAATATCTGAAAATATTCAATAATTTGTATTTATGGATTTATAGTTTGGTACATATTCTTCAACTATACATACTATCGCTATCGACAGTTGGATCTCATGTGTTACATGCAACTAGTGATAAAAAAATCTATATGAAATAAGTGAATTTTGTCCTAAGATAAAATCTCTGCAATATCCTGACAACTTCATATCATAAAACATTTTTGAAAAATTCAAAAATTGTCCTCAATTGTCCACTGATACACAGCAGTAGACAGAAAATATTTCTTTAGGAATATAATATGTCAAGTGTTACCTTACCTTATTTATTAAATTTAATATGGAAAATATACCTTTGTTCCAGGTGGCGTGGCTTCGAGTCGATACTCAGACAATCCTGACCATCCACAGTCATATCATCACAAAGAACAAGAGGATCGGAGTCAGTCACAGCGACCACAGGACATGGTTTCTTCATGTCAAAGAAGTAAGACCTTCGGACAGAGGATGGTACATGTGTCAGATCAACACTGATCCGATGAAAAGTCAACTAGGCTACTTGGATGTTGTAGGTGAGTGACATTTATCACTAAATATTCTTATTTTGTGACTTAGCACAAAGTTAGGCAAATTATATAACTAAATAAATATGACTCTCGAGAATTGATTGGAAGTGTGGGGATTGAGGAGACAGCTTGCCATTAAGATGTCCCCACAGAAAAGACTCAGTTCCCTCGCGAATTTGTCTAATAGAGATCATGTAATCATAATACGCATTATTATTTCAATCCACTTAATAAGTAGTCTCAATAATATGACTCAAATACCTAAAGTGGTGACCCCGTAACAATGGAATTTTTTTTTTTATGTTTGAAAAACTATTTAATAATTTCAAAGTTTTTTCGTTTAACACAGTGGAAGTTCATAATAACGAATGAAATTGTTTATAAAAATAAATTAAAACACGTAGTTATAATCCAAAAATGAGAATGATTTAAATGAGCCTAAGCACTTTCGCCGAACAAATTAAATTATTTTTTATGGCTCTGGCCGATTTACTTATGATATTATTAACAACTAAGCACTACAATCAATAACACTCAATAACTATTATTACCATTATACACTTCCTCAAAATAATTAGCATATTAATGCGTAAATTGTAAATTATATAATAGAACAAAATGAAATGCAACAAACGCATCATCAAACTTTCAATTGGGAATAAATCACCCATCCAGATACTTAACAATTCAAAGGATTAGGTTCTGAGGAGGTCTCTATATTACCTATCAACACCATTGATTTCCGAATATTACCGTTCAAAAAAAAATTAATGATTCTACGTGTATTCATTATTATCGTTTTTTGGATTTTTATTATTAAGTTTTTCGATAAATATATAATTTCTAAATTACGGATTAACGATTTTGGAATAATGCCAGTGTCTGAAATAATGAACGGTAATATTATTATTTTGCGAGAATGCCAAAGCTCATAGGGTGACAATGGTGTAAAAGAAAAAAATATTATGGGATTTTTTTTATCATTTCATGATATAAAACGGTTGTAACTTGCACATGCATATATCTTCAAATCTACTTATACCTATACTTACCCCCGGTACCATGCGGCTTTAATGGGTCTACATTAGTAGGTATTTTCTGCAAATGTTAATGGGCATCTACTGGGAAAGTTATATTTAAACAAAATATTTATTTGATACTTTTTATTAGGAATATAAAAATAATACATTATGAAGTAATTAATCCTTATAATAATAAACAGTTACATATTATTTTACAAAATAATAAATTATATTATACAAAATATTTACATAATAGTTCATTGAGGCAAACACACATACATAAATAATATAACTATCTAACTAATACAAATAAATAATGGACATTTATTCTATACTAAGACGGTGATAACACATGTTTATAATAATAATTATATATCGATATTAAACTAAAAATAAAATACATAAGTTATAAATAAAAAATCATCAATGAAAACAATTCTAATTTAGAACACATGGTCACCATAAAAAATCAAACGTGCGCGCACTTCGAGAGATAGATACGTACTGTCAGGTTTGTTGATGTTTGTTGTTAAGGACACCAAATGGTGTAAACCAATCAGCAACCACGATTCTACTAATACATTTACATGCGTAAATACTATGCATTTTTTTTGTGTATGTATAGAATTGGCACTTTAAAAAAAATCGGACTTTACCTAAAGCGGTGTATTTTCTAATTTTTTTCATCAAAAGATTTTATAATATCACTAGAATTTGGAAGACCCACGTCGCAAATGTATGTTATTTTTTTTTAATTTTATCATGTATTATTATATCGGGACTGTTATGTTGAATTGACCGGTCAGGTAATATTTTTTTATCGTAATAAATCGAGATATTATTATTTTCTAAAATGAAATAATTATATTCTATGTATATTCAGTTAGATTCTTGCATCTGAGGATGCCGGCTGTGTTCGGCGAGAGCGTTAATTTGTGGATTAAAATTACGTGTGTTTATTTATGTTTATAAATTATTTAATTTTTTTCAAATTAATTATAAAATAATTAATTCATCGTTACCCTTCGTTGAAAAAAAAAAACAATCGAGTTATTTCACTTTGACCAACAGAGAATATATAAAAAATGTTGGTTATGAAAGGAATGAAATACTAAATTGTTTTAATTTAGAAATTAAAAGATTAATCTTTTCACACTTTTCGAGCACTGTGATTCGATTTAGCATCTTTTAATGTTTTCGCTACCGAAATTCACACAGCTGAATATTTCATCGGTAGTTTCTAAACTTTTCGTGATCTGTGATTTCCATAGCATAATCAGTATAATTAAAAAAAATGTTTCTCAAAATGTGTATTATTTGAAAAAAAAAAACAACCTGTAGCAGAAGAACAAATATTGGAAGAACTAAATTTAACTCCGTAATTAAATCTTATTTCATACTTAAATCTTACTCATTCTTTAAAATTTACTCGTTGCTTGAAATTAACTAGGCTGATGAACGAATAAAATAGCCATAGAATATTAATACAAGATGGATTTTGAAAGTACTTCTTAATTATTTATTTTATTAATTTATTTTATTTTATGTAGCTTCTCGAACAACTAACAGGTGCTATGTCAAATAATTATTTAACACGCGCCCAATAACAAGTTGCCACATTCTGGATATATTTTTGTCATACTGTTTGGCCTTACTGTAGTTTCAAGCCGATCTGGAAAAAATGGGTAATTAAAGACCAAAAAATACAGTATATTATAGAGTTGTAAGAGAATGAATGAGAAGTAGGGGTTGGTCAAGAAAGCATTGACTATGTGAATTATGTCCTGAGAAAAAGATACTTGTATCAAATTAATAATAGGCGAAATCGTAACTATGAGAGTGAGGCTATAAATGTATGCAAAGATAAAAGAGTTTGGAGCCCGGTTACTCTGCCTAACTCAATGCGTGATACTCTCTCTCTCTCTCATAGTAAAATATAATATATTTATAACCTAATTTTATAGTACTAAGGTGTACAGTTTTTCACTATAGAATATTCTCTCTAATATACGTTTTGTTGTTTGATCTGGACGTTTCGATCACAAAATATATATTTATAACCTCACTTAACATTGCGGATGTTTTTAAAATTTGGCTACCAAGAACAGAATTACAATGTCACACGATAATTTAATGATAATAATATACATAAAACTAAATAATATAATATAATATTCATAAATTAATTGAAATATTTAAACGGAAATATTATGAAACATTACATTGAGATAACTTTGATATACCTATCGTCATAATACCACTTTAAACAGAATATACTTGTAAAAAAACTAAATAGCTTTATACAATAATAATAAGAAAATATAGAAACAGCTTAATAATTTCATAAAATATTAAAAATATGAAAACAAATACATCAAGTGAGCAAATCATCTAGTTTTAAATGTCATAACCAACATTGCATAATATTATAACATATTGGAAGCCAATGTTCCCACTATTCAAAATGCGTATTCCGAAAATATTTATAACGATTCCCATTTTTATTATTCTATGATGAAATTCCTTTTTGTGAATCTAATCCATTCTGGGACTCACATAAACACACACAAAAAGTTTCATCAAAATCAGTTCAGCCGTTTAGGAGGAGTTCAGTGACATACACACGTACGGAAGAATTATATATGTATATAAATATTTACTCTGCAAGCCCGAGAACAGGTATACTTAGTTGGACAGCAGTTGTCTATTTTTATTGTAGCATATTCAAATGGTGTGATAAAAAATAAATAAAATAAAATAAAATGCTCATTGGTGGGGTTATTGTCATCAGGCAATTTCCTCCAACTAACCAGATAACAAAGTATATATGTAGGTAGGTACAAAAAAAAAGAATGAAAGCGAAAAAAACAAAGAAAAGATACAACACACTAAGATATATTTAGATAGAAAAAAAACACATCATTGCAAAAAACAAGGTTGGAAAAGGACAAGGAGAGGAAATCGGGATCGGCTGTTTAGGGATTTAGTTTTTTCTTGAAAATACAAATTGAGTTAGACGACGCAATATCAGGACATATATATTCCATAGTCTTGCTGATTGTACTTCGAACGACTTACATCGATTTATGCGTTTCATTATCATACTGTGAGGCACCGCTTTAGAATAGTGCTTCCACTCTTTTTCGTTAGCAGTGTTTTCGGGTGCCTCGGACGAGCCGGGCAACCTAAAATACAATGAGCAAAATAACATCTCGAATAGTCATCTACCCCACTCTAATAGGACGTCGGACAACACAAGGACTGCATATTTCATTCCTCTGACACTAAGGGGCCAACTCAAAACGGGGGTTTACCAAATCGCCTATCAAAATTTGATCAATTACCAACAGGCCACCATAAACCATTATAAATTTAGCCTCTAAGCACGTATCGTGCTTCGTTAAATAAGGTAATCAATGCACACCCGTCGCTGGTTACTCCACATCGCGGAATATGCCGTGATGGTATGGATGAAAGAAGAGATTATCACATACCCTTTGTTTGGCACGGCTCAAACATTGAGGACTACTAATATTTAAGACATAAATAAGAGCATTCTAAAAACCAGTGAATGAGGTAATCAAATTAACCCTTAGTGCTCATATAGCACAATTATTTTCGTACGCCTTTAGCTTTTATTACAAAATTTCAAATTTTAATCGGGTTAAAATAATAGGGCCGTTTCAATGTTGGCAAAATTATACCTAAATACAATACAACATCGAGTTACTATTTTATAATATTTTAATCTAATGAAACGAAGTGGATATACGATCAGGGCCGTACCTATAGTTTTCGGTGCCCGGCGTAATAAATTACCTTGGTGAAAAAAAATATAAAAAACAGATAACTTTAAATCTTCCATTTCACATTTATCTATATCTTTTCGGACTCTTTCAGCCCATATCTAGTTACAAAACAAATGTGACTGATTTGTGGTCAATAATGTCATCTTCCATTGGCGATTGTGAGCGGGTTGGGTATGGTATGGGAAGGTATAGAGGTAGCGGGCGGAGTGTATCTATGTATATTACTTAATACTATTTTGAATTATTTTGGGAGAGTAATGGTTTCATAATTTTTAAGCGAATTTGTTTGCATCAAGTCCTCAGAAAGTTACGTAGAATGTACATACTTTAAGTTTCACCGTTGTGTTTTTGCGTGTATGGCGTATCTTTTTTGTGTCCTTTTTCTTTGTTTCGGCTTATATGGCATTCCACCCAATCATACGGATGATTTCTGCCAGTAAAAAAATGTTATTAAATTATTTTTAGACTTGAGATTATTGCATTATATATAGAATCCATTAAGGCGAAGAAATTTTGTTATGTGGAAATAAATATGCAGGGAATTTAATGACAGAATATGTGACATATCGATTAGTAGTGGAGTTTTTAGTATAATATAGTACAAATCATGTTTGGTGTGGATTGGGCATTCAAAACAAACATGGTCCAGGGTCTCGACTTCCTCTGCACAAGTTCACGAAGGGTTATCCCTTACATGAATCTTGTTGAGGTAACTGTTAATACGGCAGATTGTGTCCTCTCTACATTCAAAACTACAATCAAAGTCCGATCGGTTTAAATTGAAATCGAAGAATTTGAAGCGTGCCTAAAATTAAAGCTTATTATTTTTCGAATATTATAAAGTTGCATATACGCACGTTGCGCAAGCGCATAAAGTGATCACGTAAACAAGCCAATGACTGTCCCTATTAAATATAAGCCCTGTGTTCCTCGTACTCCTATAATATTCCAAATTTGTTAAAAAATTCTCAAAAAATAATTATTTTAGCATAGACATCAACTATTCAAGAATAAATTAATGCACATTTACAACGAAGTGGGGAGTTTAATAATGGCCATAACCCACTCGTTTTGCTGAATGTGCTGGGATTATTTCTACAATGTTCTCCTTTTTCTGAGTTTAATAGCCCTAGATCTCCTTGGGTTCTGGCGCAACCACATCACTAGAACCTATGGCGTACGCGGCCCCTAAATACGATACACAGAGAAATATATTATTGTTTGAATAATTAACAAGATTTACATCTATGCATATAAATTAGACTATTTGTAACCTCGGACAAAACTAATATTAATGGAATTTCAGAAAATATCTGCGTTAATAATAATTAAATAAATAAATAAGAGCCAGTTGTACACTCAACGTACTTATCAACACTTCGTAAACTACATATGTGGGGCAGGCAGAGAGGACTGTATGACAAATTTAAAAATTGTAAATAAAAATAATCATTCACATATTCGGTGAACGATTGTTTTTTACTCTATGGTATCATTTTAAATTAATTGAATTAGGTAAATAAACCATATTTTTGGATACATCACTTGTTTTGTGGTGTACACAAACTGGTGTTTTATTTAATTTAATTATGTAATTAAAAAAAAAATCTTTAATTGCTGAAACAAATTCGAGGTAGGTACGTCAGTAAATTGCTTTTAACGATTTTACAAGTTAAAAAAATATCTGTTAAACAATGAAAAATACATAGACTTATTACATTACATATTTGTAAATCAACCAAAAAAAAATTCAACTAATACAAGTAGTAAATAATATCAACTACTTATTAAATAGTAAATAAAAAATTCATAGGAATACCTACTCATTATAAATCACAAAAAATATTAATTGAATATATCGAAAATTTTAATACAAGAGGTAAAATAACATCTCAGCTTATTCAGCAATGAGATTCACCACCTATTCCATATTAAGTGCCCTTTTAAATGAGATGATACTGGCGTGTGGGGATTGTCGTATGTGCCGTGCATAATTTAATTAGATGCACACCTGTCACTGGTTACCCCACATTTCGTGGAATGGGCCGTGATGATATTAATGAATCAATTGAATAATATTGCAAAAGAGACCTATACCGGTGAAGCAATTTTCAATCAACTGTCGATTTGTTCAAGAGAATTTATTTATCTAAACATATCGACAAAGTATCAAGCCAAGATACGCGATATTTGTATGCAGGGTCTATATTTTCAACGGTTTTTACAACTTTGAACTAGATAATTTTATTTTCTATAAAAAAATAACAAAATTGTAGCAGTAGGTATATCTCAAACTTTTCTTAACAACTTTAATAAAAATCGAATTTAGTGACGATATCGTTTCAAGCAATTTGTTAGGCAGTATACACTACACAATATCTACTGGGACTCAATAGTTTGATACTTAACCTTCAACATACATAAATATGTAACATCATGCATATTCTGGGTAGGAAAAAAGACTGACCTTCATACTATCCTATCCTGGCATACACACCTACATGTTATATATAGAAAACAAAATATCTTAAAATATTTATTAATTTTTCAACTTTATATACTATCGCCATCGACAGTTGGATCTCATGTATTAGATACAACTCGTAATATAAAATTACCTATCATAAGAAAGGTGCAAGGAAATAATTATAATATTACATTATATAAATCTATGTTGACATCCTCCTTTAGAATACAATAACAAATTTTGTCACACAATCAATACTAGAATTGAAGGCTATTTTTGTCCTTAAACAAAATTCAGATTTCTCGATGAATACCCGAAAATCTCATTGTATGGTTTCTATTGTGTGTAATTTAATAACCGATATCTATTATCATATTTCTCTTTCTCTTAACATAATTATTATTATGTGTGTGTGTGGAGAATTTTGTAAAGGTCAACATAGGTACTTATTTCAAAGACCCATGTATTGTTTGATTTTTTGTGGTTTAAATAAGTTTTTAAATCCCACGCACACCCAAAGGAAAAACATTATTTTTAAATACAGCAAAAAATTGAATAACCTACGTCAAAAATACATAAAATCAATCATTTTAACAACCATTAAATATTAATTTTATGGTACATCATTGTTAAATTATTTTTTTAACATATGACTTGGTAGAAACTATGTTTTTTTTAATCTTGCTAACTACGACTGGTTTGAGAGTTAAATGCTCTTAATCAGATTAATTTTAAAATTTTGTTAATATACCTGACGAGTTAACTCTTAATGCGATAGCGAAATAAATAAACAACGAGGTTTTGACAGAATTTTAATAAAATAAAAAATTTAATCAATATTTTGTTAATTGTGTACAAATTGAATATGTGCACCAATAAAATAAGTGTACAAATAAAATAAGTGTATAAATAAAATAAGTGTACAGATCAAATAAGTGTACAAATAAAATCAGTGTACAAATAAAATAAGTGTGCATATAAAATTAGTGTACAACTACGGGTTTTGAATACCATGAGCTTTCTGACACTTCTATGTTTCACTTGCACATCTTCTTTTTTAGATTTATGTAGCTAAACTCTTGGCGAGGTGAATACAAAGTATGAGTGCAATTGCAATATGAATGTCAATTTTGATTACATTTTCTTGGAACAGCATTCAAATTGGTTTACATAAAATATCTGTATTGATCATAGTAGAAGCAAATCTTACTACAGTTATTTAAACTATTTATCGCGCAGTGGTCTAAATTCGACCGTAATTCATTATACCTATTTTCAAGTTTGAAAAGACATCTATAACAAAAAACTCATCAATCACTTTTTGCAAAGTTTTTTTTTTCATTAATTATATTTGCTTAAGAACCATTGGACCTGAGACAGGTTGTTATATGGCTGTGAGAATTAGACGCTGAAGGTTATACCATGAATAGGCTGGAAGCATTTGAGATATGGTTGAATCGCAGAATGCTCAAAATCCCTTGGACAGATCTGGTTACAAATTCAAAAGTCTTAAGTCGAGCCAGGACAACTAGGCAACTCCTGTCTACAATAAAGGTCCGCAAGATCGCATATCTGGGCCATATAATTAGGGGAGAAAAATACCACATGCTCCAATTAACACAAGAGTGCAAGATAGACGGGCTTCAGAACTATGGAGCAGATATTCCGGTCAGAATATGACAGAGAGAAGAAGAAGAAAAAGAGCCATATATATTTTTTTACAATATAATATATGTCAGGGGCGTACCTATAACTTTTGGACTAGACAAACCCTGAATGGAAATTAGGAAAGGTTGAAAATTTTGTTTTTTAGCATCGTTGTTCATTTGAGTAGCCATGAAAATATTTTAAAATCACATACCAAAATAATATTTACATTTGTGGCCCTGTCAAGCATTGTATCTACATTTGGTTCAATTTTTAATCTTGTAGTATGGTTTCAATAAAACGGTCAAAAAATATTAAGTCTTGAACATAATATTCATAAGCAAGCCAAGATTTTCGGCTTCTATTAGGAATTCCGCTACTGATATAATATGTATGTTTTGTATTTTGATTTTTCTTTATTTGTTATACAAAACAGCTGCGTTTGACATTGCCAGTATGAAAGTAAACAATTTAAAGTTTGACAAGAAATATATTTTTATTTTATTTAACATATTTGTAACACATATTATGTATCCATTTTTGGTTTCTGCGCCCTTCTCCATATGAACTAATGAACTATGCCAAATCTCGCACTCCTCTGTGCGCGCAGTTTGCTTTATAAGTGATTAAAAGTTTTCGCTTCACTTTTTACTATAAGTATTGATCTTTCATATAACTATATAAATAATGTTTCCCTGCTAAAATCTTAAATACACAGAAAACGAAATGTGTATAAAAGAATTTAGATTGTAGAATATTTCACAGAAAAAACACTAAATCCGAGAATAAATTTAAATTTTCTTTTTAGCGTCAATCGACTTTCATATTATGATTAAGCGTTAGTACCATATATGTGAGTAGGTACAAAAACCTCCGAGGAAAATGAAAATTCCCCTGATTTATGTTACTTCATTATTTTCACAAGAAAATTTCATTTAAATTTCATATAACAGTCGAAAACAGTTTATGATCCTAACATACGACAAAAAATCTTATTACACGCCTCAGTCATACATTTTTTTATAGCGGTACAATCATTGCTTCACCGCCCTGGTCTCTTACATTCACTCAACATACAATTTCTCATACATACATGCAGAACCTTAACAAGATTCTGGGACAGGTCACTCACAGCATCACGTCGTTAAAGAGTTCATCATGCGAGACGGTGATTCATCGCCAGACCTTTGCCCGCCGACAGGGCCGCCTAAAGGCGAGATCATTGATTTTGCAATCACTTAGTGGTACATTTCTAAAATAAAATAATATCAACAATTTTTTTAAAACCACAAACTTATACATTTGCCTGGAAGACTATTTTTTTCTGGAAAAAGAAGTTTCGAAATTATAGAATTGAAACAAAATATTTTTATTCTAAATAGGGGGCACTTATTATATTCCTAGCGTGGTGACACAGCGGTTAACAACCTTTCATCCAATAGGAGGCGCCGAACTCCGATGGTAGCAGCGGACCAATGGGAAGCGTCAAATTTTCCAAAAACAGCGCGGAGAAACCTTATAAGCGGAATATTGAGAGCGCGAAAAATAGTGCCAATCTATTTTCTCTCATGTTTATTATTTAGTGAGATCGTATTTATAAAAAGTTGTAAGAATAATATAGAGTTTTATATCGTGAGTATTCATTTCTCTGTACTCTACAAAATACGAACCTGGTACCTTTTATCAAAAACATGTGAATATATTTTTTTTTATATACTTTTCAGCATCTCAATTGAGACGAAGTTGGAATATTTTAGAAGAACCAGGAACTCAAGGCACATACGACCTGTCATCGGCTGGATTACGTGATTACTTTATGCGCTTGTACAACGTTGACCAATTATGTCTTATGAGATTTCTAATATAAGATGTAATATTTTTGTACTTCCTTTGACAGATATTCTGTATCGGAAAAACTGTATTTTGACAACCATTTGAATGATTAACAATTACTTAAAAACGACATTCATTTTTTAGTTTTTTTAATTCCATCATTGCTGAAAATCAAACTCAGGACATCAGCCCAGAAGTCGAACGATAGCACACTTTGTAATTAGTTTCATAACATATTATACTTTTTGGTCTTTGGTGGTCCGCTTACTGGAAGGCGATGTATTTTAATCGACGAAAATGAGTGGAGGTGAATCTTTCGGCACAACTACATACAAGGGTATGATCATCATTTTATAGAATGTCCTTCTATTCATAAAAGGGGCCATACTTTTTATGAAAGAAATGAAAGACTAATGGTCTGATAAAGAGAAAATATGCCAAAGATTTTCCCCGTGAAGAAAAACGTAGTTGAAGTTTGGAGACGTGCCCGCGTCATAACGTCTTATTTGGCTACGTATAAATTTCTATATAAAAGTATTAACAATGGGGACAAAACAAAATATAAAGAATTTGCATGTGACAATATTGTCGGAGGCTTTCAAAATGTATTCAAGTCACTTGCTGTAAACGGGACCCTTACCATTTCAATAGCTGGTAATTTATTTTACATTTTTCCCTACAAATAATAGCATATGTTATCTTTTGTACTGCTGAACTTGATTTTGAGAAAACTTCGATTCACGTTGTATGATTTGAAAAGAGTACAATATCAAACCAATTTAGAATTTTAATACTGAAAAATAAAATGGTTATAAATTGAATGAAAAAATAACCATCTAACAACAGACCAATAATCTAATCAATAATCAGTAATCAAAATTTCTTAGTACACAACATACATACATACCATCACACCATGTCCCTTACGGGGTAAGCAGAGAGAACGGAGCGCCATACTTCTCTATTTTTACACACATTTCTGGCTTCCTTTACATCCATACATCGTCTCATACACAACGATTGACCATTTCTATAATGTCTACCTCTCAGGCATTATCCCACATTCCGATGTATTAAATGCTGATAATAATTTCTACAAAAACTTTAGATGGGTCGATGGCAGAGCGGTTAGCGCGTTGGACTAGTAATCCAGTGATCGCGAGTTCGAATCACCATCAACACGGGCTTATCATAAGCAAATATTATATATACTAATTAATTAAGCACGTAAAATTACTAAATAATTCAATGTAAACTTTTTCTTCTTCTTCCTGGCCTCTTCCCAACTTATCGTCGATGAAGACTGTTGGGGTCAGCTCTCCTCGTCCTCAGGCTGTACACTCTTCGGTTCTGGGCCGCCTTCGATGTTATATGTAAATATTCAATGTAAACTGAATGATTTTAATTTTTATTTTATGAAAATTATTGTATGTTCTTGTGAAATCTATATGGGCTATAGGTAAAAAAAATGAACACTTCCTTGCACCCTGCGCAAGTGGCGAGTTTATTGCCGTATGGCAATTTCTTCCAACTAACCAGCGTTTCCAGCCCAGAGAAGCAATATAAGCGTGAGAAATAAATTTCTCCTCTACTGGGAATCGAACCCAGGACGCCCGCACAGAAACCAAACGGCTTAATAGGTACCTATTATTGTAACGCCATCTATTGAGAGAATTGGTCTTTTGTAAATAATGAGAGCAACAATTCTTATACCTGAGGTGACAAATGCAACAAAAATAAATAAAAATAATAAGAATGTTGTTCATAATTTCACACATAGGTGGCTGTAGTAAAAATTCCTTATTTTCAAGCGAAAAGAATTTCAGTATTACAATATATGTATAGAACTTTCAAAATTGAATTGATAGGGATCTCATTAAAAAGGCATAATTGGTGAACGTTGCGCAAGCGCATAAAGTGATCACGTGAACCAGCCGATGACAGGTCGTAAGCCCTGTTGGTGCCTTGATGTCCCGGTTCTCCTACAGTAAATATTCCAACTTCGTCTCTATTGAGATAATTAAAAATCCCTTATATAATCCTTCTGTAGTACTTACTCGTATTACTACTTCATCATGTCGTCACAGAATTTAAATATTGTTGTTTTTACGAAATAGTTGGTTTCATTACTCTCTAATAAACATAATGTACGGACGGGCAGTAAAAAAAAGGGAAGATTCTGACATTTTGGTTGGACTCGTAACATGGTTGATTTATATTTGTAATTCTGTCCAATCAATCTAAATGATGTTGGAGTCAATACGGATTTATTGTTAGTACCCCCACACATCCAGGCTGATCCATTGTACTTTGTTTATTGAGTGGATACTTATCCACGTATTTTATTAAGGGTTGCCCGCCATAAAGTTGTGCCGACACAATGGAAACATAATGTTGCCGATTTGATGTCTTGCCGATTTCATCAAATGATCTCCACTTATATATAAATTCTACGGCGTCTTCCGAATACCTCCAACGTACCATATCTTCAACTGGATACATTTGTAGTCTCGTATAAAAGTTAATTAAGTGTCTCCAAGAAACGAAATGATTTCATTACAGTACCGAATTCCGTATTTCCGTGTTTTTGTAATAGATTTTGTCCTGCCCACTCAATTTGTAAAAATAAAATTGACGAATTGCGCGCAATCATTAGAATCATTAATCTATACATATGTACATACAAACACACCATCACGCCATTTTCCTTACGGGGTAAGCAGAGAGAACCGAGCGCCATACTTCTCTATTTTTGCACACATTCCTGGCTTCCTTTACATCCATGCATCGTCTCATACATGCTCTTCGATTGTTCAAACTTTTTATATTTCTTTCTTTCAAAATTTAATATACATGGTCATGCCATCCCTTTCTGGGGGCGACCTCTGCTATTCACTCCATCTCTTGCACCCATGTATATTTTTTTCGTCAGTCTTTCATCGTTCATTCTTTCAATATGTCCAAACCACCTCAAGGCATTCACTCTCATTTTAAATATTATATTCTTCTTTGTCTTGCATTCTCTCCTCATGTCATAATTTTTTATTCTATCATATATCGTTCTATTGCATACTCTTCTTAGTGATCTCATTTCTACAGCATTTATTCTACTTTCATGTGTCTTTTGCCAGGTCCATGTTTCACTAGCATTCGCCGAAGTAGGTACTATAATTGAAAGGGCATTATTCTGATGAAAATTATATTATATAGGTATATTTTATCATAGAAAAAACATAATTTTACAAGTACGTACGTAGTTACTACTTTTGAGGAAGATAACATTATTCTAGAAATTAGTAGGTATTAATGCTCATAAATGATGTAGAAATACTAAATTAAGGTATAATAATTGTAAAAAAACTAAGTTATCGTGTGACTGTAATTAATTTGATTACGACAAATATCGAAAATTGGTACGGATTAAATTAGTACCGGTTGATTGAGTGGTGGCTTTATGCGGCAGACGTCTTCACATCCCTCATTTCCCTCCATCTTTCCTACCCCTTCATCTCCAATCAAAATCCTTTTTTATTCTTTATTTACATTGCATACTTTTATTTTGATAAGCTCTTCATCTTTTTGTTCTATTTTTTTTTCTTTTTTCTCATCTACCTATTTTATTCAGTTGTTGATTTTTTTTTACTGTTTTGTATATTTTTCTTTTTTGATCGCTGTTTCTGTCCCAAATAAATAAATAATTAAATAATAATGAAATTTCAACTAATTTTGTAGGTAAATACATAGATTTTTTTTCTATTTCGTTCGTACGGACGTGAAGATTTTTTCCCTGACAGTGTATCATTCATTATATACTGCGTTCTGAATTAAGTTGCTTAGAAGCAATAAATAATTAAAACATAGCCTAAGTATCTAAGATACAAATAAAATTAACGCCATTTTGTTTGGGAATGGAAATAGTGATGGTGCACAGATTTGGATCAGTGAGGTATATGTTGCTACAATCAGACAATTGTAACCACTTTGTTTTCCTATCTCTCTACGATTTCGTAAGAGGCAAATTTCAGATAAACTTTCGCGGATTTCATGCTATTTGTAACCAATGGAAATTACAAATGGAAATTTTAAGCGAAGTGTTGAGTAAACGTTGAAAAAATAAAGGATTAGCTAAGTGCTTTGTGTATAGATTGTTGGTGTCAAAAGTTGTATAATTCAAAGATTAAATGAAGTACTATTTGAATTAATAATAAATGTGGAAGGCTGATTATGTATGTATATAGTCCGACAGATTTCGATATCCCAGAGCATTATTTTCAAACATCGGCACTTCATAAATATTCCTAACATACTTACATGCATTCATTTATCAGGGGCTCCATAGCCCAAGATGGGCCTTGGCCATCTCAATGAATCGTTTCCATTGTACTTTGTCCATGGCTTTCTCTCTCTCCAATTCCGCAAGCTGGCTCTCTGAGGGTCTCTCTCGGATCCATCCATCCATTGCGATCGTATCCTAGGCCTTCCATCACTTTTTATTTCGTCCGGACGTGTTGTAAAGATTATTTTTGACGTTTTATCATTGTTTATACAATGAACGTGTTCTATCTAGTGGTGCCACCTCATTTTTATTGTTTGGACAGTATTCGGTTCATTAAATAGG
Source organism: Molanna angustata (assembly GCA_963576475.1). Lineage (NCBI taxonomy): Eukaryota > Metazoa > Arthropoda > Insecta > Trichoptera > Molannidae > Molanna > Molanna angustata. The sequence goes on along the minus strand of OY754973.1, from coordinate 5,035,574 downwards.
CTCTCTAGTTCATAGAATGATGATTTTCCTCGTGCTTTCATCGCAAAGGGGACCGAAGTTTTTCTTAAAATTTTCCTCACCCAGTAGGTCATCCATATCCATTATACAAAGAACGCATTATTTATTATTATATATAATTATACAATATACATATTAGTCCTCTTCTTCTCCCCATTCCATTAATGCGGGAGTCCCTCAAGGGTCCATTCTATCTCCAACCCTATTCCTCCTACATATTAATGACTTGCTCTTACGCGCCCCCATCCACTGTTACGCTGATGACAGCACAGTCCATGACAATTTCTCTTTCGACAAACCTCCTAAACAGAGTGAAATATCAGAAGCCCGGAAAGACCTTCATCAAAAAATAAATAGCTACCTCCACTCAATCAATACCTGGGGTGAAAGTAATCTTGTTTCATTTAACGTCTCAAAAACCCAAGCCTGTCTAATTTCTGCGAAGAGAAACCCCAATGAATTGCAAGTGTCTTTCAACGGAAGCACCCTACCTAACAGCAGCTCTATCGACCTGCTTGGAGTATCTATAACGAACCAATTACACTACAAGGGCTCCATCGAAGCTAAGGTGAAACTCGCCTCCAAAAAATTGAGCGTACTATATAGAGCGCGCAGATATTTTACTAAGACCCAGATCTGTATACTCTACAAAGCGCAAATACGTCCAATTATTGAATATGGCAGTCACCTCTGGAGTGGCGCCCCCCAATACCTACTGAATACCCTCGACGCTGTCCAAAGGCGTGCTATACGTCTGATTGATGATCCATCACTGACTGATGGATTGCAATCACTAGAACACAGACGCAGAGTCGGTATTTTAAGTTTATTCTATAGATACTACCACGGGAATTGCTCAGAAGAACTTGCATCTTTGGTCCCTCCTCCACCCACTCGCAACAGAGTCACTCGCTTCACTCAATCGCAGCATCCATTCACAGTGGACCTTCAACATATACGAACAAGTCGCTTTTCGAACTCCTTTATTAATACAGCAGCCCGACTGTGGAACGATCTTCCGAATTCTGTGTTTCCATCTTCGTACAACCCGGGTCTTTTTAAAATCCGAATTAATAAACTCTTTTCTAGATTGTAAACCCCTCCCAACGCTACGTAGTGCGCTTCTTCGGAAGAGTAAAATGGACCCAAATCCTAATAGCTGGCGTCCCCTACGTAGACATGTTAAAAAAAAAAAGTCCGTTCGTAAACCTTTGAGCGTCTGTCGATTTATTTAAGCATCTGATTACAACTCCCAGTCAATCATAGACTTAAGAGTTTCTGAAAATCGACCATCGCTGCACAGTAACTGTTAATTAGATATCTGACATGTGAGCCAATGGTCCCGTGATCAATTTTCGGTAAGGATATAGTTTTCAATCTATATTTGTGAGACTATAACAAAATAAATGAGTATCTATCTATTAAGAATGTGGAAATTTGGGTTTGGGTGCGTATTGAATCAGTGTTTGGCATAGTACCTCAAAGCAACAAAAATTATAAAAAATATTTTAAAAATAAACACGACGTAAAATTGCGAATTGAACACACAGAAGATCTAATAATCTAAAATGAAACTTTCTAAATCAAATGTTTTGTTTTTTCTTGTTATTACACACCTACACATCAAAATATAAAAGTTTTTTTAAATATGTATATTTGTTTTTTGTGTTACCTCATGAAATTGGATTCTTGAAATGAAAAATATATACCGACGTTAAACGGGCCTATGTAGTTTAATATTTTTCTGTGAAATTTAATAAGATCTTAATTTAAAATTTAATGGAAGCCTAAGAAATAATTAACTAACAAGAAAATATGCCCCCAACTCATTAAATGAAGACCTCGTAGCGAAAGTACAAAAAAATCAATAGGTACATTAATTATGAGAATGAATTGGGAAATTATTGTATGTTGTTTTTTGAGAAATTTGATAAACGGTATTAATTATTAATTAGAAAATATTGAAAAATAATAGAAAAAATGAAAAATTTTCTTATTTTTTAAAGTTTTTTTTAAATATTACAAAAATTTCTCATATATTCAAATTACACTGTGATATCTGGTTACTATTCTTTACACAGTTATAATTAAATTAAATACAGTAAATCAGATATTAAAAGAGAGACGTACAAATAATTAGTTTTATATATGAACCACAACGTCAGAGCACTATCCTTGAACAAATCCCCGATAAATCCACCCCGGTCTAAACTCAGACATTCCTTTCCTCCGAAGATTGCCGAATCTCCTGTTCGTACAATGTCGTAAACCGCTATACAGATTGCCTGATGAAAGGCGCAACATCAATATATCACATACCTACACTCAAAAAGAATTTTTTTTTATGATAAATAATAAATGGTTATCATCATTCTGCACCACGTTTTTTTCTTATATTTTATAGGTACAATATTTTTTTTATTTTGTGATGAGAAATTTAATACAAATACTCAACCAAACCAAAATATGTAGGTAGTTTTTTTTACTCTCCACACTATGGAATAGGGGAGAGTCATGATTTCGCAAAATTTAAGCGCATTTTTTTTACATCAATTTCTCAATGGGTATCATGTAGAGAATGCACACTATGAGTTTCGTCGTGATGTGTTTGTGTGTATGGCGTATACGCTGTACGCCGTACGCCGTACGCCGTACGCCGTAGCATTTATCTTTTTTGTGTCCTCTCTACAGCCCTAACTATAAGTCTGATCGACTTCATATTAACATCATATGTGTAAAGTGCAAAGACCTAGAGCTGATTAGTTTTCCATAGACAACTTTTGATTTCTTCTCTATGAATTCATCATTTACGTTGTTTTTTTTTGTGTCCTCTCTGCAGCCCAAACTATAAGTCCGATTGACTTCATATTGATATCACATGTGTTAAGTCCATAAACTTAGAGCTGATTAGTTTTCCATAGACAACGGTTCATTTTTTCCCAATGTTTCTTTATGATTTCATCTATTAAAACTGAAAAAATGCTCTCACGACCTGGAAATTAGAGATATTTTAATTTGGTTTCAACTATTTATACAACACCAAGAATCTTCATAAAATTGTATTCAAAGTTGGTCAATGTTAAAAGAAAAATATTCAACGGTTTCAAAAATTATATTTTATTTAATGGATATTTGTATGAAACTTATATGTAACAAGAGAATTTTTTTATATTTGGCAATGTTCAGTTCATTGATTTCATATTGATATAAGAATATTAATAGCTTGAACTTAGAACTGATTAGCTTTTCATAGATATCATAAAATTTCTTCATATGATATCACGTGTCAACATTGTCAAAATGCTCTAACGCTCTTTGAAACAAAATTTATCTGCTTTTTTTAAAATATTTCATACAACATAAGCAGTCTTCACTATACTGCATTAATAGTTTGTCTATCTTAACATAAAAATATACTATCGGAAGAAAATTTATATTCCTGATAGTAACATTTAGTATGAATAAAAATGTAATTAGATAAATTTCTATGTATGGAAAAGTTCAGTAATTTGATTTCATGTTATAATGTAAAGAGCTTGAACATAGAACTGATTAGCTTTCCATAAATAACAAAAAAAATCTTCATATGATATCACCTGTCAAAATTTGGAAAATGCTCTCGCGTTCTTTAGAACAAAATTCATCTGCTTTTTTTAAAATATTTCATACAACATAAGCATTCTTCCCTATACTGCATTAATAGTTTGTTTATCTTAACATAAAAATATACTATCGGAAGAAAATTTATATTCCTGATAGTAACATTTAGTATGAATAAAATGTAATTAGATAAATTTCTATGTATGGAAACGTTCAGTAATTTGATTTCATGTTATAATGTAAAGAACTTGAACATAGAACTGATTAGCTTTCCATAAATCAAAAAAAAATCTTCATATAATATCACGTGTCAAAATTTTGAAAATGCCTTCGCGTTCTTTAAAACAAAATTTATCTGCTTTTTTTAAAATATTTCATACAACATAAGCATTCTTCACTATACTGCATTAATAGTTTGTTTATCTTAACATAAAAATATACTATCGGAAGAAAATTTATATTCCTGATAGTAACATTTAGTATGAATAAAAATGTAATTAGATAAATTTCTATGTATGGAAACGTTCAGTAATTTGATTTCATGTTATAATGTAAAGAGCTTGAACATAGAACTGATTAGCTTTCCATAAATCAAAAAAAAATCTTCATATAATATCACGTGTCAAAATTTTGAAAATGCCTTCGCGTTCTTTAAAACAAAATTTATCTGCTTTTTTTAAAATATTTCATACAACATAAGCATTCTTCACTATACTGCATTAATAGTTTGTTTATCTTAACATAAAAATATACTATCGGAAGAAAATTTATATTCCTGATAGTAACGTTTAGTATGAATAAAAATGTAATTAGATAAATTTCTATGTATGGAAAAGTTCAGTAATTTGATTTCATGTTATAATGTAAAAAGCTTGAACATAGAACTGATTAGCTTTCCATAAACAACAAAAAAAATCTTCATATGATATCACCTGTCAAAATTTGGAAAATGCTCTCGCGTTCTTTAGAACAAAATTTATCTGCTTTTTTTAAAATATTTCATACAACATAAGCATTCTTCACTATACTGCATTAATAGTTTGTTTATCTTAACATAAAAATATACTATTGGAAGAAAATTTACATTCCTGATAGTAACATTTAGTATGAAAAAAAATGTAATTAGATAAATTTCTATGTATGGAAAAGTTCAGTAATTTGATTTCATGTTATAATGTAAAGAGCTTGAACATAGAACTGATTAGCTTTCCATAAATAACAAAAAAAATCTTCATATGATATCACCTGTCAAAATTTGGAAAATGCTCTCGCGTTCTTTAGAACAAAATTTATCTGCTTTTTTTAAAATATTTCATACAACATAAGCATTCTTCACTATACTGCATTAATAGTTTGTTTATCTTATCATAAAAATATACTATCGGAAGAAAATTTACATTCCTGATAGTAACATTTAGTATGAATAAAAATGTAATTAGATAAATTTCTATGTATGGAAACGTTCAGTAATTTGATTTCATGTTATTATGTAAAGAGCTTGAACATAGAACTGATTAGCTTTCCATAAATAACAAAAAAATTCTTCATATAATATCACGTGTCAAAATTTTGAAAATGCTCTCGCGTTCTTTAAAACAAAATTTATCTGCTTTTTTTAAAATATTTCATACAACATAAGCATTCTTCACTATACTGCATTAATAGTTTGTTTATCTTAACATAAAAATATACTATCGGAAGAAAATTTATATTCCTGATAGTAACATTTAGTATGAATAAAAATGTAATTAGATAAATTTCTATGTATGGAAATGTTCAGTAATTTGATTTCATGTTATAATGTAAAGAGCTTGAACATAGAACTGATTAGTTTTCCATAAATAACAAAAAAAATCTTCATATGATATCACCTATCAAAATTTGGAAAATGCTCTCGCGTTCTTTAGAACAAAATTTATCTGCTTTTTTTAAAATATTTCATACAACATAAGCATTCTTCACTATACTGCATTAATAGTTTGTCTATCTTAACATAAAAATATACAATCGGAAGAAAATTTATATTCCTGATAGTAACATTTAGTATGAATAAAAATGTAATTAGATAAATTTCTATGTATGGAAACGTTCAGTAATTTGATTTCATGTTATAATGTAAAGAGCTTGAAAATAGAACTGATAAGCTTTCCATAAATAACAAAAAAATTCTTCATATGATATCACCTGTCAAAATTTGGAAAATGCTCTTGCGTTCTTTAAAACAAAATTTATCTACTTTTTTTAAAATATTTCATACAACATAAGCATTCTACACCATACTGCATTAAAATTTTGTCTATCTTATCATAAAAATATACTATCGGAAGAAAATTTATATTCCTGATAGTAACATTTAGTATGAATAAAAATGTAATTAGATAAATTTCTATGTATGGAAATGTTCAGTAATTTGATTTCATGTTATAATGTAAAGAGCTTGAACATAGAACTGATTAGCTTTCCATAAATAACAAAAAAAATCTTCATATGATATCACCTATTAAAATTTGGAAAATGCTCTCGCGTTCTTTAGAACAAAATTTATCTGCTTTTTTTAAAATATTTCATACAACATAAGCATTCTTCCCAATACTGCATTAATAGTTTGTCTATCTTAACATAAAAATATACTATCGGAAGAAAATTTATATTCCTGATAGTAACATTTAGTATGAATAAAAATGTAATTAGATAAATTTCTATGTATGGAAACGTTCAGTAATTTGATTTCATGTTATAATGTAAAGAGCTTGAACATAGAACTGATTAGCTTTCCATAAATAACAAAAAAAATCTTCATATGATATCACCTGTCAAAATTTGGAAAATGCTCTCGCGTTCTATAGAACAAAATTTATCTGCTTTTTTTTAAATATTTCATACAACATAAGCATTCTTCCCTATACTGCATTAATAGTTTGTCTATCTTAACATAAAAATATACTATCGGAAGAAAATTTATATTCCTGATAGTAACATTTAGTATGAATAAAAATGTAATTAGATAAATTTCTATGTATGGAAACGTTCAGTAATTTGATTTCATGTTATAATGTAAAGAGCTTGAACATAGAACTGATTAGCTTTCCATAAATAACTAAAAATTCTTCATATAATATCACGTGTCAAAATTTTGAAAATGCTCTCGCGTTCTATAAAACAAAATTTATCTGCTTTTTTTAAAATATTTCATACAACATAAGCATTCTTCACTATACTGCATTAATAGTTTGTTTATCTTAACATAAAAATATACTATCGGAAGAAAATTTATATTCCTGATAGTAACATTTAGTATGAATAAAAATGTAATTAGATAAATTTCTATGTATGGAAAAGTTCAGTAATTTGATTTCATGTTATAATGTAAAGAGCTTGAACATAGAACTGATTAGCTTTCCATAAATAACAAAAAAAATCTTCATATGATATCACCTGTCAAAATTTGGAAAATGCTCTCGCGTTCTTTAGAACAAAATTTATCTGCTTTTTTTAAAATATTTCATACAACATAAGCATTCTTCCCTATACTGCATTAATAGTTTGTCTATCTTAACATAAAAATATACTATCGGAAGAAAATTTATATTCCTGATAGTAACATTTAGTATGAATAAAAATGTAATTAGATAAATTTCTATGTATGGAAACGTTCAGTAATTTGATTTCATGTTATAATGTAAAGAGCTTGAACATAGAACTGATTAGCTTTCCATAAATAACAAAAAAATCTTCATATGATATCACGTGTCAAAATTTTGAAAATGCTCTCGCGTTCTTTAAATCAAAGTTTATCTGCTTTTTTAAAAATATTTCATACAACATAAGCATTCTTCACTATACTGCATTAATAGTTTGTCTATCTTAACATAAAAATATACTATCGGAAGAAAATTTATATTCCTGATAGTAACATTTAGTATGAATAAAAATGTAATTAGATAAATTTCTATGTGTGGAAACGTTCAGTAATTTGATTTCATGTTATAATGTAAAGAGCTTGAACATCGAACTGATTAGCTTTCCATAAATAACAAAAAAATCTTCATATGATATCACGTGTCAAAATTTTGAAAATGCTCTCGCGTTCTTTAAATCAAAATTTATCTGCTTTTTTTAAAATATTTCATACAACATAAGCATTCTTCACTATACTGCATTAATAGTTTGTTTATCTTAACATAAAAATATACTATCGGAAGAAAATTTATATTCCTGGTAGTAACATTTAGTATGAATAAAAATGTAATTAGATAAATTTCTATGTATGGAAAAGTTCAGTAATTTGATTTCATGTTATAATGTAAAGAGCTTGAACATAGAACTGATTAGCTTTCCATAAATAACAAAAAAAATCTTCATATGATATCACCTGTCAAAATTTGGAAAATGCTCTCGCGTTCTTTAGAACAAAATTTATCTGCTTTTTTTAAAATATTTCATACAACATAAGCATTCTTCCCTATACTGCATTAATAGTTTGTCTATCTTAACATAAAAATATACTAACGGAAGAAAATTTATATTCCTGATAGTAACATTTAGTATGAATAAAAATGTAATTAGATAAATTTCTATGTATGGAAAAGTTCAGTTATTTGATTTCATGTTATAATGTAAAGAGCTTGAACATAGAACTGATTAGCTTTCCATAAATAACAAAAAAATTCTTCATATGATATCACCTGTCAAAATTTGGAAAATACTCTTGCGTTCTTTAAAACAAAATTTATGTGCTTTTTTTAAAATATTTCATACAACATAAGCATTCTTCCCTATACTGCATTAATAGTTTGTCTATCTTAACATAAAAATATACTATCGGAAGAAAATTTATATTCCTGATAGTAACATTTAGTATGAATAAAAATGTAATTAGATAAATTTCTATGTATGGAAACGTTCAGTAATTTGATTTCATGTTATAATGTAAAGAGCTTGAACATAGAACTGATTAGCTTTCCATAAATAACAAAAAAATTCTTCATATGATATCACCTGTCAAAATTTGGAAAATGCTCTCGCGTTCTTTAGAACAAAATTTATCTGCTTTTTTTTAAATATTTCATACAACATAAGCATTCTTCACTATACTGCATTAATAGTTTGTTTATCTTAACATAAAAATATACTATCGGAAGAAAATTTATATTCCTGATAGTAACGTTTAGTATGAATAAAAATGTAATTAGATAAATTTCTATGTATGGAAAAGTTCAGTAATTTGATTTCATGTTATAATGTAAAAAGCTTGAACATAGAACTGATTAGCTTTCCATAAACAACAAAAAAAATCTTCATATGATATCACCTGTCAAAATTTGGAAAATGCTCTCGCGTTCTTTAGAACAAAATTTATCTGCTTTTTTTAAAATATTTCATACAACATAAGCATTCTTCACTATACTGCATTAATAGTTTGTTTATCTTAACATAAAAATATACTATCGGAAGAAAATTTACATTCCTGATAGTAACATTTAGTATGAATAAAAATGTAATTAGATAAATTTCTATGTATGGAAAAGTTCAGTAATTTGATTTCATGTTATAATGTAAAGAGCTTGAACATAGAACTGAATAGCTTTCCATAAATAACAAAAAAAATCTTCATATGATATCACCTGTCAAAATTTGGAAAATGCTCTCGCGTTATTTAGAACAAAATTTATCTGCTTTTTTTAAAATATTTCATTCAACATAAGCATTCTTCCCTATACTGCATTAATAGTTTGTCTATCTTAACATAAAAATATACTATCGGAAGAAAATTTATATTCCTGATAGTAACATTTAGTATGAATAAAAATGTAATTAGATAAATTTCTATGTATGGAAACGTTCAGTAATTTGATTTCATGTTATTATGTAAAGAGCTTGAACATAGAACTGATTAGCTTTCCATAAATAACAAAAAAATTCTTCATATAATATCACGTGTCAAAATTTTGAAAATGCTCTCGCGTTCTTTAAAACAAAATTTATCTGCTTTTTTTAAAATATTTCATACAACATAAGCATTCTTCACTATACTGCATTAATAGTTTGTTTATCTTAACATAAAAATATACTATCGGAAGAAAATTTATATTCCTGATAGTAACATTTAGTATGAATAAAAATGTAATTAGATAAATTTCTATGTATGGAAATGTTCAGTAATTTGATTTCATGTTATAATGTAAAGAGCTTGAACATAGAACTGATTAGCTTTCCATAAATAACAAAAAAAATCTTCATATGATATCACCTGTCAAAATTTGGAAAATGCTCTCGCGTTCTTCTAGAACAAAATTTATCTGCTTTTTTAAAATATTTCATACAACATAAGCATTCTTCCCTATACTGCATTAATAGTTTGTCTATCTTAGCATAAAAATATACTATCGGAAGAAAATTTATATTCCTGATAGTAACATTTAGTATGAATAAAAATGTAATAAGATACATTTCTATGTATGGAAACGTTCAGTAATTTGATTTCATGTTATAATGTAAAGAGCTTGAACATAGAACTGATTAGCTTTCCATAAATAACAAAAAAAATCTTCATATGATATCACCTGTCAAAATTTGGAAAATGCTCTCGCGTTCTTTAGAATAAAATTTATCTGCTTTTTTTAAAATATTTCATACAACATAAGCATTCTTCCCTATACTGCATTAATAGTTTGTCTATCTTAACATAAAAATATACTAACGGAAGAAAATTTATATTCCTGATAGTAACATTTAGTATGAATAAAAATGTAATTAGATAAATTTCTATGTATGGAAACGTTCAGTTATTTGATTTCATGTTATAATGTAAAGAGCTTGAACATAGAACTGATAAGCTTTCCATAAATAACAAAAAAAATCTTCATATGATATCACCTGTCAAAATTTGGAAAATGCTCTCGCGTTCTTTAGAACAAAATTTATCTGCTTTTTTAAAAATATTTCATACAACATAAGCATTCTTCACTATACTGCATTAATAGTTTGTCTATCTTAACATAAAAATATACTATCGGAAGAAAATTTATATTCCTGATAGTAACATTTAGTATGAATAAAAATGTAATTAGATAAATTTCTATGTATGGAAACGTTCAGTAATTTGATTTCATGTTATAATGTAAAGAGCTTGAACATAGAACTGATTAGCTTTCCATAAATAACAAAAAAATCTTCATATGATATCACGTGTCAAAATTTTGAAAATGCTCTCACGTTCTTTAAATCAAAATTTATCTGCTTTTTTTAAAATATTTCATACAACATAAGCATTCTTCACTATACTGCATTAATAGTTTGTTTATCTTAACATAAAAATATACTATCGGAAGAAAATTTATATTCCTGGTAGTAACATTTAGTATGAATTAAAATGTAATTAGATAAATTTCTATGTATGGAAAAGTTCAGTAATTTGATTTCATGTTATAATGTAAAGAGCTTGAACATAGAACTGATTAGCTTTCCATAAATAACAAAAAAATTCTTCATATGATATCACCTGTCAAAATTTGGAAAATGCTCTCGCGTTCTTTAGAACAAAATTTATCTGCTTTTTTTAAAATATTTCATACAACATAAGCATTCTTCCCTATACTGCATTAATAGTTTGTCTATCTCAACATAAAAATATACTATCGGAAGAAAATTTATATTCCTGATAGTAACATTTAGTATGAATAAAAATGTAATTAGATAAATTTCTATGTATGGAAACGTTCAGTAATTTGATTTCATGTAATAATGTAAAGAGCTTGAACATAGAACTGATTAGCTTTCCATAAATAACAAAAAAATCTTCATATGATATCACGTGTCAAAATTTTGAAAATGCTCTCGCGTTCTTTAAATCAAAATTTATCTGCTTTTTTAAAAATATTTCATACAACATAAGCATTCTTCCCTATACTGCATTAATAGTTTGTCTATCTTAACATAAAAATATACTAACGGAAGAAAATTTATATTCCTGATAGTAACATTTAGTATGAATAAAAATGTAATTAGATAAATTTCTATGTATGGAAACGTTCAGTTATTTGATTTCATGTTATAATGTAAAGAGCTTGAACATAGAACTGATTAGCTTTCCATAAATAACAAAAAAAATCTTCATATGATATCACCTGTCAAAATTTGGAAAATGCTCTCGCGTGCTTTAGAACAAAATTTATCTGCTTTTTTTAAAATATTTCATACAACATAAGCATTCTTCCCTATACTGCATTAATAGTTTGTCTATCTTAACATAAAAATATACTATCGGAAGGAAATTTATATTCCTGATAGTAACATTTAGTATGAATAAAAATGTAATTAGATAAATTTCTATGTATGGAAAAGTTCAGTAATTTGATTTCATGTTATAATGTAAAGAGCTTGAACATAGAACTGATTAGCTTTCCATAAATAACAAAAAAATTCTTCATATGATATCACCTGTCAAAATTTGGAAAATACTCTTGCGTTCTTTAAAACAAAATTTATGTGCTTTTTTAAAAATATTTCATACAACATAAGCATTCTTCCCTATACTGCATTAATAGTTTGTCTATCTTAACATAAAAATATACTATCGGAAGAAAATTTATATTCCTGATAGTAACATTTAGTATGAATAAAAATGAAATTAGATAAATTTCTATGTATGGAAACGTTCAGTAATTTGATTTCATGTTATAATGTAAAGAGCTTGAACATAGAACTGATTAGCTTTCCATAAATAACAAAAAAATCTTCATATGATATCACGTGTCAAAATTTTGAAAATGCTCTCGCGTTCTTTAAATCAAAATTTATCTGCTTTTTTTAAAATATTTCATACAACATAAGCATTCTTCACTATACGGCATTAATAGTTTGTCTATCTTAACATGAAAATATACTATCGTTAGAAAATTTATATTCCTGGTAGTAAAATTTAGAATGAATAAAATATTTCATTGTCAATATTTGTGGTGTGGAGAGTTTAGTGTTGGCCACAACCCACTCGTTTTAATATTTAATTAAAAACATAAAATATATGAACTTACTGTCTCTTTTTGGATCATAAAAGCCCTACGTGTATTTTCCAAGATTTAAAAAAATAAGAACCTTCATATCTTTTCTAAAAAAAAAGTTAAACTCAGCGCCTTTGCAATGATCATGAAACATCAAAAAGCGTTTTAAAAATTCCCATTGGTCATTATATGGTTGGTATGTGTTAGTTACGATGAAGATCCAGAATTATTATCACGAATTAAAATAAAAAGTAAATCATTTTATTTAAAAAATTGGTTCCAACAAGAATCTCATATTGTATCGGAACTTGGTCTTACCAATCGTTTAGATCTTTGTAAATATCATTAAGACAAGAATCCGATCCAACCGCTACGCCTGTATGGACGCTAGCCATAAACTAATTACATAACTTATTATTTTATTATTATTTACGACTTTACAGCCATCAAATACATAAAATAAAACTATATAAAACATGATATTTACATACAATAACACAAAAAGAAACAAACACTCCTAAATTAATAAATAAATAAAGAAAAATAAATAAATAAAAAAAAAAAAATTAAATTAATAAATAAAAAAACGAATAAGATTTTTTAAATTTAAATACTTGGAAATCAGTACGGTTGATAGGTAGTATAGAGACCTCCTCAGAACCCAATACTTTGATATGTTAAGATGGGTGAATTATTCCCAATTGAAAGCTTGATGATGCGTTGGTTGCAGTTTATTTTGTTTTAATAAATAATTTACAATTTACGCATCGATCTGCTAATTCTTTTGAGGATAATTGTTATTAATATCATTAGTAAATCGGCCAGCGCCGTATAAAAATAAAACATATGTGGTTAAGAAAAAAGGTCATAAAAATAATTAATATTCATTTTATTAATAATTTTTTTTTATTACCTACTAATAATATTATTTATTTAATAAATTAAAAAGTAATATAGCTTGTTTTAAATAATTATTTAATGAATTAAATGCCTTTTATTTTTTGAAATTGATTTGTATTTAATTTATTTATTTGTCACAAATTACGGGCTCAGAATGGTATAATTCAATAAATTTGAAAGTTTCTTCATTGCTTCGAAATCAAAAGTAACGAAAATGCGCAACCAAAAATGTGTACCTACCAACCCCGTAAGCGAACAATGGACCACTGTGTGAAAATAGTAGCGTCTAATCCCAGACTTTATTTTCTGCATTCTTAGGTGAGGTTTAATGTTGATTTTAATAACAATAGCTACTCGCGTGAGCGAGTTGCTTTTTAAATTGAATTATAAATTATCATTATTAAATTTTCGCATTTAATATAAAATTTCACAGCTTATTTGACTTAATACTACGAGATCTCAACCAATCTGAGAGCCAAACATAAAATTTGATTTACTTAACCGGAAACAGGTGAATGCGGATTGTAGATTCCTTTGAAGTGAGTCAAAAAAACCGACCGAAACTTAAAATAATTAGGTATGATAACTTAAATATAATATTGACAGAAACAATATGTTACTGTCAATATTATAGCCCCAAGTGTATATGTTGCGGTAGTATGAATCATAAAATGAAAATTCCTGGCTTAATAAAACTGTATGTACGAAGTGGTTAACACAAAAGTAACTTTTGCCTTATTGTTGCGAAATACTCGGGTTTTAAGCACGTTTGATAATCTCGTGTAGGTAGTTGATAAGGTTAAACGAAACCCAGAAACCAACATGTTGTTTACAATTGACCAAACAATCATTAACCCGAAGCGAAATTGTCCATTCTGTGTCTGTATAAAGGTAGCACCATTTAAGATATGTGGCTTTCATTAAACGTTACATACTTTATACTATTATACTTTTCTAGAGAATATTTATAAGGATTATTTTTTTGGGATTCTTAATTAACATCAATTACAAACGGGTATCATGAAAAACTTCATATAAATACAGTATGTATCATTAAGTGCATGAGCTTAGAAAAATGACTCTTCATTAAGATTTTTTAACGGTTGAGTTATTGGAATTTTTAAGTTCAATGAATGTGAGTATTACAAATATTACCTTTAAGGTAATATTTGTAAATAAATAGAATAAAAGTGTGATAAAACGCATTTAGGAATTTGAAAGTCATGAAGATCTTTATAGAAGAATTACATTATATACCTAGACACTGTAGTTTTATATTTTATATTTCAAGGATTTTTACTGTCCTTTTTCCAATAGGTATAACTGTTTTTGAAAACTGTCCCATGCAAAGCTTTCGACCTCATAGTTTCTTTTGCTTTAAGTTTTTTTTTGTTATATGTTTTTTATATATCTTTATTAATATTGTTTATAGATGTACTTTTGATTTACGATTGATGTTGGCATTCACTATTCAGTGTTACTCTTTAGTGATTTAAAGTGGGGCATTGCAGATACAATTCTTGTAATGTTGTATTTATAAGAATAAATTATAAATATATTATTAATTTGATTTATTCCGACATCTGTAGGTACAACTTCGATATTTTTATATTTCTTTTAGAAGCAAGAATCATACGCCATTTACTTTATCTCTTGTAGAAATTAATGCAATTATAGTTATATTTGAATAATTTTTCAAGGTGATTTTCAGAGTATTCCTTTTCAAAAATCTATAATTAAGATTTACTACAGAGAATACTCGTTTTAAAATCAATAGCTTTCAGTGTATAAATTTAATGAATTTTTTTTATATAGATTTGTCAGTTTTTGAATAAATCCTTGGTTTGTCGTTAGATTAATTTGAACTAAGTGCTTTAAAAAAATGAATCAGCTTTAATTGTGAATAAGTAAACTTCAGTGGGAGATAAGGTTAAGAAATGTTTCAGAGTTAAACAATACCACAACAGTTTGTCTGTGGTTTACGGAAAATTTGTAAACAAAGATTTCCTTGCTTTATCTTTATAAATTAAACGACACAATACTAAGTATTTGTTTCTTTAGGTTACTTCTTTTGGCTGTACTTTATCGAACCCTCTCAAGAAATATTCAATTTCTTGACCATCATGGTTTTATTTTTTTGGTTAATCTGTGATCAGTCACGAAAGGCATTTCACATAAAAAAACAACATTTGAACTAATTCAACTGTCGATTTGATCAAGAGAATTTGATTCTCTTAACTTAGCGACAAAGTATCCAACCAAGATACGAGAAATGTGTATGCAGAACCTATATTTTTCACGGTTTTTCCAACTTTGAAGTCAAAAAACACCAACATAGAGGCTTCGCAGCATATATGTTCTATATACGGATTTACTCTAAATTTGGAGTAGAACATTAAGTATGTCTGTGTGTCCATCTTCCCCTTATAACTTTTGATCTGCTTATTTTACAGAGCCCAAAATTTCAGAATATATAGAAAGTTAAAGGCCTACAAAACATTCATACTCATGGTTTCGTGGTTTTTAAGATAAAGGGAAAAATAAAGTTAAAATTCATAATTTGATAATCCCTGACTGAAACAAAAATTCAAAATTCTGGGTATAAAAATTTTGTAGGACATAACCATTTATATAATCTGAAATTTTGAGCTCTTTAAATTGAACGGATCAAAAGTTATAAGGGGGGGGGCACACACAGACAATGTTTTACTCCAAATTCTGAGTAAATCCATATATGGAACAAACATGCTGCGAAGCCTCTAAGTTGGTGTTTTATGTCTTCAAAGTTGGAAAAACCGTGAAAAATGTAGACCGTGCATACAAATCTCGCGTATCCTGGCTTGAAACTTTGTCGATATCCATCCAACCCTTTATGATACACCCACCCACCCCCAAACATGCTCTACACAACACAATTAAGGCACCCACAACTCAACATTAGTTAGTTGTAATCCACCTGTTGATGGGAGTTCAGTTTCTCCCGAAACTAGTAGCGAAAAACTCAATTATGCAAGTTGTAATAGCAATGTATAAAAATTAACTATGTTTAATAATGGATCACCACAAGGTAACCACAGAAAAATTCAATATATCATACAGTGAACGCGAAAGAAAGGCAATTATTCATGTTTTTAATATCTGTATATAAATGGAGTTTATATATTGAAAGTTCTAATAAGTTTATTATTTTTAAGAATGAATTAGGTTGCAAAGTGTCCTACGACTTACTTATAATAAAAATAAAACAGAATATGTCATGGATGTTTTTCAACCTGTCAAAAAATTCGGACTTCGTGGCTCAGTTGGTTACGTATCTGACTGCTGATTCAAAGGTCCCGGGTTCGATTCCCGGTGGAGACGCAGTTTTTAATTGTATTTTTAGTCTGGATCTGGCTGACGATTATTATCGTAAGTCTCCAGAATATGGCAACCTGTTATTGGGTGCGGTTCAAATTTATATTTGATATAGTACCTGTTAGTTAACCGAAAAGTTATGTAAAAAATAAAAAAAAATAAAAAACATTTTTATTATCCTCTAAATTTTTGTTATTTCTCAAGTATTTTATGTTTGACACATAATAAAAACAAAATTAAATACCAACACATAAAAACACGTTATCATAAGTTTTATCATAAACGTGTGGTTTTATAAAACATTTTGAAATTTTATTTCGAAAGAAAAATATAATGTTATGTTATGTTGGTTTTCCATATAAATTGAAACGTGTTAATACCTCCCAGTATCGTGTTCATTTATTTATTTATGTCGTTTCCACTTGATACATTGTCAACCTCAAAATGCCATAAAGTTTGATTTACTGAACAATTTCCACACACAAAACACGAACAATAAGCCCCAAACAATGAACATTGAACAATGTTGCAAATAAAATCGTTAAACTCCAGAGATTATTGACAAATCAATGTTGACTGGAAACACAAACAGCAATACATTTGGTTCAAATACTTAATAATGAGATTCAATGGCTTCGGTTTCTTTAGAAATCGTCTGGATATCGAATATTTGTATTATTGCATATGAGTTTATGCATTTATGATTGCATATAAGTATATACATTTATAATTGCATATAAGTATATGCATGAATGATTGCATATAAGTATAAATTGGATTATTTCTCTGTCTGGTGACAATGACCTTTTTCATATTATATATTTTCGCAAATTGAAATTTGGTACAAATATATTTTTTGTTTTAACCACTGTGAATACTTGGTGTCTAAGCGGTTTTCGGATTTAAAAAAATATATTTGTACCAAATTTCAATTTGCGAAAATATTTAAAATGTGCCACAAAGTTATAGCAACGTATGAAGAAATTTTTTCATATTAAGTAATTTTTTAAGTTTGTGGCTTAGTTGGTTAGTTGACTGTTGAGTTGAAGATCCCGGATTCGTTTCCCGGTGGAGACACAGTGTTTAATCGCGTTTTCAGTCTTGACCCGTGACACTATTTTAATCTTAAGTCTCCAGAATATGTCAACATACATTAAATGCGTACATTATTATAAGACAAAGATACTATTCTTTTCGCGGTAACCATCCTAAGAGATTGGGTTGCACCAAGCTCTTCATCTTCTTCTTTCTTCTTTGTCAGCCATCTCTCCACTGCTGGATGTAGGCCTTCTCTAATGAACTCCATTTCTCTCTGTCCTGTGCTTGCCCCAGCCAACCCTTTCCCGCAACCGGGATAATATCGTCGACCCACCATGGAGCACTTCATATCTCCACATATTTCTGTGTTCCACTAGATCTCTTCACATCACATCGTTGAAAAGTTTGTAAAACCAAAATTTAATTATTATTAAATTATGATTTTTTTAAACATTATTTCAAACCCAAGTATTCTTAGTTTATTTTATAGATACTACGACGGGAGATACTCGGAAGAACTTGCATCCCTGGTCCCTCTTCCACCCATTCACAATAGTCACTCATTTTACTCAATCTCAACACCCGTTCACAGTTAATCCTTAATTGTCACGAACCAGTCGCTTCTCGAACTCTTTTATTAACACAGCAGTCCAGCTGTGGAATGATCATCCGAATTTTGTGTTTCCACCTTCTTACAACCCGTGTCCTTTTTTTTTTTTAAAAAAAATTAATATTTTCATGATCAGATTGCACCCACCCCCCCCCCCCAAACGTTACGTAGTACGCGTCTTCGGAAGAGTATAATGTACGCAAATTCTAATAGCTGGTGTCCCTTACGTAGTCATATTAAAAAAACCTGGTCCATAATAACCTAATCTAAAATAAAAAATAAATGAATGTTCATAATTTCTTGAATACCTTCAACTAAATTTAAATTTAATCGACTTTTTATACACATTTTTTCCTAATCATTGTATTTTGTATTGCATAATTACCTATTTTAAAATAAATTAAAACTACCTACTTTAAATTAGGTAATTAATAAAATTAAAAGAATCTCTATATATAACATATTTTGTCATTGTTTTAAAATGTCTTTTCTAACTCAAACTTACCTCGGTATCTTGAAGATTAATTTAATAGTTTTTTGATCCACGAGCGTTCACGCTGATCCGCTGAACGTATTTTACTATCTATTCCAATGCACAGTAGGTACCTATGGGTATTTTTAGCTCTTTACTTGTAGCACGATCATCAAGGTAATGGAATAGTCTTAGTTCTGATATAAGGTCGGCTATTCTCATTAAAAATATTGAAAAAAAGGCTTACCTATGCAAAAATATCTATCTGACAATACCTGATTTCTTCTTCCTATCGTTATCTATGAGTTGTCATTATATTCAATCTTTTATTACTATTTTTCTTTTTTACGTTTTTTCTGTTATATATTAGTAATCTTTATTTTATTTATTTTTGTCATGTCAAAACCTCATTGCCTTAGTACGCAATGTATCGTATATTAACATTAACTCTGGTTGGTTGGAAGAAATTGCTGTTTTACAATATGACCGCCAGCGTACAAATTTTTGAACTTTCATACGCATTCAATTTATTATATCAGTAACTATTACATCCTAAATGATTTAATCTTTACGTTTGAAATGGGTGCAATATTTTCATTTATAATAATGTTTAAAGAGAACCTCTTACTCGCATAGAATTCTGTGAATAAGACATTTCCAACTGAAGCTTAATTAATTAATTTATTTATCAGCAAAAACACGCTTTCTGTTTTTTCTTTCTTTTTTATGTTAAATTTTCACTTTTTTTCTTGTAATGGAAAATAAAGAAAATTGTCAGATTCTTTACGATTCTCCTTTAGAAATTATTCTTTTATTATAAATGTCAGAGTTTCATGGTTGGTATTCCACAAAATTATTTTTACGTAATTTATACCAAGATGCTCTTGCAGCAAATCCATTTGAACACAGTTACAAACGGTGGATTCTTTTGAGACCATGAAGTACTGTTTAATTATGTGGAAAAATCCAAAAGATTGAATTGCTCTTCTTTTACTGCAAACTTACAAACTTTCTATGGCCGCACAACTCCGGTTGAGCTTTAGCCTTCTGAATCATGTATTTCCACTCCTTCTTGTCAACGGCAATGGATTCCCAGTCATCACAAGCATTCGGATCTCGTGTGGCATAGTCAATCAATCTCTGTCTTGGTCTTCCCAGAGATCTCCTGCCCACAGTGTTATTTTACAGGATGCGTTTTGTGGCTCTTTCTTCTCCCGATCTGACGACATGTCTAACCCAGCCAACTCTTCTAGACCTGGGTGACACGTTCTTTTCTTGCCTTAATCAAAAAAATGTTTAAATCAGTACTTGACCATAGTCTAATTTAAATCTTACTCTACATTAATCAAATCAAAGTTGAGTATGAAATCGTCATTAATTTATGTATTAATAATCTTAAATTTCAATTAATTTTAACCTCAGAGATTGCTTAAGACTGAATGTGATCTAAATATTATTTTAAACTAGTTGCATGTAACACATGAGAACCAACTGTCGATGGCGATAGTATGCATAATCAAAGAATACGTACCAAACTATAAACAACACAAATCAATAAATATTTGAAGATATTTTATTTTCTATATAAAACTTGTAGGTATGTTTGTCAGGATAGGATAGTATGGAGGTCAGTCTGTTTTTCCTACACAGAATATGAAAACAGTATGATGGTATGTATGTATGTTTGGAGATTTAAGTATCAAACTATTAAGTCTTCTTACATACTGTGTATAGGCGACTACCATACAAATTGTATGAAGTGACGTCGTCACTAAATTCAATTTTTATAAATTTTTTAAAAAAAAATTGAGATGTGCTAATACAATGTTTATATTTTTTATATGAAATTAAATTATCTAGTTGGGGTGTTTCGGCTTTTTTCGATATTTAAAAAAAATGGAAATATAGGCAGTTAAACTCATAAATTTATCATAAAAAAAATATTTTTCTTAAAAATAAATGTTTGAGAAATCCTGGAATTTAAAAAAAAACGGATTTTAGATTTTGTATTTGTCTATCTTTATACCAATTTTCAGCGTTCTAGCTTTTATGGTTTCTGAGATATTTGGAAAAATAAAATAAAAATTCAAAAGTTGATAACCCCTGACTGAAACAAAAATTCAAAATTCCGAGTATAAAAGTTTTGTAGGCCTATAACTGTTTATATATTCTGAAAATTTGGGCTCTGTAAATTGAGCGGATCAAAAGTTATAAGGGACACACACACACCCACACACACACAGACACACACACACACAAAACTCACATAAAATGTTCTACTCCGAATTCTGAGTAAATCCATGTAAGGGAACATATTTGCTGCGAGGCCTCTAGTTGGTGTTATTAGCATGCAAAAAGTCCACTACACCATACAAAATTTTTCTTCGTACACGCATCTTGGCTTAATAATGTCGATTCATTAAGAGAATTGAATTCTCATTAACGAATCGACAGTTGGACAACTTCCTGAATTGGCCTGCAGATCTCACTTGTGATAAGTGATTTCTTTACAATACGAGAATCAAAATTAAAAAAAAGTACCTACTATCGATTTTGATCCGAAACTTATTTCATGTATTCAAAAAAACTTATCAAAACATCTATAAATAAAAATATGGATTGATTCATTGAAGCTAAATAATTATTTTCACAAATGAAAAAATACACAAATAGTAAACATAATATGTAATTGAAAAAAAAACACATAACCAACAATGTTATTTTCCAAACGATGTATCCGTAACGTTAAATTTTAGTTGGACATCGATAAAACAGAATATGGAGATGAAATTTTACTTTTGATCTCAGACAAGTATCCCAGATATAAAAATACATCTCTGGAATCATAAAATATGCAAAACAAAAGGACACAGCGATGTGAGACAGGTCGAAAAAAACAATTTGTGTCACAACACGTCAGTGGGAAGTACGATTCTAGGTACCTACTATTCCCAGGATTATACTTCAAACTATTCCCATTGGTATGCGATCATCGAGCAGAAACGGAAAATAAAGAAAGAATGTAAAAACCGCTAAGAATCTCCTTCTACAGATTGTGAATTCATACTAAGAATTGTAATAGCTATCAATAAATATTTATTTAACGAAGAAAAACCTTTTTTATTTTGTAAAAATCTGTCAATACTTGAAAGATACATATTTAATAATGACTATAATGTAGGCGATCGTAGTGTTGTGGTAAATCATTTTCAGAAGGGCAATTCAAGGCGACCGGCGGAATCAAAACCATCCATGTTTTCCCATAATATCATGGATATAATTAACTAATGGATGTCTATAAAATATTAAAATAAAATAATAATTATCTTAATCCTTAAAATCTTAAGATATTACAGAACTCCATGAGAAAATTATATCCATGATATGGGTAAACATGGATGGTTTTGATTCCGCCTGTTGACCAGACTTGCCCCCCTGGTTTACCCATATCATGGATATAATTGTCTTAAGTAGGTATATTTTTTTATTTATTTATTTCCTCACCACTTCTTATATTCATGAGGTAAATAAAAATAAAATTTATTACAAATTACTTTGAGAAATTCCGATTTCGGAGTGACCGCTTCTTCGTCAAGACGGATGATATCAAATCTAATAAAAAATCTATTAATGTTTAAAAATATTCAGCACTACGAAAATACATATTACAAATAACGCATATTTCACAGATGAGGTGTAGGTTATAAATATGTTCCTTCCTTTTTTTATTACAATCGAAATATTTTACGAATTTCAGACTACAAAAAAAAATTCAAAAATAGTTTTAAATCTATATCTACCTGTGTGTATGGTTCATGGGTGCTGAAAAAATGACTTTTCCGTATATTGTCCTAAAAGAAATAAATTATACGAGAAAAGCCTTGTGCCATCCACATTAAACAATGCGATGTGAAATACCTATTCTGAAACCGTATGTTAGCTCAGTTAACACTGGGTATAAGGTGGACGAATCGCACACAAAAACTCACAATATACAATTCATATTTTTTAACTTTGTTAAATCACATGATCAATTGATAGGAAATGTTTGAATTTAAAATGAACAGTAGTAACGATTTTTACTAAATCAACAGAAACATTTAAAAATTATTTAAAAAAAAGTTTTTAACAAATCGTGTGATAAACCTTTCGATAAAGATTAAATTATTTAATTGTTCCTTAATTATTTTGCAGGATAATAATTTATTAAAAGCAAATTTCGAATTACAGTTTTTTTGTTTATGCAGTACCCAATTGTTTTTTTTTCTATGCCAGAGTAATATCACTAGGTATCTCAATCATTTTTGTTGATAAATATTATCTAAATAGGTTCATTTGTTATTTAAAAGCCACATTTCTGTATAAAAATATTTTATATTTAATTAAAATAATGATAAGAGTTGTGGGGCACCGGCTTAGAATAGTGCTTCCACTTTTTTTAATTATTGTTTTCAAGTGTCCCGTAAGAGTCGGTCAATCGAAATTACAACCTCAGGCAAAATTATATCTCGCATAGTTCAGCAATGAGGTACACCAACTATTCTGAAAGTAGTTCCTTTTAAGTTGAGACGAGACTAGTGTGCGGGTTTCCACGCGTGTGTTTTGCTCCCTTTTATAAGGTAATGCACATCCACACACCTTTCGCTGGTTTCCCAACTTTGTGGGATATGCTGCGATGGTATGAATGAATGAATGAATGAATAATAATAAACACCTCCTTGCACTTTGCGCAAGTGGCGAGTTTATTGCCGTATGGAAATTTCTTCCTACTACAACTAGTGTATCCAGCCCGTAGAAGCAATATTTGCCTGAAAATATATTACTTCTTTGCTAAGGTTCGACTCAAAATTTTGTTTTTTTTAATTTTTCAAAATTCATACCTTTAATGACTCAAACGACAAAAAGTTTATGCGTTCACCATTATTAATAACTCATTAGACGCGACTTTAAAACTTTAAATTAAATTGTGTCAATTTCAATATGAATCTGGATGTCTAGGGATTTAATTTTAACTCTCCATATGACTTCGTTTTGTGATGAAATGTTTTTGGGTCCTACTGTCTTCCTACGACCGTTTTACCGGTCCCAGCACTAGATGGCGCTGATACGAGAATGAGGCTGGTTCATTTCATTCCATGACATTACGAATTAATTATACTCTAAATCTCAACTTGTTGTTAGGTATACCGAACCACCGCCATAATTATTATTATTTCTGTCTCTCGGAAATATTCCGTGCAATTTTTGCGCCATTTTCATTTAGACCAGTTAATTTCATTTTTATACCTATTTATCATTTTAAGGTAGACTTTTTACGTTTTTACGAAAGTTAGAAGTTATTGTATTAGTAGTTATCTCATAATTACAGGTGGAAAAGTTTTAGTTTTTCAACTATTCGTTTCAGATATAAGTCCTAGAGAAATTTATTATTTGGATAACCTCAGAGAGTCTCGTGATTATATAAGAAACTTTAATGATATCCATAGACGAAGATCTTTTCCAGGCACACTACATACATATACCAACAAAAATAATAGTTGATATCATTGCAGTTTAACACCTGATTAGGACACAAGTGACCAAATCATGTCAGGAATATAACATAGACGTAGACGATGAATATATCTATCTGGGAAGCATATTTCTACGGAATGGACGGCCGGATAAGGATATCGTAAGACGAGTTTTTATAGAAATATTACAAGCGTGAACAATAGACGAACATGTATGAGACGGTTCATGAATGTTGAAGCGATGAATGTATGGCAAGATAGAAAATATGGCGATCTGTTTTAAATCAGTCTATGTATGATTAATTAAACAGAAGTAAACTATACAAAGCAACGTCCGAATCTAGAATACCGAGTAAGAATAGAATAAGACTCACTAAAACATCGATGAGTCCAACTCTAACAAAAGTAAGGATTGATCAAGAGGTCTCCAATCCATTTGAAACCCACAACGGTTTACGATAGAAAGATGTATTGCCATGTCTCCTGGTCAATTCAGCCATCGATGAAACTATTAGGGACTCATACATTAATACCAGAAGCAACATCTTTTGCAACTCTGTTCAACTGCTCGCATATGCAGATGACATTGGCATCATCGGACGATCACTTGAAACTACCCATGAAGCATCATTTGCATTAGATCAAAACCAAAGATATTAGGTCTCATCATCAAGACAATACAAAATTGATGATTGCATCAAATAGATGTGGTATATCTCCTCAAACTTTCACGACTGGAAATCACAGTTTTGAGGTGATCAAAGAGTTCACCTACATTCTCTCTACAGTCACTAGTGTCAACGACATGAGAAATCAGAAGGAGGGTAATGGCTGCAAACTATTGTTTCTACGGTGTTCAGAAGCAGTTAAGATCAAAGTTAGTCAGAAGGAATACCAACATTGTATTTTATAAAACTCTGATATAGCAAATCCTGACGTATTTTTCTGAGATCTGGGTATTAAAGAAGTATCTAGAGGGATCCAGTGCAGCATTCGAGAGAAGGATCCGCAGAACAGTCCTCGGTTCCATGAGATATACTGATTCTCGGTGTCGTCGATAAAACAAAGAGCTATATAGAGAGCCCGATGTCATCAGTTCCATCAAGGTAGGACACCAGAGATGGGCTGTTCACATAATCAGAATGGATGATGACAACCCAGAAAAATTTTTCACAGTCTTTACACAGCAAGGACAAAGAAGACCAGGCAGACCCAAACTGCGATGAATAGTCTCTGTCAGCGTTGATGTATGTATACAGCAAACCAGAAACTGGAAAACCATGGCTTCAGAAAGGCAATATTGCAAGCACCTTCTGAAGAGTAGGATTTTTCAGTTATTATTTAAATTGTATATATAATTAAAAAAGGTTTTAATCTTTGACGAAGACAAAAAAGTATTCACTAATAAATTTTGAGGAGAATTCAGTGTTTTTTTTATATGTATATATTTTTTATTTCCCTTTACGGGTATATTCTAATACTTTTCAAAATAGAAGTCTCCGAAACAGTATTCATACAAACAAGATATTTTATTTTTCTATATTTATCCAAATTTTTCAGCGTTTTTACTTTAATGGTTTTTGAGATATGTGGAAATATAACAAAGAAATCAAATTTTGATAATCCCTAACTGAAACACAAATTCGAAATTCTGAATATTAAAGTTTGGGCTCTGTGCTTCAAGCGGGTTAAAAGTTACAAAGGGACATACACACGGCACACTAAATGTTCTATATTTCGAATTATGAGTTCATCTATATCGCGGATCTTGGCTTGAAACTTTGCCGATCTGTTGTGAGAAATAAATTTTATTGAACAAACCGACAGTTGGTTTAATTTCATTTATTTTTATTTTCCTCCTTTTCTCTATAAATGTCTGTATACATTACATGTCATTTATTTCTATAAAGCCTCTAAAAGAATTCAATTGAAACAAAAATAAAAAATGGCTGTTACTATCGATAGCCAATCTTAAATCATGATCTCCTAATCTCAGTTTGATATACAACGGTTCTTACATATACTTACAATTTGTTTTTTTTTTCTTTATTCACTTTGTCTATAAAGACGATTTTGCTGACGAAGAAAATATCTTTTCTCACTGAGTTATATGTTTTTACATATCCTGAATTTTCTGATAGCTTCCATATCTGAAATCACATACATAAAATCATTGTAAGATCGTTTTGTTGAACTTTGGAAATTGTGGTATTTTCATAAATTTGAACCATATTTTTGTACATAAAAATGTGAAAAAAAAATTGTTATAGACTTAAGTAACAAACTATCATTTTTTAAATATGTTTAAATAATAAATCACCTGAATTAAAATTTGAAATCCAATTGGTCGTATATTGAAAAAATTGACATTTGAATTTAAGCTCTTTTTAAATATACATACATAAATATCTTTTAGTATTTAATTTTCGATAAAGTTTTCATAAAAAAATATATGTATAACAATTTTAAGATCAACGCCAACGGTTAATAATTTTTGCTTTGATATTCAAATCGACTTTGATATTGTCGCCCTTCGTGACTCAGTTGGTTAGAAGTCTGATTGCTTAGCCAAAGGTCCCGGGTTCGATTACCGGTGGAGATTATTCATTGTGTTAGAGACGATTAGAGACGATTAATACCTTAAGTCTCCATAATGTAGCTACTTGTAATTATATTTGACATAGTACATGTTAGTTGCCCGAGCTGCAATACTAAACTATTTTTTTTCCCTATATTTCAATCTGTTGAGATCATGATGTATGGAATGGAATGTTATGTTTTTAAAAAACCTATTTTGATTCAAATTGGACAGGTATCTTATAGCCAAAAATCAATTATTTTTTTAATGGCTGTTTCTTTATTACCTACATACGTCATTGAATATACGTATGTAAAAGACAAGTCTGGCACCTTGGAGTGGTTGCGTTTACCAGTGCGCATCCCCTTTCTATAGGCGAAAATTGCAGATTTTAGTCTTTTTTGTGACCTTATACCATCTTCTTCTATCGTGTCAGCAACGCATTTAAATAATCTTCTGCCAGTGCCTAGCAACGTCAATAGCACAATTATTGCACACCATAAGATCGTGAATGGTGCAGTTGACTGGACTTCAGGGGCAACTGCACAGATGTAACCATATATCTGATTACAATGAAATTTGATGTTTTGACCCGGGAAGATTTCTATATAAAAAAAAAACACTTCTTTTCTTATTTTTTTAACATATTATTTCAGTAACAATTTGTACATATTTCACAAACGAACAGATTTTAAAGGTACAAATAACATAAAAGGACAAAATATATTGAAATTGTTGTAATATTAATGTCATAGTCTGTTAATAGAAATGTCAATATCTATGGTTAATTTTGCATAGAATAAATACCAGGGGCGTACTTACAACCTTCGAACTAGGCAAACCCTGAACGAATATTGGTAAATGTCGAAAATTTAATGTTTTTTTAGCATCCTTTGAGTGGCCATGAAAATATTTTAAATCACATGCCAAAATAATATTTACATTTGTGACCCTGTCAAGCATCGTATCTACAAACGGTCGATTTTCTAATCTTGTAGTATGGTTTCAATAAATACAAAAAATATTAGGTCTTGAATTTCTTAACATAATATTCATAGGCAAGCCAAGATTTTCGGCTTCTATAAGCAATTTCGCTACTGATAAATACATGTCACTTCCGCAAATAATGTCGTTTATTTAACATAAATAATGTTAATATGTTTCAGTTGGTTGGGTATCAGACTACTGACCCAAAGGTCCCGGGTTCGATACCCGGTGGAGACACAGTGTGAGACGATTAATATCGTGTCTGCAGAATGTGGCAACTTGAAATTGGGTGCGTTTTAAATTAATATTTGACATAGTACCTGTTAGTTGCCCGACAAGCAATATATAAATACAAAAATAATTATATCTCCGATTTTATCCTGGATGATGCGCATAGGTAAACGCAATTCCTCCCGGTGCCAGACTTTATTTTTCATGCCTATATTCACAAGAAAGAAAATAATCAAAAGACCAACCATTAAAAAATTATTCATCGAAAACTTCGTTGATCTCTCGGATTATTAGCAATATGATTTCAATTTGACAAAAACAAAAATACTAAGAAATCCGATGAGTTGTTTTTTTTTCCTTTATTTATTATTGTCTGAGCCTATTAGCTGAATCTAATTGGTTTAGCTCAATAAATGTCATGGACCCGATACCATTTGACGCAAGACTTTTATCTACATCAGCCTTTTTCTGTGTACCTGCTTGTTACATTCGGTCCAATCTTAGTTACGGAACGTACGGACATAAAAGTTTTGTTTCATAGCAATACTATGGCGGAGAAGAGATAGGAAAGAAAAAAAAAACAATATAAAATGAATTACTTTCTTCACACTCCCTTTCACTCTTTTAGTGGCACTAAAATTTGTAATCCTCCTTTTAGAGAAATGAGTACGTGATATTTGGATGTGTCCCTCTACGAGTGTGAGAGACCGTACCTATGTATGTATATAGGTGGATATCTCAAAGAGTATTCGAATGAGAGAGTATTCTCCGTGATTTTCTATTTATCTCATCTTATTCGAGACGTCTCAGAAGCCGGAAACCAACTGAAAGACGATCCAAATATTGTTTTGACAATATAATTAACAACTGCATATTCCAATTTTAAGACATGACTATTATATTTGAAATTGTTTCAAAACTATAATTTAAAAGAAACCTTGAGAAGTTGTGAAAGTAGAGAAAGAACACATTAAATCGCATACATACATGGCAAATATTTGAAGAAATAAGAGGGATTGAATGGGCACACAAAACCACAAGGTAGACGAAATGTTTCTAGACCCAAGCTCCGATGGCTGGATGGCGTGTAATGGGATATGGAGGCTGTTATTGGATTATTGGATTTTTTAAATTTACATAGTTTACGTTGATATGTTATAAAAAATATAAAAATACTTGGTAATTGTTCTATTGTGTTTATTTGATTATTGACGCGTTTCGTGCAAAGCACATCGTCAGAATAATGATCGTGCTTTGCACGAAACGCGTCAATAATCAAATAAACACAATAGAACAATTACCAAGTATTTTTATATTTTTTATAACATATCAACGTACAATGGAGTTCTATCAAGAATTGTCGATCGACAAACTAAACTTAGTTACATAGTTTAGTTATTATTTTGATTATGCCGAATGATCTCAAAATTTATCCAACTGTCGATTTGTTCAAAAAAATTTTATTCTCTCAATAGATCGTCAAAGTTTCTAGCCAAGATCTGTGAGATTTTTTATGGCCAGGTCTATATTTTTTATGGTTTTTCAAATTTGATGTAAAAAACACCAAATTAGAGACTTCGAAGCATATATGTTATATCGTGTAGATGAACATATAATTCGGAGTTAAACATGTGTGTATAAAAAGTACATAAATTATTGAGTACCTACTTCTCAAGATTTCTTCAACAATTTCGGCAAAAAATTAATTAAGTGACAACATCGTTTCACACAATTTGTGTAGAAGTATACACCACACTATTGATATTGTATTGATAATAGTTTGATACCTAATCTCCAAACGTCCAAACATACATACATGCCATCAAGCTATTTGGGACAAGCTATTCAAGCAAAAAAGGACACCTCCATACTATACTAACTTGACATTCAAACTTTGAATAGAAAACAATATATCTTAAAATATCCAATAATTTGGATTAAGGGGTTTATAATTTGGTATGCATTCTTCAACTATACATAATATCACCATCGACAATTGGATCTCATGTATTACATGCAACTAGTTGTAGAGAAACAAGTATCAACCAAGCTTTGGCTCTTACTCGATCGCAAAATATCAACCGCGCCCTAATATGTACAGATTCCCGTGCTCTTCAAAAAATTTCATCCAATCCTCTAAATTATCCAGAAGACAGAATCACATGTTCTACACAGAAAAAAAAGTTTTCTTCAGTCAAGAATATTTTTTCATATATGTATAACGAAAATAATATTCTCTCAAATTAAGATTTTTCGTTTTATCTCAAAACAATATTTTCTTAATTCAAACAAATTTATTTGAATTAAGAAAATACTGTTTTGAGATAAAACAAAAAAATCTTAATTTGAGAGAATATTATTTTCGTTATATATGAAAAAATATTCTTGACTGAAGAAATTTTTGAATTTTTTTTTCCGTGATATTAACTCTCAAAAACGATGAATTTGACATAGATCTATCATGGGTCCCTGGATATCTTGGGATTGAGGGCAATGAAAAGGCTGATGAACTTGCGAATTTGGGAACTACTGCGGGCACAATTCCAGATAACTTTATAATCCCAATCTCAGATCTTTTACCCCCCCTTAAATCAAATATGCTTTTCAAATGGGATGAAAACTGGTACTAAACAAAAAAATATAAGGGTGCTTATCATGCAGGTATCCAACAAAAAATTTCTTCTGAACCATGGTTTTATAATAGAAACATATCTAAACGATTAATATCATGTATTTCTAGAATGAGAATTGGCCATTGTTCAATTGCCTCCCATCTGTATAAAATTAGAGTTCTAAATAGCCCACTTTGCCAGTGTGGTGATGAGGGTGAGACAATTGATCATGTATTTTTTAACTGTAAAAATAATTCCGCCTTCAAAAATATATACAAACTATTAATTAAAGTCACTCACCAATCTCCACTTAATATACAACGTCTTTTGTCTCTTAATAATTTACGTGTACTGTCCGTTATTTCAAAATTCCTTTCATTGAATGACAAAAATTTATCATAAAATTAACTTTTCTCCTCTGACATGAAATAATTGGAACATAGCACTCTTTACAGGGTGCATTGCCTTAAACTAAAAAAAAGTATCAACCTATTCTTTATTAAAAAAAAGTCTAAATCTTATTTGAAAAAATAATGATACTATAGTTTTTGGTTTCGTTTAATAAACGCGTGCGCAGTATTTAAAATACAAATGGATTTAATGACCTATCAATCTCTCTTGTTTAATTTAAAATAAAAAATTCAAAAACAAAATAGTAATATTATGTCGTTTGTAATTGAGTTTCCCTTTTAATGTAAATTGTACATTTGCGTCCATCAGGGCCCACAATGGTGGGAACGAGTGCGAAAAATAAAAAATAATTTGAACCACTTTGCGAAAATCACCTTAAGGTAAAATGGTGTAACGGGACAAAGTTTTCGTGTTTCTGTGTCTTTCTTATTTCCCTTTTTATGATTATTTCCTTCTTTATACTTTCTTTGCCCCCTCCCTGCTCCCTTCACTCGACTCGATTGTCAACAGACATGCGATCTGGACTGAGAAAGTAAGCGACAGATTTAGAAACAAAAATTTGATAATAAAACGCTAAAAAACTCCCATTGTTTACCGTGTTATTTCTTTACGGCAGCATTTACCGTGCCTATATTAAATTACTCGAAGCAAGAAGGAAGGGCGTTTTTCCAAACAATTTGTTTTAATCGCCGCGGGATTCCTCAAAACTGTTGGAATCATCAGAATTTTAACCGTGTTTTTACTCCTCACTAACCCGAGGGGATATAGTGGGGAGTTATGACTTCGAAATTTTGAAGGCTATTTTTTTATTTATTTATTTATTATTAAGGACCACTTACAGCTAACAAGTTATTGTACATCAATAGGTTCATAAAATAAGAAAAAGCTAATATACAACTGGTCAGTCAGTTACAAGTGGCCACATCCTGCATTAAAAATTGGCATACAAATCTATAAGAAAATAAAAATATCTTAAATGGAATTTATATAAAAATGAACAGATACAATAGAAATTAAGATCACAACAAAGAAAAATAGTGAAAGATGTTAACAAAAAAAAAAAACAAATACATAGATAAACATTACTCTAAAATATACAATTAAGCACAAACAGATAAAAAATAGAAACATTATAGCTAGAAAAAAATTAAAACAAACAGCTAGTTTAATACGTTAATTTATAAGTGAGGAAAGTTTTCTTCTGAATGTCACCAGACTGTCACCAAAAATATCTATGTCCTTATAAAAGTATTATAAAATCTACACATCCGAGTAATGGAATTAAAAAAACTTGTGTTAATGTTGAAAAACTGTAATCTTAATAGTTCTGGGTTCCTTATACGAGAATTTGTGTGAAGTTTTATTTCAGATAGAAGATCGGTGTCAATTTGATTGTTGATAATTTTATTCAAATAGACCAAGTCTGTGACTCGAAAGATTATCAACTAGTTTCATTATGAGATCGTATGCTGAAAGTTTCATCACAATGTATCTATGTGTATGTGTTATGAACTATATGCTATGTGATGTGTGCTATATGCTTTTTCATAATCGTCATCAACATCAAAAGCTCGACAGTCCTGGGTGGACCTTGGCTAAATCCAGGAATCTCCTGCATTCCCATCTATCCGTTGCTTTCGTTCTCCAGTTTCTAATATCTGCTGCGGATGCATCCGAATCGACACTATCCATCCATGGAGTCCTTGGTCTTCCCGGTCTCTTTCGACCTTGTGGCGCAGAAAGTGTGAGGCGTTGTGTGGGGTTGTAGTCGTCCATTCGGATTATGTAACCAGCCCATCCCCAGCACCTTATCTTGATGGAACTGATCACATCGGACGCTCCATAGATCTCATAGACACCAACCTTTTTTCTTTATTATTGGCCCGTAGATCGTTCGAAGGATCCTTCTCTCAAAAGCCGCTATGGATCCTTCAGTTTGTTTAGTCATCACCCAGGTTTCGGAAGTAACCGTGAGGAACAGTAGCGTCTAGCCCCTGAGTTTCTTTTCTGCATTCTTAGGTTAGGTTTAAGTTTGCGTATAATAATAATAGCGACTCGCGTGAGCGAGTTGCTTTACAAATTGAATTATAAATTATTATAAATTAAATATATAATATTCTTTTAATTTTTCGCATTTAATATAAAATTTCACAGCTCATTTGACTTAATACTACGAGATCTCAACCAATCAGAGAACCAACCGGAAACAGAATGCAAACGGGTAGATTCAGATTGTAGACTCTAGTATGAGGAACGGCTTAGGATATTTGTGTTTCTGCTAAACAGTTTTGACCTTAGCTGCTTTTGTAGGGCGTAGTAGCATCTGTAAGCAGCCATTATTCATAATTCCTTCAGCCATAATGTGTTATTTACGGCGTGTTTATTCTACTTTATAGATATAGACTTAAACTTAAGATTTTTAAATTTGTATATCTTATAGATTTTGATCCTTAGATCTTAGATCCCATTAGATTTTGAAGGATAAGTGCTTTTAATTTTTTTAACTCACAAATATTTACAAATGACCCCAAGCTTAATAAACTTGAAATTAAATAATTTTATTTTCGAATTGGTAAAAATGCATATCACTTTCATAAAATAGCATTGAAGAATTATAAAGTTTTCCTAATGAAATATTGAAATCAAAAATAATTTAACAAACTCATTTCAAGAAAATGCTGAATATTTTCTATGCAGAATTTTAATACTTTGTGGAGTGACTTGCTAGTAAAGAGTTTAGCGTTGGCCAAAACCAACTCGTTTTTCGATGTGAAAGAACAGGTATGAAAAAATTCCTTCAAAATAATACTAAGTCAATATAAAATCGTGAAGATATAAAGCATTTGATTATATTTTTTGTCAAACCTTGACTAGCAAATCATAATTGGTCACAGAAACATGAATTATTTAGATACATGTTAGATTTTTTTTTTATTCAAAATAGGTGGTATTAAATAAAGACTAGAGGTTTTTTTCGCAGGCACATAAACAATTGAGGGCCAATATGATACCATCATTCTTAGAAAATATGTTGAATCTCAAAATTAGTTACAATTCAAATTATTCAAAAATTCTGAAGACGTTTTAGTGAAAATATTTACTTAAAAAATTTGTCTAAACTTTTTTCAAAAACTTGTCAATTCCATCAACTATTTATCCTGTTAATTTAATTTCAGTTTTTGAAAAAAGTAAATTTTTTCACAAAAGTACTTTTTGACAGTTCTATCGTTGTAAATTTAGTATGAAAATAATAATTATATTTAATAATTCAACAATTTTAGAATATTTTTTTAGCTAGACACTGCGTCAGGTATACTGGTATATGCACGCACATAAATATATTTAATAATTCAACATTTTCAGAAATCTTGTTTATCGTGACACTGCGTCAGGTATACTGGTACAAGCACGCACAGATTTTTAGATGATCTTATTTTTCCAGAGGCGTGAGACAAACATGTACACACTAATACCATCGTTGCTTTATTACTATATATTAGTATTCGAGATCAAACATCCCTTGATATATCGCGCCTGGATCGATGCAATCATGTCTATACGATATCAGCGGTGGAGTTGAAATAATTTAGTTGCAAATCGTAGATGAAACAAGTGAACCCGATGCTAATGAGTTATTTTATTGGACATAACGATTTTCACGTAACGTTTACCGAACCGATGGTGTTAAAATACGTAATATGTTCAGTTTATGAAGGTCTGATTGGTTTATCTAACGTCACTTTGACACGACAGTCCTCATTACATGTTTAAGAGGGCGACTGCTGCCAACGCAACGTACCATTTTTTTCAATTTGAAATTGCATCATTCCTACAAAACGAATCATTTTGAAAATAATATCCTAGTTAGTTTGGATATTAATAAAGAAAAATATACATTAAATTTTTAATAATCGTATGTAGGTATATATTCTTGTAGGAAAATAATAAGCTTTTTGACATATATCTAAAATTTCTTAAAAACTATTAGGTATAGAGCAATATATTTTTATATAAATTAAAGAAGAACAAAATATCTGGAAAAACATGATGTGACGTTGCATAAGTAAATTAACCAAAAAAAAAATATTTCGCAATGGCGCTGAATGGAAAATAATTTTTTTTTGGTTTATTTACTAAACCTGAAGCATTAATGCAACGTCACATTATATTATTCTATATATTTTTTTCTTCTTTAATTAAAAAAAATATATTTTACGCTTTATAGTTTAATAAAAATATAAGATAAACGTTGAAAATTGGAGTATGCCATAATTTTTCTACAAGAATTTATACAGAACATTATCAAAAAGTTAAGGTATATTTTTCTTTACTAATACCCAATCTATCTAAATTATTTTTTTCCAAACGATTTGATTAGAAATAATGATGGTACATCAAATTAAAAAAAAAAGGTACGTTGGCAGCAGCAGCAGATGATTATCAAGTGTTTCTATCAATATCAATGGGTACAGATTTGTAGAAAACATTCTCAAATATCGAATTATTTACTTTGCGGTAGATACACTATTACAAAACGAGTGGGTTGTGACCAACACTATACTCCTCATTACCAATTCGCTCCACAAATTATTCAAATTTTAAATGGTAATTTTTCAGCATTTTCATGTAATCCAACTGTCGATTTGTTCAGGAGAACTTTGTTCTCTTAACATATCGACAATGTATCAAGCCAGGATACGCGAGAATTGTATGGAGAGGTCTACTTTTTTCACGGCTTTTCCAACTTTGAAGTCAAAAACACCAACTTAGAGGCTTCGCAGCATATATGTTCCATACACGGATTTACTCAGAATTCGGAGTAGAACATTTCGTGTGTCTGTGTGTGTGTCTGTGTGTGTGTGTGTCCGTCCCCCCCTTATAACTTTTGATCCGCTCAATTTACAGAGCCCAAAATTTCAGAATATATAAAAAGTTACAGGCCTACAAAACTTTTATACTCAGAATTTTGAATTTTTGTTTCAGTCAGGGGTTATCAACTTTTTGATTTTTATTTTATTTTTCCATATATCTCAGAAACCATAAAAGCTAGAACGCTGAAAATTGGTACAAACATAGAAAAATAAAAAATCTCAAATCAATTTTTTTCAAAAAAATTCCAGGGTTTCTCAAACATTTTTTATTAAGAAAAAATTTTTTTTTTATGATAAATTTATGAGTTTAACTGCCTATATTTCCAAAACTTTTACAATTATCGAAAAAAGCCGAAACACCCCAACTAGATAATTGAATTTTCTATAAAAAATATTTATATTGTAGTAGAAGATCTCATTTTTTTTTAACTTTTTTTTAAAAATTGAATTTAGTGACGACATCGCTTCATACATTTTATATGGCAGTCGCCTATACACAATATGTAAGAAGACTTAATAGTTTGATACTTCATCTCCAAACATACATACATACCATCATGCTATTCATATTCTGGGTAGGAAAAAAGGATCTTCCTCCATACTATCCTATCTTGACATACATACCTACATATGTTGTATAGAAAACAAAATATCTGAAAATATTCAATAATTTGTATTTATGGGTTTATAGTTTGGTACATATTCTTCAACTATACATACTATCGCTATCGACAGTTGGATCTCATGTATTACATGCAACTAGTTAGTCCAACTGTCGATTTGTTCAGGAGAACTTTGTTCTCTTAAAATATCGACAATGTTTCAAGCCAGAATACGCGAGAATTGTATGCAGAGGTCTACTTTTTTCACGGCTTTTCCAACTTTGAAGTCAAAAAACACCAACTTAGAGGCTTCGCAGCATATATGTTCCATACACGGATTTACTCAAAATTCGGAGTAGAACATTTCGTGTGTCTGTGTGTGTGTGTGTGTGTGTCTGTGTGTGTGCATGTCTGTGTGTGTGTGTGTGTGTCTGTGTGTGTGTCCCCCCCCCCCTTATAACTCTTGATCCGCTCAATTTACAAATCCCAAAATTTCAGAATATATAAACAGTTATAGGCCTACAAAACTTTTATACTCAGAATTTCGAATTTTTGTTTCAGTCAGGGGTTATCAACTTTTGAATTTTTAATTTATTTTTCCATATATCTCAGAAACCATAAAAGCTAAAACGCTAAAAATTGGTACAAGCATAAGAAAAGTACAAAATCTCAAATTAGTTTATTCAAAAAAATTCCAGGGTTTCTCAAACATTTTTTATTAAGAAAAATATTTTTTTTATGATAAATTTATGAGTTAAACTGCCTATATTTTCATTTTTTTTTTTAAATATCGAAAAAAGCCGAAACACCCCAACTAGATAATTTAATTTTCTATGAAAAATATTCACATGGTATTAGCACATCTCAAACTTTTTTTAACAATTTTTATAAAAATTGAATGTAGTGACGACATTGCTTCATACAATTTGTATGGCAGTCGCCTATACACAATATGTAAGAAGACTTAATAATTTGATACTTCATCTCCAAACATACATACATACATACCATCATGCTATTTTCATATTCTGGGTAGGAAAAAAGGACCTTCCTCCATACTATCCTATCTTGACATACATTTTTTTTTTGTTTTATTTATTTAACAAAAACAATACAATGTTCACATATAAATCATAATTTAAAAAGGTATACAATTTCCATCATATAATTCATAATAACCCTCTTTAATTGAGATATAATCTCGTGTTAAAAGAGGGGAGTATCTATTTAATATTATTACATTTACCAAAACATTGTACATCTACTAAAAAATATGAAGCTACACAAAACAAGAATGAAATAACAAAAAATAAAAAAATAAATCAGTACAATTTTTTAATTTTTTTTTTAAATATACTATAATTTTTTTCGAGTCTAAGACTCAAAGGGAGTTCATTAAACCACTTAGTACCTTTATACTTATAGAAATGTTGTGAGGCAGTTGTACGTAAAAGAGGAATGGTAATACATCCTTGTGAATTTATTCTGCTGCTTAAAGAAAATGACAATTGGTTTGAATTTGTAAGAATATCTTTATGAATTTGGAACAATGAGATTTTTTTGTAGATATTTTCAACAGTTGAAACTTTAAATTCTTGAAATAAATTAATAGTTGGATAATCAAATCTCTTTTTTAATATAATTTTAATAATGATTCTTTGAAAAACTTCTAAAGGCACTAAAGTGGTTTTAAAAGCTCCCCCCCAACATATAATGCCATATTGTAAGATGGATTGAAATAATGAAAAATATTTTGTTTTAAGTAAGTTTGTTTGAAGTATATTTCTTAGTCTCAGAAAAATAAAAATTAGCTTTTTAAGGCGTTCAATAGTAGTAGTTTTATGTAATTTCCATTTCATACTGCTTTCAATAATAATGCCTAGGTATCGGATGTTATTTTTAGTGGATAATTTAATACACGCTGAGTTACAAGATATGGAGTTGTTGAAACAGGAATTGTTAATATGAATTTTAATATTAAGGTCTTCTGGGATGTATTTATCATTTAGTGCAAATGGGATAATACACGTTTTATCTGTATTCAATGAAAGTACATTACAATCGAACCAAGACTTCAAAACACTTATATCTGATTCAGCTGAGGCAATTAATTCCTTCCAGGTGTTATCTTTCAGTATAATGGCAGTGTCATCAGCATAAGAAATTATTTTACCAGATATTGGCAGATTGAATATATCATTCACATAAATTATAAATAAAAGTGGACCAAGTACAGTACCTTGAGGTATACCAAAGTTTGCGTTTTTGAAATCACTTAATGTATTGTTGAGTTTGACATATTGTTTTCTTTTAAATAAATAATTTTGTACCCAGCTTTTAACTTTACCCGTTATTCCAATTTTATTAATTTATTTATTAGTTTCGTATGTGATACACTATCAAATGCTTTTCGGAGGTCAATAAATATTCCCAAACACTTTTTCCCTTGATCCAGTGCATTATATATAGTAGAGGTCAATTCAACAATAGCATCTTGAGTGCTTAATTTCTCCCTAAAACCATATTGGCTAGAGCTAATTATTTTATTTCTGTTTACAAACTGTAATATTTGTTTTTTTACGGCTTTTTCATACAGTTTTGCTATATTAGATACTAATGATATCGGTCTGTAATTATTTGTATTTTTTTTGTCACCAGTTTTGAAAATTGGCGTGATTATTGTAGTTTTATAATTACTAGGAAAATTACCATTTGTAAGACTACAATTTATTATATGGGCAATGGGTTTACTGAGCGATTTTCTATTTAATTTTAGTATTTTAAGCTGTTATATTATCAAAACCTGGCGCAGAACCCCCTCGAAGTTCTTTTATATAATTTTCGACATCAGACTGATTAATTGTCTCAAATTTTTCGAAACCATCTGTAGTGTCAGGATCAATAGTATTTTGTGCATAAGTGTTTTTGTTAATATTGTTTGCTAAGTTTTTTCCAACATCAGCAAAGTAATTGTTGAAAATATTGGCACATTCTTTCGGATTACTTTTTGTGTCAAGTATATTGTTGACATACCTACATATGTTGTATAGAAAACAAAATATCTGACAATATTCAATAATTTGTATTTATGGGTTTATAGTTTGGTACATATTCTTCAACTATACATACTATCGCTATCGACAGTTGGATCTCATGTGTTACATGCAACTAGTTATAAAAAAATATGTACATTATCCAACTGTCGATTTGTTCAGGATAACTTTGTTCTCTTAACATATCGACAATGTATCAAGCCAGGATACGTGAGAATTGTATGCAGAGGTCTACTTTTTTCACGGCTTTTCCAACTTTGAAGTCAAAAAACACCAACTTAGAGGCTTCGCAGCATATATGTTCCATACACGGATTTACTCAGAATTCGGAGTACAACATTTCGTTTATCTGTGTGTGTGTGTGTGTGTGTCTGTGTGTGTGTCCGTCCCCCCTTATAAATTTTGATCCGCTCAATTTACAGAGCCCAAAATTTAAGAATATATAAAAAGTTATAGGCCTACAAAACTTTTATACTCAGTATTTTGAATTTTTGTTTCAGTCAGGGGTTATTAACTTTTGAATTTTTAATTTATTTTTACATATATCTCAGAAACCATAAAAGCTAAAACACTGAAAATTGGTATAAGCATAGAAAAATACAAAATCTCAAATTAATTTATTCAAAAAAAATCCAGAGTTTCTCAAACATTTTTTATTAAGAAAAATATTTTTTTTATGATAAATTTATGAGTTAAACTGCCTATATTTTCATTTTTTTTTTAAATATCGAAAAAAGCCTAAACACCCCAACTAGATAATTTAATTTTCTATAAAAAATATTAACATCGTATTAGCACATCTCAAACTTTTTTTAACAATTTTTATAAAAATTGAATGTAGTGACGACATTGCTTCATACAATTTGTAGGGCAGTCGCCTATACACAATATGTAAGAAGATTTAATAGTTTGATAGGTACTTAATCTCCAAACATACATACAGAACCATCATGCTGTTTTCATATTCCGGGTAGGAAAACAGGACTGACCTCCATACTGTCCTATCTTGACATACATACCAACATGTGTTAAAATTTTCAATAATTTGGATTTATGGGTTTATAGTTTGATTCTTATTCAACTATACATACTATCGCTATCGACAGTTGGATCTCATGTGTTACATGCAATTAGTTTGATAAATTATTGATTGATTTTAATATTTTATTATGAAAACTTGATAATTCTTCAATGCTTTTTTATGAAAATGATGTGCTTTTTAAGCAATGGGAAAATAAAATTAGCAAATTATAAATTTCCAGAGCATGGGTCACTTTGAAATATGTATTTCACAGTTGAAAAAATTGAGAAGCACTGATCAAAATCAGATGGAGCCAAAGCGAGTATTACATTAATCGAATAGGTATATTTTTTAATTGCATATACCTACGCAATTTTGGATTTTTTTCCCTGTCGGGAGTCAAATGATATTTTTATTGACAATAACATCTCAATAGAGACGAAGTTGGCATATTATAGAAGAACCAGGAATTCAAGCACCTACAGGGCTGAATACTTTCATGCACACTGAACAAGTGGTAGGTTTATTGAAAAATGCCAATTTTTTTTCATCTAAACAGTGTTCCATCCTAGATAAGTAACAATTTCTAGAAAAATACAGTTTAGAACTTTTTATTCTAACGATTATGACAACATTTTACTGTAGAACTCCGTAAAGTAAATTGACAATCTAGTCTTATTTTATTTTTAGCAATATACTTGTAAATAAACAATTCCTCTGCTGATAATATAAACAGTCAAATGACTTACTAATATGCCAAGGCGTTTGATTTATTTGGTATAATAACTTTTTTTTCTCCACAATGTACAATATTTGTAAACATTTATTTCAAAAACAATACACGATAAACTTGTAATTCAATACGTGTATTGACTTGTATAGTGTATAGTGTATAGACAAGGTTTATTATTCTTATAAATAATCTCAAATTTCTCTACCATCGCTCTTCGCAGTATCAAAATAATATATTAAAATAATAATAATGATTATATTCCAAAATATATTTGGGAAACAAAATCCTTTTGAAAACATCGTGTGGGTATCTTTGTTTATGGAATATTAATATATATTTTCTTTTTAAATATGGAAAGTTGATATCAAAAAAAAAATATCGAATGCATAAAATAAATTTTCATTTTAAAATAAATACTTCGTAAATGAAGATGTATGGAAGCTTATATCAAAAAAATGTAGGTACTATAGAATAAATACCACACTAGCCATTCCCCTTAATTCTACAGAATTTCTCAGATCCTTTTTTAAAGTACAACCAGCAAGATTATGGAACACCTTAAGTGATGATATTACGACGCTTCAATCGATTCAACTTTTAAAAAAAGACAAATTCGGTTATACCTGTCTAATTACTCTTAATTGACACTCCTTCCGCTTTTTCTCTCACATCATACAACCTCCATCTCCATCATTTCTTTGTTGCTGTGATTTTACATTTAATAATGATACGTGTTTATCTTTCTGTTTGTATTTTATTATAAATATAAATTGACCTACCACTACACTACTTATGGCCACACGTTGTTTTGGTTGGTCGGAAGAAATTGACTTATGGCAAACTCACTTTGTATTTTCGTCTAACTCACTTTGTATTTTCATGAAAAAACTAAAGAAGGAATATTTATCTCTGAACACCTGATCCTGATTTCCTCTCCTTGTCCTTACGCTATCCTTTTTTGTTATGAATTATTATTATTTTTTTGTTTTAATAGTATCTTAGTGTTATGCATATTTTCTTTGTTTTATTTTACTCATATACTTTTGTTGTTGTACATACACAATTTTGCCATACTTTGTAATCTGGTTGGTTGGAAAAAAATGCATTATAGCAATAAGCTCGCCAGTGTACAATTATATTTGTTAAATTATGTATAAATAAATAAATTAATAAATAAACCCATCATTGTTTACATTATATTGAACAAATAAGTAGATAATGACAGTTCTAAAGAACCACTGGCAAATGAAACACAGGCTGGATTGATTCAACAAAACTGTTCGTAAAAGTGTAGTAAAATACTTTGATTACATATAAGTTTTCAACATTGAGTCGTTTGATGGCATTAGATTTCAATCAAATAACCAAAAGTATTGAACAATTTAATGAAATCAAAGTATTTTAACTATACTTTTACCTACTTTGATTTTTTTTTCGAGAATCACCGTCTTAGAGATAAAAGAGACGGAATTATATGTAGGGAGGGACCAAGAAAACAATACAATACAATTTGTAATAATAATATGAGAAATATATGAAAATATCAAAATATGGTTTGTATGTTTAAAAATGTAGGTTCTTGCACTTTTGATATCAAATGTAGGTTTCAGTATTGGTGAAAAGTTACTTTTGTATTATTATTTATTTTCATCATAAGTATGGGTTTAAAACAGCACCTGCCTGTTTTCAAATACAGATCAGTATTAAACTCGTAGTTAATCAATCAAAAAAAAATCAATAACAAACGGAAAAAATTGCACAACGCTTCCATTTAAAAACATGCTAGGATAGTTTTTCTTCTTTTGCGAACTTGTTTACCAATCTTTTAATGTATTACGTTGAATAGTAACATTTCGATGTCGATTTCGATTTTGTGTTATATTCAACAATTTTCCATCACAAAAGAATTCAATTAAAACTTTGAATGCAGAAAATTTTCCAATAATATGAATTTTCAACTAACTAAAGATATACCAAATCCGAGATATCG
Source organism: Molanna angustata (assembly GCA_963576475.1). Taxonomy (NCBI): domain Eukaryota; kingdom Metazoa; phylum Arthropoda; class Insecta; order Trichoptera; family Molannidae; genus Molanna; species Molanna angustata. The sequence goes on along the minus strand of OY754973.1, from coordinate 4,991,981 downwards.
GAACACACTACACATTCTAAGTTTTTCGTATTCAGTTTAATAAATTATTTCATATCAATGAATACTGCTACTTGACTTATAAATGAAATGATATTTCCATAAATATGGATTTCAGTCAGTTAGAGTGTTGAAGCTTATTGATTTTTTTTAAGTTTGCAAATCGCTTCAGACCATTTGAAAGACTTTTCATAATTACTATCGGTTGATGGCTCCTGTAACCCAAAATGGAGAAAATTTGCCCAGAGTAAAGTTTCATAGTATAATTAGTTATAGAATCATGCTTTTTTTATTATATTGAAGTAAATGACAAGTTATAAAAAGTGTGGTATATTACAAAATAGATTATTATAAGTAATACCGAAGTGTTGGGAAGAAAGCTTTTTAAATGGAGAGTAGAGAATTATGTAAATGGTAAAGAAAATTCTCACAAATAAATAAATACACAACAAATTTATTTTATATACATATGTAGGTAACTAGGTTTTTTTTGCAATTTTTAATATTTTTCTCATTCTTTCAAAATAACTGACTGTTTTTGTTGTTTCAAAATTATTTTCTATTCAGTCAGAGAATATGCAAACACTTTTGCTTACAGACTTGCTAATTTGATAATCATTTTGAACCTCTTGTCGATTCGATTCTTACTACTTCTTCTTCTTATTATTTTTAGCCCCTTTCACTCCACTGCTGGATATAGGCCTCTTCCTGGGTTTTCTATTTCTCTCTATCCTGGGCACCCTGCTTCCACCCATGATTCTTACTTAAGTCATTCTAAATACCAACTTCGCCATCTTTACCAAGATTTGTTTTGCTTAAGGGAATTTCTTTACAAAATTTCTAAAACAAGTGAATAAAAAAAAAATATTTTTGATTGGATTTTTAGGTAATTTTGATGAATGTGAAAATAACAAAAACATTTTTTCGTTGTTTCAGTTCCTCCAGACATTTTGGATTATCCAACCAGTAGTGATATGGCAGTCCGTGAAGGTTCCAATGTAACTCTTAGATGTGCAGCCACCGGAGCACCCCAGCCACAGATCGTATGGAGAAGAGAAGGAGGAGAACCTATACAATTATCTTCAGGAGAAGAAGGTATGTTTATATTTCATATTCTAGGATTTTTCAGGATCTGCAGAAATTTGATCAAATTCATTTTTTTTATAAATATATTGAAATTTTTCTTCCTTATTCTTCGTGTTCTTCATAACTGATGTCCCTTGATTGTCTCTCTGGCTCAACTCCTCCAGAAACATCTGTCTTGTCTTTTATAGGGCTACCAAGAGGGCAGTTGTGCAGCAATCTATAAATATGAACAAAACAAATAATTAGACACTGTACAAGCAATTCGTTCAAATAATTAGACACTGTATTTTTTTGCACGATTCATGGAAAAGCTCTTGATTTTTGACCAATGTTCTTGAACCAATTTTGGAATGAATAAAATATTATTTTCCTTGTTTCAGTATTGACGGCAGAAGGATCGGTTTTAAATATAACCAGAGTTAGTCGCCTTCACATGGGAGCATATTTGTGTATTGCATCTAATGGAGTTCCACCAACAGTTAGCAAAAGAATTATGCTCATTGTTCACTGTGAGTAGTCATTATAATTTCTCAAATAGAATCAGATAATAAGTGATTTATTGGAATATCCAAGTAACTTTTTTGCTCTGTTTATTTAATAATTATTCTTTTTCAGCATAGAATTCTAACGATGTATTTTTGATAATGTTCATTTTCAATGATTGATCGTAGAATGATTCAAAAGCATTCGATTAATAAGGCATAATATGAACAAAATATCTCACTAAACGCGGAACTAGATAATCACGACTTAAATAGTAAATATCGGAACCTACTAAAAAATATTACTTTCAATCGTATATTAAGATTTGACTAACTAGTTCACCGAATTGTTTACGAACAATCTCTTTTGTTTTTTTTTTCATATGGCCGCATTGGCTTCACAGATGTCAAGATAATAACAGACTCGTGTTATCTTTGAAATATCAAAAAAAAACACCACGTTGTACCTTGTTGAGTCAATTTGAACACGATTGCAATGAAAAATATAAAAAAAGCGTATTATTAGTATTATTACATAAATGCGGTAAAAAAACAAAAATAAACCTCATTTGGATTTTAAAAAGATGTTGAATTCGTATCAGAAACTAAGATTTTAAAATATATGTGCTATTTTGACATCTACTAAATAAAGGTGGTGTACTAAAGGTAATCACGGTTTAAAAGTAAACATTTCCATCAATCACGCTCTAGTATTAGGTACTAAAAACAGTTTTCGTTTCTCTTCTTCTCCTCTCGTGCCAGCAGCAATCAAACTCTTTTCGACCAATACTTAGTAACGTCGACCGCTCCATAGCGTAGCAGACGTATGACCTTAAAAATGTTCAGTTGACAACAAACTTTTCTTCTCCATTCACACTATTTAATTTCGTTTTACCCACTTTCGCCCCATCAATTCTCATAAGTGTAAGTTTGATTTATGTATATATTACGAAACAAAAGATGTAGCTACATTTACTGATTCTCAAATTTCCTGAGTGTTAATGAGACATTTAATAACTTTCTATAACACACTTTCTCAAATCACATTTGTTTTACGAAACAATCCAATTTCTAAGAATCAGAATTAAATAAAAGAAAAGTATAAATCTTTGTTATTGACATTACTAACTGATACTTGGTTCAAGGACTTTATGACATTTCATACATATAAATCTTTATTTCAATCTGACCTTGAATAATATACAAAATATTATATATTATTCAAGGTCAGATCTACAAAGCATAGTGTGAAATTGAAATTGAGATAAGCAGCTCCATGTGTTTGTTGTTATTTTGAAAGTTATCGAAAATGTCAATGAAAATAAAAATATTCTTACGGAAATTTGAAACATCCAATTTAAAACATCTTTTTTCAAACTCACCCAGATTTTCTCGGCTCTGTTAACGATGCCGCCATTTACTTGTGATATAAACTTTATATATATTTATTTATTTTACAAATATGCCATTACCCTTACTGAATAAGGCATAAATAACTGAACGCCAAAACTGGGGCTAGGTTGCGGCCATAGGGGCCTAGCCAGTAAAGTTGAGGGTGGCTGCAGCCCCACCCTAGGATTCTGGGCAACAGGTCAGTGCCCTCTTCAATTCTTACCTATGGAAGAGCAGGGCAGACGCCTTAATGCCTCGCTCGGCGGTGACTCATCAAACGTGGCGATGAGTAAGTCTGCTTCATCGGGCGATGGAAATCGAAGCACTGAAAGTACTGTCCGGTGGTATACCTGAAATTCACCAACACGAGTACTAAGGGGTGGAGGAGCCCCCCGTGATGATTGGTCGGCACGACCCACTCGGCGGTACCCGAGTTGATGACGAGACAGGTGCAGCTGACGCTGCGCCTGTTGTGGAATCGAAGAACTGAAAGTACTACGGGCGTGGCGAAGACTCTCTGTGGCAGTCTGTTGTTCGTGGAGTTGCTGGGAGGGTAACCCCTGCTATGATTCACGGGCCTTCATGAGTGTGGTTGGACTTATAACGTCGCCGGCGTGGAAGTGGATCGCGATCTCCCTCGATGGACTCTTAGTGGCAGTGGTATGAAATATGCATGGTGGTAGTTCTTGTTTCGTCCAACGAGCAGCCGCTCCGGGGATGAACAGAACACTTAGTTCTATAACGTTCCCTATGGAGTGGGGTAGGTGACTGCGACTTTTCCTCATGAACGCCAAAAAATCCTTTCTTGACGTATATTTTTATCTTTATTTTCATTCATACGAATCTATAGTAAATTGATCAGTAAACTCATTTTACAGATTAAATTATGAGTTAAGTACCTATTTTTAATCTATAGAACTTTCACTTTTATATTCATACACAAACTTCAATTGGTCAAAAGAAAATCCATGCGACATTTGAATAATACTGTATTTCAAGTCAGACTATGAAATATTTTTTATAACATTTGTTTGTTATATTGAATTAGTTTTTTCATTTATCTATTTATTGACTGACTGTTTTGTTTATATATTTAGTTCCTCCAATGATTTGGATCCAGAACCAACTAGTTGGAGCGATTGAAGGAATGCCTCTTACATTGGAATGCAATTCAGAAGCATATCCAAAGTCAATAAATTACTGGACAAGAGAAAAGGGGGAAATTGTTCCTCAAGGTAAGAACTTTCATTAAATCTATTTAATGATATTGTGCAACTGTAATAAATCGTAAGACTTCAAGTGATTTCCTTAGAATGTGCTGAACAGTTTCACCAGAGATCCTGCACTGAGAATAAATAATTAAGTAATCAGAATTCTAAAAATTAAGTATTTTTGTTAATTAATATTTTTAATAAACAAAAATAAAAAAACGTGTTTAAAATCAATTCCACTATTCATAAATACTGACGATCTAAAAGTTAAATCTAAGTAAGCATTATATCTTTTTCCATTTGTTTTACATATAAAACATTTCCAATATGCCATGCCTTAGTTACAATGTTGGATCTGCAAAAATGTAATTTCACAGAATAACGAAATGATAAAAAAAAATATATATTTTTATTATATACCTGTGTACGCCCTTAATAGGGTATTTACAATTAATACCGAGATAAATAATTACAATGTAGGCACAAATATGTGTTTTTTCCTTATACTAGTTGCATGTAACACATGAGATCCAACTGTCGATAGCGATAGTATGTATAGTTGAAGAATATGTACCAAACTATAAACCCATAGATACAAATTATTGAATATTTTCAGATATTTTGTTTTCTATACAACATATGTAGGTATGTATGTCAAGATAGGATAGTATGGAGGAAGATCCTTTTTCCTACCCAGAATATGCATATCATGATGGTATGTATGTATGTTTGGAGATGAAGTATCAAACTATTAAGTCTTCTTACATATTGTGTATAGGCGACTGCCATACAAAATGTATGAAGCGATGTCGTCACTAAATTCAATTTTAAAAAAATTGTTAAAAAAAAATTGAGATCTTCTACTACAATTTTAATATTTTTTATAGAAAATTAAATTATCTAGTTGGGGTGTTTCGGCTTTTTTCGATAATTGTAAAAGTTTTGGAAATATAGGCAGTTAAACTCATAAATTTATCATAAAAAAAATATTTTTCTTAATAAAAAATGTTTGAGAAACCCTGGAATTTTTTCGAAAAAACTGATTTGAGATTTTGTATTTGTCTATGTTTGTACCAATTTTCAGCGTTCTAGCGTTTATGGTTTCTGAGATATATGGAAAAATAAAATAAAAATTCAAAAGTTGATAACCCCTGACTGAAACAAAAATTCAAAATTCCGAGTATAAAAGTTTTGTAGGCCTGTAACTTTTTATATATTCTGAAATTTTAGGCTCTGTAAATTGAGCGGATCAAAAGTTATAAGGGGGGGGGACACACACACACAGACACACAGACACACAGACACACACACACACAGACACACGAAATGTTCTACTCCGAATTCTGAGTAAATCCGTGTACGGAACATATATGCTGCGAAGCCTCTTGGTGTTTTTTGACTTCAAAGTTGGAAAAGCCGTGAAAAAAGTAGACCTCTCCATACAATTCTCGCGTATTCTGGCTTGATACATTGTCGATATGTTAAGAGAACAAAGTTCTCCCGAACAAATCGACAGTTGGAAAATTGACTTTGTGATAGAAATTTTCTGAAATTTCGCACATGTTGCATGCTAATTGTTACTGTTGAAATGGTATTACAAGAATTTCGTTTTTTAAGATATTTCATATCCGCGTTAATTGGACTTCAATTTACATGCAATGCAATGTAAATTGAACTGCAATGTCGGATATATAAGATCTGACACCCTTTTGCTTTTTTATCATGTTAAAACGGCGAATCTGCTACTAACAGCGTCTATAAATATTATTCTTCCAAAAAACACTGTCGGATATTATGGTAGTTTAATACAAAATTAATAACTATTTGTTTAAATTATTTTTACTTCTACGTTCACTAAATTAATTGAAAATTAAGATGTCATAAATCAAAATTTTAATATTCAATCGAAGGTTCAAATTGCATTATCGTAACTACCACAGTCGACATTAATTACTATAGCGAAAATTTATTTATTATATTTAAAGTGTATATAATAACTCACAAAAGGATATTGTATTAAAGTTATTATAGTCTGTAGGCTAAGGCGCAGTCCCTACAACATCGATGGATGTGGTAGATACGCACACAGCACAAGGCTGATTTCGCGTCTAACAATGTTGGATTTTTGTATACATACATCATTACTATGTGAACTCTTTAGTACAGATCCGACGTTAATATTTTAAAAAATAGGCGAAATATTATAAAAATCAAAGGTTTTATTTTAACAAATGCTGGACAGTATACATATGTATAATAAATTTTATGCAATTAGAGTATTTTTGCCAAAATGTCAGATCCAACATTGTAACTCGGGCATGACGAATATCAAAATCCAAAGAGTATAATAATAACATTTTAAAAACGAGTGGGTTGTAGCCAACACTAAACTCTCCACACCATTGTAATTGTTATATACGAAATAATTTAATAGACGAAAGTACTTATTCGATTCTTTTAAAATTTTGCAAATTTGTGTATCTAATGCTCGCTTAGACCCCATTAGATTTTGTAGGATATCTGAATAGAGGATCTCATTTTTTTTAACTGTCAAATATTTCAATGTGGCCAATTTTCAAATTGCTTAAAAGGCACATTACTCTCATAAAATGGCATTAAATAAATTTCAAGTTTTCAAGATAAAATATTAACACAAAAAATTGAAAGAATCATTTCTTGAAAATGCTGAAAATTTTCCAAACAAAATTTTAATATTTTGTGAGGAGTATATCGTTGGCCACAACCCACTCGTATTGTTACACAAATGAAAACTTTTGATATGTGTATCGTTTGTTTTTTTTATAATTATCGTTGTCTTAAATTTATAACCAGTTGATTAAATAGCACCGATAGGTGTTATGGATTAGATTTATAAAAAATCATGTTTGAGGAACACAGCGCTTGTAATATAATTAATTTTCATTAACTTATATAATAATTCATATAAATTGAAACAAGGCCTTATTTAATACCATGTGTAATCAGTTTATATGACAGGTTAATTTGTAAAACGAAAATAGTATTTACGGTTCATAGGATCAATTCATTATTATGTTAATTCATTCAAATACAGTGCAATTAACGCTGTAAAATACGGAGGTATGTATATTATTATAGGGAACCTACTCGATTGATCTATTGTGAATAGATATTGGTCAATTGTTGTAGGCGATATTTATTTATTTATTCATTTTTTTATATATTTTTGTTTATATTAATTTATATATTTATTTATTAATTTATTTATATATTTATTTATTTATTTATTCATTTTTTTTATTTATTTATTTATATATTTATTTAAATATTTATTTATATATTTATTTATAAATTTATATATTTTTATATTTATTTATTTGTTTATTTATTTATTTATTTATTTATTTATTTAGGTATTTATTTATTTATTTATTTATTTATGTATTTCTTTATTTATTCATTTATTTATCTATTTATTTATTTATTTATTCATTTATTCATTCATCATATTCATGGATCATATTTTGAATTCATCCATATACATATATATGTAGAACATATATACTACGAAGCCTCTAAGTTAGTGTTTTTTACATGTCTTCGTACCTATCAAATTTAACTCTATAAGCAGTAGTATTGTTTTACAAAACTATAGTTTTTTACTAATTTCTAAGAGTGTCTAAATAATACACGTGTCGGGCTTATTCCTTATCTATTTGGAGACCTTATCAGTTTCTAATGTTTATTTTTGGTATATCTAAATAACTGTTGATATTTCTCGACTGTTCAGTAATTATTATTAACAAGAATCCAATTAATTTTGAATTTGTGATATTTCGCTGAACCATTCTTGACATGAAGACGGGCATCACATTATTCATTCAATGTTGGCATCAATAATTTTAAATTAAAATTATCGAATAATATTTAAGATTCGCCCGAACGACGATGAACTGGAGTTCGTTGATCTTCGTGGAATATCAAGGATATACACATTGCAGTAATTCAGGATCGCATAGTTGTCATGTAATTTACAATAATTTTGCAATCGGCTTTCAAAAACCTACACCTAACCTAAGTAATTAAAATATTGTCATCTAAATTTTAAACATCAATGAAACGAATAACAAGTTCAATAAATATGTAACTACCTGTAGTTTTTCTTAATATTTATCGATGAATACAAGTCAGAGCATCTCTTGACAAGTAAAAGAAACTCATTATCATAACAGTCCCTTCTTCTTGCCTGAAGATGGTTCTACAATTGGCATAATCGGTATAATTGTTCTAAAATTATCTATAAAAATATAATTATAACTTTTAAAGTTCTTTATAAGGTATGAATTTTTAATTTATTGTACTTATTTGAATCGATTGTTTTAGGTGGAAAATATGAACCATATTTATCAGATAACGTGTACAAGATGCATATGAAATTGACAATCAAGGTGATGAGTGAAGCAGACTATGGAACATACAAATGTGTATCTAAAAACTCACTTGGTGATACCGATGGAACCATCAAAGTCTACCGTAAGTTGATTTGTGTTTTAGCGTGTTTTTTTGCCGAATGATAATTTCTTTTAAACAGTCACAAAATATGAATTGCAAAAAGCTTGCTCAAAATGTGTCTAAATAGTTTTAATAACTTAAATATTCCCAGCCTTGTACTGAAAGAATTAACTTGTTTTTTTAAATCTTCATAATCCTCAATATAAAATTGATCATGTGAATCATGTCTTAAAATTAATAATAAAAACATTTATTTGAAGCAAATATTGTTGTTTAATTACAATGTTCTTTTGTTAAAAAATATATGAACAATAATAGACAGCAAAAAGGCTATTGCTCAGTAGCACGATACCAGCTGGAGTGCTGCTGTCTTCAGCAATTTGGTAATTAAAAAATCTCCTGTTGATCTAGCTCGTCTTTAAATTTCGTCTTTAAATAGATTTACTTATTTTTTTTTTAAATGTATCCATGATTATTTTATAATGATCAGGTATTTGGTTATTTTTTGCTTGCAATCAAATTGATGATTTTTTTATAATTAATGAAAATGTTTTTTTATAGGGATCAGTAGGAAACCGAGTGATATAGTAGAAACTAATGAAATCAGCAACATCATTCCTGGAACCCAGGGTAATTTAATATTTTACCATTATATTTAATTATATAATGTACCAATTTCTTAAACATTTATAAAGAACTAGCGAACCCAACAGACGTTGTCCTGTCGAAATTTTGTTTGCTTGCTGGTTCAATAAACATAAAAATAAACCACACATCATCGCAACATGTCCCATAATTTGGGATTACCAGCCACTGGTGTGCGGATGTGCATTACCTTATAAAAGGAAGCACAACACATGCGTGTACCTATATCCACACATCAGTTCGTCTAACCTAAAAAAGGCAACATTCAGAATGAGTGGTAAACTATGCAATATGTTATTGTGCCTGTTATATTTTTGATATCCCGGATGCGTATTTACCTTTTCGTGTTGATTAGGAAGCAAGTACTGCCTCGAATAAATTAGGCACTAGTTTGTTTTGTTACTGCACTTAAAAACTCGTGTCGAATTCAAAGCACGTGTCCTCCAAATGCACACGGTTTAGCAACGCAAACTGTTTCTACTAATACGTGTTCAATTCAAAGCACGCATCTTTCAAATGTACACAGGTTTATAAATTTTACCATTCGTATTGATTGAGCGTTACAAGGCTGTGTTAAGAGGCATTTTTTGTGAATGATTGTTTTAATTTTAATAGATTACTCTACGCAAATCTACATTATATCATAAACATATGCTACGCAAATCTACATTATATCATAAAATATATCATAAACATATATTTTTAACATATAATATATGATGAACATTTCACTAGTCTAAACATGATTCGGGAGCGCAGTTCTCTCAACATACTCAAGGGTACAATTTTTTTCTCTAATTTTTTTTATTTTTTTGTTAGATCTAAAACTTCAAGGGACACGTCTGCTGAACCACGACGACTACTACAACGGGTGTGAGGCCAACCCAAGCGCGGTGGTTTTACTAGTTTTGTGCTACAGTGTTGTGACAGTGCTGAGAAAAATGACGTAGAACATAATAGGGAATCGACAAAATTTAAAATTTTAAAACTATTTACCAGTGACAATAAAAATGTGAAATTGACGGTGAGTGAGTAATATTATATAAATAAATAAATAAATAATTTGAGACTCGCATTGCTTGCCAGTGTTTAAATAATATACTATGAAGTATTTTTTTGTTATATTATCCGGTCGACCCAATCAAATTAAAATAAATATTTCCCAAAAATTTAGACCATTAATTTTTATCAATTTCATGAATATAAATTAAAAAATAGTTAACGTTGCTCAGGTTGGTTCGATTAGATTGCCCTATGGCAACAGACCTACCTTTGTGCACTGGCTGTACACAAATAAAGTTTTTAAATATAAAAAAAAATCTAATTATTTTCCATAAAAAAATATGCATTTTTTTATATTTTATATTTTACTAGTGGATTTAAATTTATAAATTTTAAAAAAGTTTTGTTTACATGAAAATATTCGTTTGTATTTGTCAACATAAAGATATTTAGTATACTAATAATAAATCTGGATGATTTATATAGCGCCGTTTTTGTGAATATCTCACCTCAAGGTCGCTGAAAATTGATTCATCATCAAAAGTCTCAATCCTATGGATTGGTTTGCAGAAGAAGTCTACATCTCGCTTTCCACTTCTCTCTATCCTGTGCAGTCCTTTTCAGCTCAACATATGTGGCGCAGTTCATGTCCTCGCACACCTGGGCCAAATATTCCCGTCGGGGGCGCCCCCTGTGGTTTGTCCCCTCAACCATTCCCTCCATTAGGTCATGTAGGAGTCCCTCGTGGCGCAAGATGTGCCCAATCCAGAGAGCACGTCTCTCGGAGATGGTATTGAGCAGGTGTCTGCCTTCTTCAACTCTGTTGAGAACCTCGGCATTCGTGATGTGGTCCCTCCAGGAAATTCCCAGTATTCTTCTGTAACACCACATCTCGAAAGCCTCAAGTCTACTTCTGTCTCTTTCGGTAAGACACCATGTCTCACAGCCATACAACAGTATGCTCCACACTTATGTTTTTGTGAGAAAAAAATTGATTGAGATGTATCATTATGTCTTTGGTAAGATTTGCGAAAAAGGTGTGTTTTGAGATTTTTTCTGAAGATAGATATATTTTCAGTTTGTCTGAGGGTATTTGGGAGCTTATTCCATGCATTTGGTCCTGCCACAGCAAACGCATGTATGCTCCTGAGGAAGGGAACTTTGTTATAATAATAGTGGTGTATACAAAGTTGTGTTTTATTTCATTCAATAAATAAATTGCAAAATGATACCACAAAATAAATAAACAATCGTTTATCGAGTAAAAATATTTGTTTTCAGAAAAAATATTTGTTTGTTTTTATTAACATAAAAATATTCGTTTGTTTTCGAATACATAATTTTTTTAAATAATTGGGTCGACCATATTTTGCTATACGATACATAACGATAAAGGGATCAAAAATTATGGATTTAGTTGCGTACGGAAGCATAAATTTGCATAGGTTTTGTAAATAAAGTAATTAATGTATGTAAGCATTTATTTTATATCAATACAATATACACACATGTCATCTGTACATATCAAAAAAAAAATTCAAACGAATTTTACTTGAAAAATAATATTGAAATTAAATATTTTTATTTATTTATTTTCTCTCAGAAATCTACAGCTATTACTTATTTATTTTACATTATATTTCTTTATTTAAGTTGAGCCAAAAGTGCTTTCTTCGATTTAAAATAATTCTTATACAGTAATCGATTACATAATTGAAAAATTCATAAGAAAATACATGATAAAAGAAAATTTAAAAAGATAGATAAAAAACAAAGATATGCACATATACGAGTATGTTTCAGGATGAGGAGGGGATTTTAGGATTGTATATTAGAGTTTAAGAACATCTTTATCTGTTTTTGATAATGTTGTAAAGTGTCATGAAAAATATCTGTATGTTTGAAATGTGTATTATTATCTCGCTGAATTCTAAACATGGGTGAAAAGTATCTGTAATTAGTGTGGCATACTGGGAATAAATTTTGTGAGCGGGTATGTCTATTCGGTACATGGAGTGATACACTTTTGTGTATATCTGGGGAATCCATCAAGTTATTGCAAATTTTATATAGTAATATTTGTTCAAAGTAAAGTCTCCTGTCCTGCAATCTATTCATGTTGAAAGTTCGGGTAGAACTATTATAATAATTACTGTTTTCAACATAAAGGCGCCTCTCTTAAGCGTTTCAAGAAGGTTTTTTGAATTATCTCTATTTAGTTAATGTATGTATATTTTATAGTATTGCCGCGTTGACACAGTCAGAGTACCGAGTGGACTCGTATGAGTAAGCTTCATCCGAGTGTACACGGATAGCGGTTTACACATAAACTTTTTACTCGGATTCAAAATCATAAATGCGATAGCTCTGTTGCTGTAAGGTGTTAGTTTTCATTTAACACACAAGCTTTTTTACTCGTTTTTAAGGTCATAAATATGGCACAGACAGATCTGTTGCTGCAAGGTATCGGAGTTTGTTGCAGACACATTAATTAAAGAGATAGAAAACCACTACAAGGAAAAAAATAAGCAACGCAAAAGGAAAATTTGGACCCGTCAATGGATTTTAAGGCGTACAAAGCAGAACACATCTGAAAATTTCCTTCGTTAAGTACAAATGGCACTGCCGCATTCCTTGCGTCTTTATTTTTATAATCTTTAATCTAACGTTCCATAGAACTTCTCCCACTTCATATAATTCTAAAAATTTAGCAGTATCGCGCTCAGACCACTTTTTTTACCACTAGATGACATATTATGTTTGTTGTTGTCCGCCATTTTGTTTTAATAGTCGTATACGAGCTAACTCGGAAGAATAGGACGTGGTCCGAGCCTACACGGATCGGACGCCGTAATCCGAGCGGGCTCGAATTACCTACCGGTTGGTTGACATAATACGAGTGGCGTCCGAGTAGGTATTCGAGTGTGCTCGATCCGAGCGCACTCTGACTGTGTCAACGCGGCTTATGGGTTCCATATCGCTGTACAGAATTTCAGGTGAGGATAACGTATAATATTTTTAATGTATTTATGTTTTTAAATTATTTACAGCAGCGGATAACGAAACCTAGCATTTGCTATGCTTTATTTAAAATAGGTTTTGGTAAATTATAGGGGCTTATCGAACCTGACACATGACGTATTGGTTGCACATTATGGCACATGAATGTTGCGTTTGGCAACGAGTGTTGAAATTTTGATCGAATTGAATTAAAATGAATGATGCAACACGCTTTCATGACTCTCGATTTTGGTGCATTGGCAAAATACGTAGGCAATTTTAATACGTAAAAAAATATTATTTTTCTTTTTCATTACTTACAGACTCATTTTCAATAAGATACGAAAAAGTAAGTTTTCATTTCAAAATTAACAAGCCCCTATAATTAACAAGTTCCAAAATGAAACTTAATAGGCATACCAAAGGCAGGAAAAATCCACAAAATAGTATCTACCGAAAAATCGATTTGAATTTTAATTGAAAAAATATTGAACATTTTTTTTATAATCCTTAATGAGCGATAATGACAATTATTTGATATGCACCAAAATTTTCTACATTTTGTAGATTTTTAAATGTTATTTTTCTCATAATAACAAGAAAAAAGGAATCGATCTCTGTAACAGCGGTTCTCTGAGAGGCAAAATCCAACACTATTTTGATTCTATGTATTTTTATTTTAATTTTTATATTGCATATTTATTATAATGGTGTTTATATAACGGATTATTGGGGTTAAAAAACTAATCCGGATTAGGGATGGAACAATAGCATCTCTTGAAATAAAACTAATCTGGATCGGGAATGGGACAAAAACAGCTCTTGCAGTAAAACAAACCCAGATCAGGAATGGGACAACAATAGCTCTTGCAATAAAACTAATCCTGATTTGGGATGGGACAACAACAGTTATTGCAATTCCAATAACACTAATGCAGATTAGGGATGGTACAGCGACAGCTCTTGCAATAAAACTTATCTCGATTAGGAATGGGACAAAAACAGTACTTGTTTTTGTCCCATTCCTAATGCGGATTAGTTTTATCACCCGGTTCATACCAATTCCTGTATAAGTAGGTAGTTATTATAATAATAAAATCTGTATATATTAAAACTGAACAGGCAGTTGTTAAACATGATAGATTCTGACAATACAATAACGTAAATTGACCGAGACAAGAGCAGTATTTCAAGATATTATGAAATCGTTGCGTTTGATTTTAATATTATCTTCCTTTGCTGAAAAGGTAAAATGAAAAGTAATTATCTACAAATGTTTTATTTTATAAGTAAACATGCCATTTTCCAATAAATACTCATATTAATTAGCTTTAATTTGAAATAAAACATAAAAAGTAGAGACATAGTTAATGGTTATTATAACACTGTTAAAAGGAAAGTTTTCGTCAGAGAAAACATTAGCGGCATTAGTTTAAAAATATAATTATTGACTTCCAACGTATATAATTTGAATTTACACGATGGAAATATTAATTAGATTTTTAAATAATAGACCTACAAGTGTAACTTTTATATTTGTTGTACACTACTTAGCCAAAAACTTTGAACGTAAGTTTATTTTTGTCGGTGTCTTTTATAAATAACTTTGTTTTTGTGCGTAATCTGCTGATAAAAAATGAATATCATAAAATTTGTATTAATCGATAATATACAAAGACTCTATGATATAATTTAAGCTAAACTAGTACCTATGTATTATTTACCTATGTCCCATCGAGGTAAGGAGTGGGAAAGAGCAAAGAGATTAACTTATTCTTTATAATATCATGACATTAGGTAAAGGTTTTTACACCGTTTCCTATGCTATCGTTACTAGATCTATTTAACTTTTATTTAACTTCACATATCTGTCTGTCTGTACTAGAATTTTGCAAAGGAGTTTACTTTTATTTAACTTCACATACCTATATGTCTGTCTGTACTGGAATTTTGCAAAGGATATTACTTTTATTTAACTTCACATACCTATATGTCTGTCTGTACTGGAATATTGCTAACGATTTTATTTAAATATGTTAAGGTTATGCTCATTATTTTTATTTCATCATCATCAGCCTGTGTTTGCCCACTGCAGGACATAGGCCTCCCCTCTCCTTCTCCACTCCTCCCGTTCCTGTGCGACTCCCATCCACTGTGGTCCAACAAATCTTTTTATGTCATCCATCCATCTGTTAGGTGGTCGCCCTTGTGGTCTCTTGTCGCCTCTCGGTCTCCACTGCACCAGTCTTTTAGTCCATCTATTATCGGTCATTCTTGATAGGTGTCCTGCCCATCTCCACTTCTGCATGGCTATTCTCTCAACCACATCGGACAGTTTGGTCTGACTGCGTATCCAGTCATTCCTCTTCCTGTCTTCTAGTTTTATTGCCAACATTATTCTTTCCATTTTCCTTTATGCTACACGCAGCTTGTTGGCAGACAATTTGGTTAAGGTCGTTGTTTCCATGCCATAAGTGAATACTGGCAGAATGCACTGCTCAAACACCCTTGACTTCAGGGAATTCGGTATGGGGCTACGAAAGGTGTTATCGAGTTTCCCAAAGGCCGCCCATGCGAGACTTAGGTAAGGCGCGCATGGAAGCTAAAATTTATCGGCCGATTATTATCGGCCGATTAATTTATCGGCCGATAATAATCGGCCGATCGGTTCTAACGCGCATGGAAGCTTATAGAATCGTACGATTGGAAATAACACGGCGGTCAACATTCATATATTTAAAATACATTATGTATATTCACAAGTTATAATATACTTACCTACATATGATTAGAAATTATGGATTTTTTTATTCATTAAGTGGAATATTTATTAAATTACCTATGTAACTATTAATCAATTAAGTAATAACTTACCCAATTCAGTTCTTTTATTATGATTTAGCTGTTTCCAACCATTTATTAATATTTCGCTTAATTTTTTATCATACAATGAAGGACATGCTTCAACATTATATAATTAATTGTTCGGAATCAATATTTATTTCATCCATGTATTCTGACATTTTGTTTGGCAGCACTGACAACGTACTTCTCGATCTACTGCGCTCGAACGATTAAATTATCGGTGAGCATGGGCCATGCGCGCCCTCTCATACAACAGTATTGGTTACAAAAAATCGGCCGATCTTTTTTTGTGTCTTGTCACAGATTTTAAAATCGGCCGATTCTGTTAGCTTTCATGCGCGCTCTTACATGTAATTCGTATGTTGTAGCTCACCGATAATTAATCGGCCGATGAAATTAGCTTCCATGCGCGCCTACCTTTATTCTTCTCTCAATTTCTATGGTTTGATTGTCTCTACCTAGGGTCATCTTATGTCCAAGGTATATATATATATATAGTGATCAACCTCTTCCACTGGAAGGCAATAATTGCTTGTGTCTAAGTTTGTAATAAACGAAAAATATTTTTATTTACTTGTTATTTACATATTTGTTTTTTACTTTTATTTTTTATGCTGGTGCCCTGGGGAAGAGAAATACCTATACCTACATAGTTTTATAACAGCACATGATAGGTGTTTTTTTTGTTTTAATAATGTAGATACAATTTTCAAAAATCTTCAATACATAAATGGTTAGCCTTCGTTGGCTCATTGATTGGATATCTGACTGCTGTCCCGGGTTCGATTCCCGGTGGAGACAAATTTTTTTATTGTATTTTCAGTCTAGATCTGTGAGACTATAAATATCAAAAGTCTCCAAAATGTGGCAACATGTTATTGGGTGCTAGTTGAATTAATATTAGACATCGTACTTGTTAGTTGCCCGAGAAGTAACGAATATTACATTACAATGCTGAAATCAAAAAGTACATACATACATACATACCATCACGCCGTATCCCTACTTGGGGTAGGCAGAGAGGACCGAACGCCAGACACCTCTATCTTGACATACATGTTTTGCCTCATTTACATCCATGCATCGCGTCATACATGCTCTCCTATTATTCTGACTTCGTATATTACCATCTTTCAAAATCTCATTTATATGATCATGCCAACTCTTTCTCCGGCGGCCACGACCTCTCATTCCAATGACAAAGAAAGTATACAAGGCTGAAAAGAGTGGAAAATCAAAAATTGCAGTCGACAAAACCGAGAAAAATGAAATATTTTTGTATTTATTTTATATTTGTAAATCATCAATTGTTTTTCAAGCTGTTATATATTTTTTTTCCAATGACAAATTAAAATAAAACAATGTGTATTGTATGTATGTAAAAAATATCATAAGATTAGTGTAAAAATATAAATTAATTCGCTTAATGCATTAAAAATACCTATGTATGTTTGTATATCAATATTATATTTAAGACTAGACGCTAATTTAGGTATATTTTTATAGAAGCAATCTCCGCGAAACATATCACAAAAATGCTTTGTGTAAAAGTCGATTTATTTTTTTGTATTGTGTATTATTAGAGGAAAAACATGCTAGACTAAAAAATTCGGGCGATTTGAATTGAATATTAAAATTATATTACGTGTGTGAAAAATGGTTCATTTTAAAATACATAGATTCGTTTAAAATCGTTGTTTTATCGATAATTAACAAGTCACTAAATAATTTTCCCAGGGTTTCTTTTTAATCAATTATGTATTAATTTGGGTCAATCACATTTAAATAATTAATAAGATATTATTGCATCCTCTTTTTTGTCTAAATTAAATATATATGAAAAATTTATTTATTAGTTATTCAAATATTATAATTTAATTCAAAAGTTTTTTTCGAATCAGAGTACGATAAACAATTAGGGCATTGACAATTCTGAATGATCACTAATACGTTCGCGCAACTTTAACATATTTTTTTATTGCTAATGCTGATGATTAATAAAATATGACAAAATTAGTTTGAAATAATATCAATTCATATAAACATATGAATTATATTATGTCATGTATTGAAAAATGAAATAACATCCGGCTCCGTTCTCATACACAAATAGTACCTATAGAATAAAAAGAACAGTTAAGGGGGGACTGCTGCCAACGTACCTATTTTTCAATTTGATATACCATCATTATTTATTATCAAATCGTTTTGAAAAAAATAATTAAGATAGTTTGGATATTATTAAACAAAAATGTACCTTAACTTTTTGATAATGTTCTGTAAAAATTCTTGTAGAAAAATAATGGCATACCCCGATTTTCAACGTTTATCATATATTTTTAATAAACTATAAGGCGTGTAGTAATATATTTTTTATTAAATTAAAGAAGACAAAAATATCTAGAAAAATATGATGTGTCGTTGCATTAATGCTTCAGGTTTAGTAAATAAACCTAAAAAACATTTATTTTCCATTCAGCGCCATTGCGTAATAAAAGTTTTTTTGGTTAATTTAATTAATCTGGTGAGTTAATGCAACGTCATATCATATTTTTCCAGGTATTTTGTTCTTCTTTAATTTATAAAAAAAAATATTTCTCTATACCTTATATTTTTTGAGAAATTTTAGATAAATGTCTAAAATCGGGGTATGCTTATTATTTTTCTACAAGAATATATACAGAACATAATCAAAAAGTTAAGGTATATTTCTCTTTATTAATATCCAAACTAACTAGGTTATTTTTTTCAAAATGATTCGTTTAGTAATAATGATGGTATATCAAATTGAAAAAATAGATACGTTGGCAGCAGTCACCCTCTTAAATTCTTTTTACAATAAACTGGTTTTTATTTACAAATTATATCTTCGTTTGCTCCATTTTTCGGCCTTCGTGCCTCAGTTGGTTAGATATTTGACTGCTGAGACAAAGATCCCGGGTACGATTCCCGGTGGAGGCACATTTTTTTAATTGTGTCTTCAGTCTGGATCTGAGACGATAAATATCTAAGTCTCCAAAATGTGGCAAATCGTTACTGGGTGCGTGTTAATAACGAATATTTGACATAGTATCTGTCAATTGTCAGAGAGAAGCAATGCAAAATAAATAAAAAAATATTTTTTTTGTCTCCAGGTCACATTCTAGGTATATCATTTCACTTATTATAAGAAATCTACATATCTTATTGTATTGTTGATAAAATATATTCGATTTTTAGAAATGAACTCATTTTAACAGTATACATTTTTTTTTGTAAATAATTATCAATCTATCTTATTTTTATTTTTAGCTATGTAGAAATAATAAAATATTTCGTTTATGAAAAATGCCTGAATATTGACGTATCATATTGTTTATAAATATTTTTCATAGCAAATAATATAGAAATTAAATTTTATTTGTATGTATGTGTAAATTGAAACAAAAATAAGCATAGGTAAAAAAATATATGTATAAAGTTATATTTAATTATAAAATGCATTTTCATAATGCAATGACTGTGGATTTTCATAAATAAATATATAAATTAAGGATAAATAATGTTAACTTAAAGTAAAGTAAAATAAAATTATATTTTAATATTTTTTTTATATCACACATCTTTGTTTTTACTGTCTTCTTTTCATTTGAAAATAATTTTGTGATTCGGAGAAAAATGTGACATTCCATTATTATTAAGGTTCTTGTTAATTAAAGAGGCTGTGATATTTTTTTTGAGTACGAGGATTATACGAGGAACACATGCGTGTCACAATTATTATTGAATTGCCTGACCTAATCGTAAAAGATCTTACAGCCCCTATAGTGAACAAGACTTTTTTTTTATTTTTAAATTGACTATTTGAATTTTTATTTTTCCTGTATCTTTATTTACCTGTATCTTGTAAGTGAAACGCTTTTTTAAATAATAAAAAATGTATAAAAACTTTCCGCATTTTTAAAAACTCACCTATTCATAAATAAAGTATGCATAGCTTCATTAAATTATATCGAGTGATATATTGCAGGTGAATCAATAAAATTATTTAATCATTATAATTACCTACAGGTGAAGAATGAATACAAAACGAAATGCCACAAAAAACCCATTTGCATACGTTTTCTTAAACTTTTTTAAGTATCATCATCCATATTTAAAATCTCTAAAATAATGTTATTCGTGGAGTTTCAAATTAATATGTATTTCACATTCAATTTCCTGAAGACCAAGATTGCCAGAATTATGCCATAGTATAAAGACTGATTTTTTGCAGGTACTAACAACAGATATCAACGAATCGAATCTATGAACTCTGAGTAGCGTTGGTTGTGGCCGTAAACACCATTCAAAATGTCGAAAATTGATATTATAACATATAACGATAAGCATTTTAATAGCGCCGTTTCATGATTCAAGATCACGAAACAAAGCTGTTTTCAGTCCTCTAGTGAAAATACTCTTGCTTTGAGCACTGCGGACATTTGGAGACAATGCATTCCACTTAATAGAACCCCTCACACCAAAATATCCGACATAGTAGTCGCTTTGTTTGCTCTGACCAATTCTTTAGATAATAGTTACTCTTCGATCCATATGACTTGAGTGTGAGATGCCTCCCACAGAGTTCATTTCAGTTATAGTATAAAGCGAAACCTATATTAATGTCAGTTTTTTTTTAAATTATTTTGCATATTTATTGTTTTTAATATTTGATGGCAAACTATTGAAAAATTTCGTTGAAAAATATCGTGCGCTACGTTGTTCAAAATTTATTTTCATATAATATGGTATAATTAGGGTAGTTGTTGTACTGAATCTATTGTTTATATTGGTGTTCGAGTATTTACACAATTATCTTCTCTTTTTAGCTTTGATACTAGTCGATTTTTCGCATAAATTTGAGATATTGCTGGAAATTTGAATTTAGGATAAATTTCCTCAGTATTTGTTCAAATAGGTACTTTAAGATTAACTTTTATGATAGCTTATTGATATTTGAAATAAGCATTAGATAGGTATTCTGGCAGCTCATAGGTTTCAATAAAACATAAAGTAACAAAAAATAATTAAATAAAAGATGAGGCAAGAAAATATATTTAATAAAATAAGTGTAACTTCACTTTGTGTGTATGAATGTATATAAAGCCTAAAATCTTTAAAACATTGTGTCTTTGAAGAGTTTCTCAATATTTGGATTCAACACGCAAATGTGACACGTGTAGGACCATACTGAAATTATTTACAGGTAAGTTTGTTATCCACTGGGAAAATATATACAGGGTGTTAAATATTTAAAAAAATTCGAAATAGGTAGGAGAAAATAATTTAAATAGTTCATATTTATAACCGAATCAATGCAATTAATACGTAAATTCAATGTTTAAAAAATTCAATCAATGAATTATAATATTAAAATAATATCTCTCTCAGAAACTCTCGATGTGAAAATTTCGCTTCAGATTTTGGAGCTGAATACTTCCTCAGTAAGTATTGGTACAATTAATTCATTATTTTTATTTTTAATTTCCATAATGCAATTTAACAAAACTTAAATATTATAATGGAATTTATTACCTCACTAGGCGAAGCCTGTTCTGAGGAAATACTAACAATAATTACGCAATACATTTATGCTGACAATTGTTAATCAATCGACTTACTAATCCTGAAGAAATACAGTTAGCTTTAAATTATTTAAGAAGTTCTTCTTAGTTCCGAGAAAACAGAGTGTCTTTGTATGACGAAAAATATCAATAATGTTGCAATGAAAATTATGATATTATCATTCAATTTCTAACAAGAAATATTTTTCTTTTTTCTCGATAAAACATTTTATATAAGAACATTAATTTATTACGACTGGTATAATATTTATATCGATTGATGGACGTCATCCAGAACGTTTGTAAAGCTCTTCCGAATGGCGCAGGACTAAGAGAGTTCACTGAAGGGATCGTCAACGTTCGGGGACCCAACAGATCACACGAAGAAGATGATGACAAAGAACTGAAATGGTAGGTAAGGATCAAATACCAATAATCTATAGACACGACTTAGGCAAAATTTCTTGTTACCTACACATCGCGTTATCGTGCCACCAAAATGTGTTGACAATCAATATAACGTATTTTCGGAATGGTTCAGAATAAAAATGGAAACAGTACTGAACACCTATATCAAAAAGTACATTTTGTTAACAAAGGGATTTAAATTACGAAAAGCAAATATTTTAACTGCTATACAAATGTGTCATATATATTCGATTTATATTATTTGACCATAAAATGTAATCAGGACAACCCCCGTCCCACCTCACTTTGTGTACCCAATTCCCTGCCCGAAATTCGTAGATAATGTGCATGTATTGGTACATATACCATCACGCCATTTATCTATTTCAGAGAGAATCGAACGCCAGACTCCATGCATGTTTTGCCTCATTTGCATCCAAACATTGCGTAACACATGCTGTCCTATTATTCGGACTTGGCTTGTTCCATATTTCAAAATCTCAATAGTGTGCAGCTGATCAATTGCATATTTATTGCAAAATATTTAAAAAAAAAACATTTTTTTTGTGAAAATATCTCAAGAAATTCCTTCAATATTAAAGCATCCTGTAGGTTCGGAGCAAACGACATGGTCTCAATAAAGAAATTTTCACAAAGGAATTATGGACAGAAAGAGACGGAAGGTAATAGAAGAAGTGTGTTTGAATTAGGGTCCTTTGCCTAAGGAATTTTCCATAATAGGATTCAAATATTTACACCAATCCTGTGATCATGTCAAAGATTATATTTGACGATTGCTGTAAAGGTAGGTACACACTGCCTTGTGCTGAAATAAGTCCCGAACATTCTTTTTACTCTTGTAGGTGTCAACATAAAATTTTATACTTTTTTTCTTATAACAACATTGTTGATTCTGTACTTCTTTAAAAACTGACGAAGAAGCTCTCGCTCATAAACCAATCTTATACAATAGCACATTCGTGGTCAAAATAAAGAGTTTTAATAAAAAATGCCAGAGGATTAGAATTACCAAAGACTTTAAGAGTAGATAAAGCAAGAGATCTTGACCGCTAGACTCTCATCATAGTATAAAGGCTTGTAAAATTATGTGAGAGTACACCATGAAAGTAACAACGAAATATTTTTTTATGATTATTTTGAAAACTTAGTTTGTAAGTGAACTCCAGAAGGTAGAGAGATGTTCTTCGAAACCGGTCGAGGTGTTGACAGAGTTTCGTGCGTAACACAAATTTTAAAGTGTATTAATTTTGTTGACAAATATTAAATTTAAATTTGTATTACATATCGGGCAACTAACAGGTACTAGGTATGTCAAATATTTATTTAACATGCACCCAATAATAAGTTACCACATTCTGGAAACACACTTTGTCTCCACCGGAAATCGAACCCAGGACCTCTGGATTAGCAGTCAGATACCTTAACAACTGAGCCACGAAGGCCGACCTGTAGTTGTGATTGGCAAATGTGTAGAAAATTTATATTTCAACACCTCAGATAAAGTAATAATAATTATAATTTATAAAGCGCCGTTTAGTGATACCAGCCCCCCTAGACAAGGTGTCATTTAGCTCAAGAAAAGAAACAAGAAAAGATAACTCAGTGTCACGTGACTGGCAACTGTCACTTCCATACATTGAGTTATCTGTACTTGTTTCTTTCCTTGAGCTAAATGACACGTTGTCTAGGGGGGCTGATCACCTCAAAGGCGCTGTAGCTAATTTGTTGGTTCACAAAAACAAAGCAGTCTTGACGAGTCAACCGAAGGTGTCAATGTTCTTAGCTCCGCGTATGTCAAAAGGCCATTGATTCCAATTTAAAGGCTCGGTCAGATTGAAACTGCCATTATAGTAAGCCGCCTTATTGACTCTGTCCATTTTTTTGAAGAATTGGTACTCTTTGATCCAGGTGATATCAATTTAAGCTGTCTTCCTGATGGAACATTCTTTTGACACAGTTCTTGAATGTAGTGTGGAACTAAGTCGTTCAGAGCCTTAAACACCATCGGGCATACCCTAAGGTAGTGTGATGACTTAATTTTGTTCAGCTTATTATTTGTTTTCTTTTTTACGGTGCATATAATCTATGTTTGGGAAATTTGCCGCCTCTGGTATCTGCATATTGAGAGAAGTATTCATATGTGCGTATATGTGTGGGGGATATGTTTTTGTTGCTGGTGTTGGGGGGGGATAGGAGAGTAGGGAATTGTACCTACGAGACGGGGTGCGTGGGTTGAGGAGGGGGATCAGGAATTAGATGTTGAGTGGAGCGGTCTGATCTTACTTAAAAAGTGGTTAATTGGTCTCTACTCGCGAAGAGAAACGGGCGGTTTCCGAAGAGAGTTAAATAGGGGTGATGAATCGGGAATTAGTTGTCGGATAGGGTAGTTTTATTTTTGAAAGGAGTTAAATGCACTCGTTAAGACAGCATTTGGGGGGGGAAATAGGGGGGGACGGTCGATTGCTCGCGACACGCGAAAGAGTTGGTTGTTAAAAAAATAATGTTATTTGATTGTGTATTTATATCGTGAAGTAAAGTGATATTTTCCTTTTTTATTCTCTATTGACAATAATCAGTAACTTATTCGCTATCGTAAATTAAATTCGGTGCTTCGTTTCCAAGAGAACTTCACGGGATGTCGATGAGTTTTTTTTCTTATTTTCAATAACAATTTATGAATAATTTTTCTTTTGGTGTAACAAGATTTGAATACATGAAAAATCGAATATTAATTAGAAATGTAATCATTTTTAACTATTCTTGAATTTTCCTTCACATACATTCTGAATGAACATAATCTTATTTTAAAACATTATAACCTATTTGAGAAATTTCTATATTTTATTAATTTTATATTTGAAGTATTGTGTTTTTATAACTGACAGAGTGAAATGAAGTAAACTTGTATAATCCTAATTCCATAAAAATTGCTTGCTTGTAGAATCTAGTGATTCATAAATTATTTCTTTATTTAAATTACTAATAGCATTATAATACTAACAAAACTCAATAATTCCTTTCCTATAAGTGCATGTTAAGTTGATAAGTTATCCTATCTCGTAGAAAATTAATAAGTATTATTTCCTGTCCTTAATACCAGTATTTTATTTATCGACTATCGTGGTAAAATACTTCACTAATCTAATATAATACTAATCTAATTTACCAAGTCCTTCTACCTTTTATGTCTCAAAAGACATAACCAACTGACCATTGGTTCCTTTCTTCGAATTACTTCATATATCGTTTATTTATTTGTTTATTTGTCATATAGATAAATAAATGATTAAATAAACACTAGAGTTGTGGGGTTATCGATATTTCATGGGTCGAAATGTCCCTATCGCAGCTGAAGTATGTTGGAGATATATATATATTTATATCAATATATAGTAATGCATGATGTCACAGGTAGTCTAATTAATCCTTGTTAATGCACTCGGACCTGGAAGTAATTTGAAATGGTTGACCAGGATGGAAACGAGCGGGTATAGGTGCTCGTTTCAAACTGCATGAAGCATGAAAAATTAGCATGATCTTCTTGAAAATCTGAATTTCCCTAACCTTAAAATGTCAGATGAAGTATGAAAATCGAGTGAAAAACACAAAACTTTATTAGCCCATTTTGTAGGAGCCTTAAAATGTCGCTTAGACATTGCTAATGGAAATCAAAGTATCACCCTATGTGTCTTGAAATAACCATTTTATCTAAAGTAATCAAAATATTCATGTTTCAATCTGTTACTGCAGAAGGAAAATTCGTGTCCCGAAAACTAACATTATAAAGATATATTGGACATCTAACAAAATTTGATATAAAACTATTTACGTCACACTCATGGAAAGATCGTTGATTGCATATAAAATATTGTCTTTTGTTATATAATGTATTTTGGTATTGTTTTGATATGTTTTCATTACAGCAGGATATACGAAAAGGTAGGAAAACTGAAATTCGTTATTTACTAACCTCCATGAGTGTGAAAAAGCGTTAATAAGCATATATCGTATTTTCTATTGAGTTTTATTTATGTTTTTTTTTTATGAGAATCATATGAACTTGTTTTATGAAAACTTTCGTCATCCTATTAAGTCTGTAGGTATATGAATGCATTGTCTTCTATATATATAAATATAAGAGAGTAGATTTGTTAAAGATTCATTTTATCATAAAGTAAAATTTACCAAGTCTGTAGGTATATTAATATACATATATCGATCAAATTGAGTAACAATTAAGTTACATAATTTGGGTTGAGAATCGAAGTTTTATCATTACATTATACGAATTTAATAATCCTGTAGTTATAATTTTGTATGTAAATATTAATTATCTTTCAACAGTCGTGGAGTCTGTTAATTTATTAATTATTAATATAATATATATAAATTTTATTATAAATATTCGTCTGTTTATAACTCGTAAATAAAACACAACGTAGAGGGTCCTTTTTAACGTGAATAATAATAATAATTACTAGACGATCATTGGCCAAAATCCGTTGAAAAACATATAAAATTAGCGAAATAAGATAGAAGAATACGATGTTCTTTCATGATAGAATCATTCAATAATGAATATTCAAATAGATGTAATAAATTATAGATTTACCTGACAGGTAGAGGATAAACTAGATAGGGAAATTAGCTATAGTACTAGGAAATAGACGTTAGATTTTAATAGGTAGTTTAGCTAGTTAGTTTAGGAGGTTATGGATCCACAGAAAAATAGTTTAGGACGATATTTAGTTCAGGTTAGGGTGGAGTCCATCACAGTAGGTATACTAGTTCTGGACATTTAAACAAGTTTGGTTTGTTAAGAAGAGGTGTTATGTGACATATTATTTTATTCATTTATTTTATTATATCAACCTCGCAGCTTCGCTGAACAACTCGATAAAGCGTGATTTTTTTCTTGACCTTAAAGTATTTTGCCCTTTGTACTAGTCATAACTATACTAAAAACAATTAACTTTAAATTTATATCATGTACCTACATATATACATAAAAACAATGCAATTTATTATCTCACTGGGTGAAGCCTGTTCTGGTGGGCAAGTCTGATCCTACCGGCGAAATAAAACCCTCACGATTACCCATATCATGGATATAATTATTATATGGAGTTCTATAATATCTTTAGATATCATAGAACTTCATATGATAATTATATCCATGATATGGGTAATCACTGGGGGTTTTGATTTCACCGGTCGGTCCAGACTTGCCCCTCAGAGTTAACAATAATTACGCAATACATTTTCTACATAAATTCTCAATAAACGTCAAGGTATAAAAATATAAACAAATAAAAGTACAAAACTATAAATGACTTAACTCATTTAAAAACCAAGTGTATTTGTGAGAGTAAGGGTGTATTTTTTTTATTTATTTAAAACGAATAAATCACACATTTACATACCTATATGTCATGAGTAATCAGGTTTATAAGATCCATAGAATACTTTTCATAATATCCCTTTCTTATTTAGACGAAATCTCGTGTCAAAAAGGGTATCTTTTTTATATTGTTGTGTTAACAAAATATTGTATATTTACTAAATAATTCATAAATTATGGAATAAGAGAGGTTAGGACATTTATATGAAAATTCATTTTTAATATAGGTACATACAAGGATAATGAAAAAGTTTACATAACATTTTTAAATAAACGAAAAGTTATATTACAACAAGAATGAAAAAACAAAAAAAAATACAATACAATTTAGTTAATTTTTTACATGTGTAAGAAGACGATGTGGGATATGTATAATTGTTTTACAATATCATATCTAGTACTTTAATATATTTTTATTGTGATATTAGTGTCAATATTATGACTTAAAGATATGCAAGTAGGTAGTTAGTTTATCTCGTATGACAAAAGAAAATATAATTTATCAGATGAACGATTGATATTAATGTGATTGATGGGTTAAAATGTTATATTTCATATTATATTCTGCAGAATATAATATACGAACATCGTTATGTGCAACAAAAGCGCATTGCAAGACATGCAATTTGTCAATTTCATATAATTCACCTACATACCTACTTTGTTTTAGAAAATAACTCAACTAAATACCTATTACTATTTTGAACGTTCTAATGGAATAAACTAACATATTATTATTGGTCAGGATAAAAATGGAGATAACCCAAGGAAAAAAAAACATTTATTTATTTGTTTGTTTTTTATTTGTTGCTTTATTTGCTTTTTACATACATACATACCATCAAGCCATGTCCCTTGCAGGGTCGGCAGAGAGAACCAATGTTTGTGTATATGCAACTTTAAAAATTTTCCGTTACATAATAATGAAAAAATAACCTCAACGAGTAAGACATATCATCATGTTAAATATTATATATACGTGAATACTAATATTTATGCTCCTGTTCATAACATCAGGTAGATAAATCGATTTTTCCAATACTCCTAGGGAAAATATTTCTATTACTTTGAAGTATGAAAATTTATACGTAGGTGGTACCTTATAAAAAAGATCTCATATAAAAAAATACATAGATTACCTTGAGGAAATAAAATAAAATCAAGTTTGGATAAAACCGATGTTCACAAAAAACCAATATTATAAACAAATTTCACGGCCATGGATTTACAATGAATGGAAAGCGCACTAATGAAAGCACACTATAAGTCTTTCTGAGAAATACAACTTAATGCATCTACTGCGAAAAAAAATGAGGATCATCGAGTAGCTGGACAGGATACAGTGAAAATAATACGCAAAGAAAGAGTTTTAATGTATGACATGCTAATCACAAAAATCGAAACGTCTTCTTCTTCCTCTGTTTGTAAATCTATGATCTGTTTCTACAGGTCATAGATCCACAAAAACGAAACACTCTATAAAATAAATTTGTTTTTGTTAGCATAGCTGAATTAATGATTCCGGGATAATTCAATCAGGTCAAAAATACTACTCGGGAAGAATAAATGAAGAACGCCTGACGAAGAAAATATACAAAGCTGACAGGAACGGGATAAGAGGTTGCAGGCGTCCAAGAAAAGGATGGCACGACCATGTAAACGATATTCTGAAAAACGGAAATGTAAGAAGCGAAAACAATACATACACATGTATTAGACGATGCATGAACTTTTATAAGTTATGTAACTTATTATTTTTTTTTGCTTAGCTTATGTAACTATTTTTTTTCCTTATTTTTTTACTTAACTTTTGTAACCTAATTTTCTCTTATTTATGTAACTCTTACTTGTGTAACGTACGTGTATGATTGAATATGAGCTCATGTAATTTTGTGTTCATCCATAATAGGACGTCCAGCACTCATAATTATAACCAAAATTGTTTTCTTTTTATGAAAATTGTATGCTGGATGCCTGTCGACGTACTCTTTTTTAATGAAAATGAATAGTGACGTGGCGATGAATGTGTGTCAAGATAGAAAAATGTGGCGTTTGGTTCTCTCTGCCTAACCCGTAAGTTACATGGATGGTATTTATTTACATATAATTTATATATGTTGGTCAAAAATATGAATTGTCTTTTTTACTTGAACGTGCTACAAATAAATAGAATATTTATACGGGAGTAAAATTATGTAATTTGTACGAAATAAAAAAACAGTATTAAAGCAGTACCTATTTTTTTTCATATCAATTAAGTAATAAAATTTCAAGATACGTAATGATTTATTAATGTCATTTTTGTTCTGGCTAAGAGGTATGACAATATTTGTCTTAGCTCTAACACCGCATGCTTTCAATATAGCTTCGTGTGAACGTTAATAGGCACTTCAAAATTTCGACATTTAAGCTTGGATTTTTTTTGTGTGATTCATCTTTTTTTATCAAAAATCCAGTAAATGATTATTATAATAATAAATATATTCATCCCATTATAACGTAAAATAATAACAAATTATTTACAATGAAAATGCTGTGGCAAAAAACTAAGAATAATATTAATAAATTAGAAATTTATTTGTAGTTTTAACCAAGTTATTTTCTTCGTAACTTGATATCGAAATAAAATTATACGGTGAAAAAGGTTTTTCCTGAAATTTAGAGAATCTCAGTCATCAGTTATTTATAAACATTTTTTTTATTGTTTTATTTATTCATACGGCGTAAAGCTTTTTATACGGACATAAAATGCGTTACACAAAAATATTTAAAATATATGAAGGAAATACAAAACAGTAGGTACAAGATCAACAAATTTGATAAATAGAAGATACCTGTAAGTAGATATATTAGGTAATCATGTATCTGCATAAAAAAATAATTCTAATAGTTATGTACATACCTAATAGGTAACAAGTTTTGTAAAATGATTTGAAATAAAACTAATTCTTAATATTGAAATCAATCACTAATCAGATTTATCCGAATCTTATGAAGTTACCTTCATTGTTTTATTGAATGTTAGCCTTCGTGGCTCAGTTGGTATGTATCTGACTCTGCATTCGATTCCATTCCCGGTGGAGACACACTTTTTAATTATTTTTTTCTGTCAGGATCTATAAAATGATTAACCTATTTCGTTTGTCTCCAGAACGTGGCAACTTGTTATGTGGTGCATGTTAAATTAATATTTGACAAAGCAGTCGTTAGTTGCCCTTGAGGTGAAAAAAAAATGAATTAAAATATTTTTTTAAAAATTCTGATTACCTACCAATGTCATTGCATAACGGTGAGCAAGCTGTTTCCTCGTAATAAGCTCTCACTGGAACTTTATGTATGTGAAGTGTCTGCAAGGTTTTATAATTCTTTGGACTATTCTTGTGTTCTTGCAAAGTTTTGCAAGGGGCCGTTATTTATCCCCCTAAGAGGGCGACTGCTGCCATCGTACCTATTTTTTCAATTTAAAATTGCATCATTACTACAAAAAGAATCATTTTGAAAAAAATAACCTAGTTAGTTTGGATATTAATAAAGAAAAACTTACATTAACTTTTTGATTATTTTCTGTATATATTATTGTAGGAAAATAATAAGCATACCCCGATTTTAGACACTTATCTTAAATTTCTAAAAAAAACTATAAGGTATAATATATTTTTTTACAAATTAAAGAAATACAAAATATCTGAAAAAAATATGATGTGATGTTGCATTAATGCATCAGGCTAAGTAAATAAACCAAAAAAACTTTAATTTCGCAATGGCGCTGAATGGAAAATATTTTTTTTTAGGTTTATTTACTAAACCTGAAACATTAATGCAACGTCACATCTTATTTTTCTAGATATTTTTGTCTTTTATTTAATGTAAGTATTTAATATTGCTTCACGGGCAACTAACAGGTACTATGTCAAATATTTATATAACACGCACCCAATAACAAGTTGCCACATTCTGGAGACTTACGATATTAATCGTCTCACAGATCCAGACTGAAAACACAATTAAAAACTGTGTCTCCACCAGGAATCGAGCCCGGGACCTTTGGATCAGCAGGCAGATACCCAACCAACAGAGTAACGAAGGCCTTCTTTAATTAATAAAATATATATTGCTCTACGCCTTATATTTTATTAAAAATATAAGATAAACGTCGAAAATCGCGGTACGCTATTATTTTTCTATAAGAATATATAGAGAACATAATCAAAAAATTAAGGTATATTTTTCTTTAGTAATACTCAAACTATCTAAATTATTTTTTTCAAAACAATTTCATTAGAAATTATGATGGTATATCAAATTACAAAATACATAGGTACGTTGGCAGCAGTCCCCCCCTAAAGCAGAACGAGTGGTCGTGAGGGAATAACAGTATAAGAATCTAATAGAAATGTAAAAAAGGTCAAGGTCATCGATGGAATGAATAGACCATGTAAAGTGCCAAAGAGAGCTAATTATGAAGAAACAACTACTTCACCATATCGTTTTTGTGACAGAAAGTCTTGAAAGCCCTTAAGTTGCTCTTCGTGGCTACAAGGTCCGCAAGTCCAATGAAAGAAATTCCCTCGGATTCTTATACTACTCAAAATCGACGACCATTTCTCACCATTTCTGTATAGGTGGAGTTTCATTGATGTTACAATGTTGCCAAATATATGTTTTGTCATTAATTTTAAATGGATTTCCATTCTGTTAACACAAGAACTTTAATATAATCTTTTTTTTTAATAAAGTGTTTAATAATTTGGGCCCACCGTCAAGCTTTGCATGACTCTGCTGTTAGGTCGCTTCTCCACGGTCTTTAGCTACCTACTCTTTATACCTTCTCTTCAGCCATTTCACAAATCGCGGTAGAAATTATGGCGCCGCAGATCGAAAAAGCAATAAAAGGCGAAAGAATTTACCCACACGCTAAAAACGTAACAAACGACTCACGCTCAAACCGAATGTGGTGTGTATTAACTTGGAATATTGGATTAAGTCACATTTTGTGAGCAAAGCAATAATATCTGTCATAAATAATAACACACATACGGTCTTGGACATTTCCAAACTATAACTCAAAATTGGCATAGTATATAGCGTTTCGTGTTCATTAGACCCCAATTTTAGTCAAAATACACGGGGTACCTACCTACTAGGTATAATTATTAAGGTAGAGTTTGGGTTATGCGATCGTCGTATTATGTGAACTTCGGCCACAGCATGCGTCAATTAGTATAAAAAATCTTCAGTTAAACTAAATCAAATAAAGCATCTAATTTACATATTATATCATACATTAATCTCACCGGCTTGGAATATTAATGCTTCCTTTTTTCCTATTATCATTGTTTTTGAGTGTCCCGTAAGGTAAACGAAAACAGGCAAAATAACATAGCACATATGTAGTTCACCATCCATTTTGAATATAGCGCTTTTGTTGGTGAAACGAGACTGGTAAGTAAGTAAAGTAAGTAAGTAAGTAAATTTTATTAATAAGAAAGTATAAAAAGGATACATTTTGACATATTATAAAAAAAATATATATACATCACAAATAAATTTGAAATTCTACCCGAAAAGAAGGAAACCTTGTGTTTCGGGGAGGAGTTCACAAAACTTAAATTTAACAAAATACATAAAATACCTTAGAAAGAGTTCATAAAAAAATATATATTATTTTAATTTCCAAACGTGGAAAAATAAACAAAAAAAAAGCTAACAATTAATAAAGATATACTCACACACACAATACAATACACCAAAATTAATACATTCATAATATGGTACAATGAGGAGGAAAATTATTTTAACTTTTTTTTAAAAGTTGCCAAGTTGTCAGTATTATTTATTACTTTATATTTCTATCCAGTGCATTGTACCATTTTACACCCATGAATGAATAATGGCTCTGTCCCAACTTCGTTAACCTCATGGGGAGTCTTATATAGCCCTCAAGTTGTAGTCTAGGAGTTACATACAATATGTCATTATTTGCCCCATTAACAATCAACTCTTTGACCACCTGACAGATAGCCACTTTCTTGTATATATTCTGTACCGAAGGGACAGGCAGTTCACTGTACTGTACTGTAGTACTGTAGTCACGTGGTTTTCTGAGGATTATTTTTAAGACACTTCTCTGGGCTATATATAAAGGACATAAGGTGGTCACATAAGCTCCACCCCATGCTATTATTCCGTAGCGCAGGATTGAGTGTACGAACGCATAATAGACAGATGTTATTGTTTTTTTGTCTAACATGTCTCGTAAGTTATAAAATATATAATACATTTTTCTTATGCGTTCAGTAACACAACTTATGTGTTCCTTCCATTTAACGAGGCAGTCCACAATCACTCCTAGGTATTTAACCTGCTCAACCTTCAAAAGGGTATTACAAGAGTCACAAGAGTCAGAAGATGCCGAACATTGATTATTATGTATTGTAATTTTTATATCTGTTGGTAATGATTTATGTTGATGAACAAAAGGAACAAAGACAGTCTTATCTACATTGAGTGATAGCAAATTTTTATCAAACCACATTTTCAGTTGAGAAATATCAGAACTAGCTTTTTTAGATATCTGTGACCAGGATTCACCCTCCACAAGTAGGACAGTATCATCTGCATATGATAGTATCGTAGATGTAAGACCTATTTTAAATATTTGATTTACGTATAAAATAAATAGAATCGGTCCCAAAACCGTGCCTTGAGGCACCCCGAATGTTGGAGTTTGACTGTTGCTGAGATGGTTCCCGATCTTAACACGTTGCTGTCTATTTAAAAGATAACTTTCTAACCACTTTTTTGCAACTCCGTGAATACCGATGTCATTTATCTTTTGTATTATCTTAGTGTGACTCAGACTATCAAACGCCTTACGTAGGTCTACAAATACACCCAGACATTTCCTACCAGAGTCCAGTACTTTATATATGTCTGAAGTTAAATTTGCCAGAGCGTCCTCGGTGCCCATATTCTCTCTGAATCCAAATTGTCCATTGCAAATTATATTTTCCGAATTGAGGAAGCTTGTCAGTTGTGTCTTTATAACTTTTTCGTATATTTTTGCTATATTAGATGTCAGAGAGATTGGTCTGTAATTTCCTACCTGTCTTGGATCGCCTGACTGGTGTGTGAGACACTCCCTCAAATATGTTAATACACACCCACACACCTGTAGGTGGTTACCATACATTGTGAGTAAATCAAAGTAAAGTTAAGCTGAGGCTAGATATGCTCTGTAAAGGAGTGACCCCTAAGGAAGCGCAGAGCCGAGTACAGTGGAAGGGCAAGACGTAAAAAGCAGACCCCACCATCATATTGAACAATTGCTGAGGAAAAGATGGAGAAGATTGTAAATCAAAAAAGAGAAGTTTATTTGGGAATAATATCTGAATTTTCGAAGGTTTGTGGGAGGTATCCATTAAATGATATCATATGCACGTTGCTGTCCAGAGTAGTTCTGTCTTTATTGAATTTAGCTTATGTTAAATTCAATAAAGACAGAACTACTGTTTGCTGTTTGCTGACATCCGAATACCGATATCTTCGTTACATTTGTGAATTACCGTTTTAAGAGCGTGAGCATTTTCTGGTGTGCATTAAAAGTAAAGCTGAGAATCTTTTAAATAATAGTGTGCTAGAAGTCCGTGGGAGTCAATGATTGGAAATGTGTCTTTTGTTTATAAAATAAATAGTAACGGACCTAGCTCAGAACCCTGGGGTACTCCAAATTAAGTAAAAGTGGGAGATGATTTTAAGTTATTGAATTTGATAGTTTGGTGCCATTCAAATAAGATTGAATCCATTCATATGTGTTTTCTCAAATCCAGTAAAGTATGCTGTATTTATAATATTATTGACATTTTGAGTTACGTATAAAAACGAATAAAATACGTAACAAAAAAAATAATATTGAAATCTTATAGTCGTCACACAGTGTGGAGTCTCCGAATTCTTTTTAACCGACTTCCTAAAACGAAGAGGTTATAAATTCGACGTGATTTTTTTTTCATTTATTGCGTTGTACAATGATATATTATAAATCTCCTCTCTTATCATTTTTTTTTCTTTTGCACTCAACGCTAATGTTATTCTTGAATTATTCACGAAATATGCATGGTATAAAATATCAAATACATTTCACGTTCTTCAACATAAAACGTATGCACGTCTTCTTATCTCGACATTTCACATGTCATTAATTTCTTTCTATTATTGCACCCTCATCCAAACATATTTAACTCATATCTTTAGTTTGAAGAGATGTGATGTTACGAATACTCGTGAAATTTACAACTTAAAAGCTTTTATTTTAATAAAGGTTTAAAAAAACAGATTTATTCACTTAACGTTTGTGAGCGACATCCTTCTAATGACATTTATTATATTTATTATTTATTTATTTTATTTTATTTTATTTTTAATATATTTTATAATACAAATCAATATATAAATTCACTAGTAATAATATTCTTACATATTTTTCCCTGCAGTACCTCATCAAAAAGATTACAATCTTGTGCTTGATGAGGGAAGCACTTATAAAAAAATAAAAAATATCAATACAAAGCAAAGTCAACATAAAAGTAAAAGTAATAAAATCAAATCATACACGAACAAAAAAAAATCAAATAAACATAAAAAAAAGGTTGAAAATAAATGAAAAAGAAGAATACTCAAATGAGAAAACATATCAGAATACATATTCAAACCAAAAAAAAGAACAACATGAAAATAATTGAAAAATGAGTAATATAGAATTATAGACGATTCAAATATATCAAAACACATATTCAAAAATAAAAAAAAGGAAATACTGGAAATTGAAACAAATCAAAACAACAAAATCGAAAACTACTATATTAGAAAGTTAAGTGCAATTTTAATTTATGTTTAAATTTTTTAAATTCTTTTATCTGCTTTAATTCATTTGGGAGGCAATTGAAAAATTTTATTCCCAAATAAATGTAGTTGTTTTGTAATTGTCCTGTATTACATTTGGGTATTTTAAAATCATTTTGGAATCGCAGAGACCTATTTTTTTCAATTTTTTGTATAACATTATCTTTGAAAATTTGCAAAATAGACACTTTTTTATAAATATTATCTACTTTGATAATATTTACTATATAAAAAATAAAAGAATTATGAATTAAAAAAATAAGGAAATATCAAAAAAAGTTTAGCTATGTAGATATACTTTTTTTTGCTGTTTACCAGAGATTGATGTTCTTCGTCATAAACACAGCATAATTTTGTTTATAGAACAATTCAAAGACTCAAGACATCACGACTGAACAGTCCTAAATCTTTAAAATGTTGATAATCATTCTGACCCTATGGATAGCTGACTAAAAATATACACATATAGATATTATTCTTAGGTCCGAGTGCAGAGTCCGACCTTAATACTTAATTCTAGACGCATACCATGTTTTTATTGCACAGTCTCTCACTTAAGTTAGGAGATTAGGTGGTTTCCTAATTAGAGGATGCTACGAAGTTTTTGTATGAGAATTGCATTTCTGAGACAAATCTAAATACTTAGCGCATGCGCGGTGGCGTAAACTAACATTTGCGAACTGTCAAAAAGTAAGGTTGATCGCGAGTAACCTTACGAGTGGTTTAATAATAGAATACGAGATATATTCGATGGATGATGATTTTAGCGACTTCGTAAAATATGTATTTGGTAATTT
Organism: Molanna angustata; assembly: GCA_963576475.1. Classification (NCBI taxonomy): domain Eukaryota; kingdom Metazoa; phylum Arthropoda; class Insecta; order Trichoptera; family Molannidae; genus Molanna; species Molanna angustata. Next base: position 4,954,697 of record OY754973.1, on the reverse strand, counting down.
TGTCAAATCAAATACCAAACAGAGTATTCAGCGATCTATACGAGATGCTTAGTTACATGTGTTTGTGTTGTTATGACAAAAAAAAATTTTTAAACGACAGTCTAAGCCCATAGAAAACTATCAATCTATCTCTTTTCATCATACACAATAATGTGAAATGCTACACCATCGACCTTAAGTTTGGCGTAGTATTTAGTATTTAGTTTATTTATTTATTTATTTGACAAAGAGAATGCCATGCCTTTACAGGAAAACCTAAACTGGCATGGCATGAAAAAGAACAACAAACATAATCACAAAATAATACATAATCACAATTTAAAAAATACAGTTTATGCAATACATAATTCAATTTAAAAATAAAACATTATAAAATTCAGAAATTTGTTTTCACTGATATTGAAGACGTCAACTTCGCTCGACAAAATGTTGAACATTGAGACGGCTTTGTGTATTGGAGACTTGGCTAGTAAATTTGTCCGACTGTATGGCTGCAGAAACAACGCGTGATTTCTTCCTCTGATGTAATTAATGGGAGCATGTATGCCTATTTCACAAAGTAAATTAGGATTATATAATAACCCATTTACTAGTTGGAAAAAGTATTTCAATAGGCAAAATAATCTTCTGTTTTTTGTGTTTCTGTTTGTTAGTTAGGGATGTCTCTGCAACGCAATTGCTAACTTGAATATACTAAATACTCCAGTGAGGTTAGGAGTTAGTAATTAGGTACCTAGGCCTGTGAATTCGGGTCTTAGACTTCTTCAAATAAATCAAGCCTTGACATGCATTGTCATCGGTAATACACAAATTCTGAAAGATTAGGAGCTGTAACTGGTCGAGAAATTAGACTAGAATCAATCGCTAATTCCCAGTATGGACAGACAGGTAACAGCTTAAAATTTTCCGTGTAAATTCCAAAACAATATTTGTGCACTGAATCATTGTATATCTGTCAAAGTTGTACATCACGATTTTTATGGTTTTCTGTCATTTATTTTCATTTTGCAAGTCGTGTTCAATTCTAAGCTGGCTAATTTATTATTTGGAATAACAAATTATGTGAGTCTAGTCTATTCTAAGTTCCATAGTTGTTATCTATTAGAATTAATCGTTTCTCAACGTTAACTTAAACTTTGTTGTACCTTCATACGGTTTGTATCGTTTGTTGGTTAAATTATTCAAACCGTATTGATATATCAGTGAATGTGTCTGTCTTTCATTTTATTTATTTAGAAGACAACATACAGCGTATAATAAATTATATAAAATAAATACGATTTGAGTAATATTAATGCCAATTGAAGGTTGTCACTGGAGTTATTGTAGTAGGTATTTTAAGACAAATTAGACAAGCATTTGAAATGCTTATTTTAGGGAACGTAGGAAGATGTACATGTACTTGTTTAACAATTTAAGAAAAAAAAATAGGAATAGTTAGTTACATATTATGGTGAGATATTGTGTGAATGATGTGTGAAATTGTATATATAAATGTGTGCAGTATATTAAGTGTTGAGTTTGATATATTTTTTAAATGTGGTGGTGCTTAGTAAGAATTATGTCGATCTCTTAGAAATGCCTATTGTATATATTACAGATTCTGTAGATTGTTGCATGTTGAGCATAGTTAGTGTGCTGAGTGGTTAGGTGGAAAAGAGGAGTGTGTCTAGTTCTACGGGTAGGGATGTTTTATTTATATATTTACTTATTATTTTTATTTATTATTTATTGTTATTTTCAGAGGAATGGGGATTTGCTATTAGTACATCAAGTCCTCATTACCCCAGATCCAACGGTCTTTCAGAAAAAGGTGTTGGTATTGCCAAAAATATATTAAAAAGGTTCATTTTGAGAATGGGGATCTTCATAAAGCATTGCTGGAATATAGAACAACTCCACTAGCCAATTTAGAGTATTCCCCTAGTCAACTTCTTATGAGTCGAATCTTGAGGAGCACTCTACCTATGTCGAAAGAGATCTTAAAACCAAAAGTTATCGAATTTGAAATAGTTAAAAAAGATTTTGACAAGATTAAAAAGAACACTGAGGATCACTATAATATAACAAGGAATAGGAAAATAGTTGAATTTGAGCCGGGAGAAAAAGTATTAATGAAAAATACAATTAAAGACATTTGGGAAGATGCAGTCATAGTTAAAAAACATCAGTCCCCTAGATCTTATATAGTTAAACATAATAATGGATGTCTTTTTAGAAGAAACCATTTTTTATTAAGAAAAAAGATGGATAGGGAAGGTAGTAAAGATACTATTTATGTCAATATAAACGATAATAATAATGATACAAAGTATGTTTCATTTCCAACTATCAACAATGATGAAAATCATGAAATTGTCCAAACCTCTAGATATGGGAGAGTTATTAAGAAACCAAATAGAATTATGTGATTAGTGCAATAGGAATAAGATTGTTTAAAAATGTTAGTTTATAAGACTTTACTTTAAATATAATATAATAAAATAGGATATATAAATGTAAGTTAATAAGAATCATATTTGGAAGAGACTAAAGGAAGGGGTGTTGTGTAATCTATGGAAAATTATTATTGTTGGATTCGATGTGTTAAAATATTTAAATGTGGAACATTTATCATTGTTTTATTTCTATAATTTTTATTATGTTTTTTGCTGCTATGGTTTTAAAATAATAAAGAGGAAGGTTACTTTTCAACCTAAACAGACTGTCACACAATGTGTTTTAATTTATTATAATATTTAAATCAATGTACACAATAAATACGTCGTGGTGCACAATGATGGGTTTAAATATCTTCCAACCAATCATATCCGTTTTTCTAGTTATGTCAAACATTTAGGATGTTATTTTTATTCCTCACTACCCCAAGGGGATTGTGGGTAGTTATGAATTCGTAATTTTGAATGTATTTTTTTTATTGTTGATTATCCAACTGTCGATTTGTTCAGGAGAACTTTGTTCTCTTAACATATCTCTAGCAATAGCAATTTTCAGCGTTCTAGCTTTTATGGTTTCTGAGATATATGGAAAAATAAATTCAAAATTCAAAAGTTGATAACCCCTGACTGAATCAAAAATTCAAAATTCTAATATAAAATTTTTTTAGTCCTATAACTGTTTATATATTCTGAAATTTTGGGATCTGTAAATTGAGCGGATCAAAAGTTATAAGGGGGGGACGGACAAACACACACACACAGACACACACACAGACACACGAAATGTTCTACTCCGAATTCCGAGTAAATCCGTGTATGGAACATATATGCTGCGAAGCCTCTAAGTTGGTGTTTTTTGACTTCAAAGTTGGAAAAGCCGTGAAAAAAGTAGACCTCTGCATACAATTCTCGCGTATCCTGGCTTGAAACATTGTCGATATGTTAAGAGAACAAAGTTCTCCTGAACAAATTGACAGTTGGAAAATTGAAGTCACTTCATACAATTTGTATGGTAGTCGCCTATACACAATTTGTAAGATATAGATAAGTTGATACTTAAATCTCCAAAATACATACATACCATCATACTGTTTTCATATTATGTGTAGGAAAAACAGACTGACCTCCATACTATCCTATCCTGACAAACATACCTACATGTTTTATATAGAAAATAAAATATCTTCAAATATTTATTAATTTGTGTTGTTTATACTTTGGTACATTTTATTTGATTATGCATAGGTACTATCGCCGTCGACAGTTGGCTCTCATGTGTTACATGCAACTAGTATATATGTACTGACACTCCGACACAGGCATTGGCCTAGTGGAGTGTCTTATCCAGAAATTATTTGCAAAACATAAACACTATAATGAGCAAGTGACGAGAAAAAAACATAAACTTTAATTTAAAGTTAATTATAGTACTATACATTTTATCAACTACCTTATCAACTTATATAGTACATACATGATATATTACTAGTTGCATGTAACACATGAGATCCAACTGTCGATAGCGATAGTATGTATAGTTGAACAATATGTACCAAACTATAAACCCATAAATACAAATTATTTATTATTTTATGATATTTAGTTTTCTATACAACACATGTACCTAGGTAGTCAAGATAGGATAGTATGGAGGTCAGTCTTTTTTTCCTACCCGGAATATGAAAACAGCAAGATGGTATATGTATATTGTATGTTTAGAGATGAAGTATCAAACTATTAAGTCTTCTTTGATATTGTGTATATGTAGGTGACTACCATACAAATTGTATGAAGCGATGTCGTCACTAAATTCAATTTTTATAAAAATTGTTATAAAAAATTTGAGATGTACTGCTACAATGTTTATATTTTTTATATAAAATTAAAATATCTAGTTGGGGTGTTTCGGCTTTTTTCGATATTTAAAAAAAAAATGTAAATATAGGCAGTTAAACTCATAAATTTATCATAAAAAAAATACTTTTCTTAATAAAAAATGTTTGAGTAACCCTGGAATTTTTTTGAAAAAACTTATTTGAGATTTTGTATTTGTCTATGTTTATACCAATTTTTAGCGTTCTAGCTTTTATGGTTTCTGAGATATAGGGAAAAATAAAATAAAAATTCAAAAGTTGATAACCCCTGACTGAAACAAAAATTCAAAATTCCGAGTATAAAAGTTTTGTAGGCCTGTAACTGTTTATATATTCTGAAATTTTAGGCTCTGTAAATTGAGCGGATCAAAAGTTATAAGGGGGGGACGGACACACACACACAGACACACAGACACACACACAGACACACGAAATGTTCTACTCCGAATTCTAAGTAAATCCGTGTATGGAACATATATGCTGCGAAGCCTCTAAGTTGGTGTTTTTTGACTTCAAAGTTGGAAAAGCCGTGAAAAAAGTAGACCTCTCCATACAATTCTCGCGTATTCTGGCTTGATACATTGTCGATATGTTAAGAGAACAAAGTTCTCCTGAACAAATCGACAGTTGGAACAGTTACAGGCCTACAAAACTTTTATACTCGGAATTTTGAATTTTTGTTTCAGTCAGGGGTTATCAACTTTTGAATTTTTATTTTATTTTTCCCTATATCTCAGAAACCATAAAAGCTAGAACGCTGAAAATTGGTATAAACATAGACAAATACAAAATCTCAAATGAGTTTTTTCAAAAAAATTCCAGGGTTTCTCAAACATTTTTTATTAAGAAAAGTATTTTTTTTATGATAAATTTATGAGTTTAACTGCCTATATTTCCATTTTTTTTTAAAATATCGAAAAAAGCCGAAACACCCCAACTAGATAATTTAATTTTATATAAAAAATATTAACATTGTAGCAGTACATCTCAAATTTTTTTTAACAATTTTTATAAAAATTGAATTTAGTGACGACATCGCTTCATACAATTTGTATGGTAGTCACCTATACACAATATCAAAGAAGACTTAATAGTTTGATACTTCATCTCTAAACATACAATATACATATACCATCATGCTGTTTTCATATTCCGGGTAGGAAAAAAAGACTGACCTCCATACTATCCTATCTTGACTACCTAGGTACATGTGTTGTATAGAAAACTAAATATCATAAAATAATAAATAATTTGTATTTATGGGTTTGGTACTTATTCTTCAACTATACATACTATCGCTGTCGACAGTTGGATCCCATGTGTTACATGCAACTAGTAATAAATAAATAAATATGAATAAATAAAAAAAAAAAAAAAAATAAATAAATAAATAAATAAATAAATTAATCAATTAATTAATAAATAAATAAATAAATAAATAAATAAATAAATAAATAAATAAATAATTAAAAAAATAAATTAATTAATTAATAAAAAAATAAATAAATACATACATTAATAAATATATAAATAAATAAATAAATATATATAATTGCCCATTGTAAATTAAATATTCGGTTCCGTAAAGTGTACTTCGGCCATATTCTGAGAGGTGAAAAGTATGCCATCCTTCAGCTCGTCATGAAGGGGAAGATTGAGGGTCGTAGAGGGGTCGGAAGAAAACAGCTTTCCTGGATGCGAAACATCCGCGAATGGACCGGTATAAGAACTGTGGAGGAGCTGTTTCGCACTGCACAGGACAGGGAGGCTCTCTCTATGGTGGTCGTCAACGTCGGGGAGACCTGATATGACACAAGAAGAAGAAGTAATTAAATTGTAAGCTTTTGGTTCATCGCATCAAAAAAATTAAATAAAAATAAACTTGCGAATAGTTTATCTTTAAAATGATTTTGTTTTCCGATCAGACAACGTGAACACAGCGAAAATGTAAAGTTATTTAAGCATTCTGGTATTTGGCTGATAATTTATATGAGTATCGGTATTCTGAATACTTAAAAGCTTTTAAATATATCCGCGGGGTATTGAAGTAAGCTTTTTATGTTTTTATAGGCTTCAGTTTGAAGTTTACAAAAATAATCGAATTGAAATCGTTTGCGTAGCGATAGGAACAGGAAAGGCTACATTGGATTTTATTTAATGGAAAATTAGTTTATTGCGGATTTCAAATTTTTTGAATAATACAAGGATTATCTGTGGGCACAAACGCATGTGTCGTGCTTCCTTTTATAAGTTTATGAATGCACACCTGCAAACCTGTCTCTGATTTTTATTATTACTGACCAATCTAAAATCCTGACAAAGTTTTTGTGTAGAAAACATTTTTTTTATAAAAAATGAATATATCCTTGTTAAATAAGTACATATACATCTTCCTACGTTCCCTAAAATAAGCAAATAAATGCTTGTGCTTAGGTGAACGAAATCGGACAAGGCAGGATTCGAACTCGCGACCACTGGAATACTAGCCCAGCGCGCTAACCGCTCTACCACCGACCCATCTATTATCTTAAAATATTCGATAATTTGGATTTAAGGCTTTATAGTTCGGTACATTTCAATCGATTCGGACGATTTCAAAGTCAAATTAGTTTATACATTACATTTTATACATTAATGAAAAACTAAGAAAAGACCATTAAAAAAATATATTTTTATATTCATAGATAAATTTTACACTATGATGGATTGAGGTGAATTTGTTTTTATGCCCCTCATATCTTTAATAATTAAAATAAACTCGATTAAATGGTTTATAGTTTGAAAGGTACGTATTATTCAACTTTACATCTATCGCCATCGACAGTTGGATCTCATGCGTTCCAAACAACTAGTATTCAATTGTTATAATAATGTAACGAGTCTGGAAAAGCATGATTTGCGTGACAATAACTTATTAAAAATTTCACCTCAGCTAGGAATCGAACCCAGGACATCGGCACAGAAATTCAAATGGCTTATCAATATGCCATGACGGTCTACATCTATAAAAAACATTGTAAATTAACGCTATACGGTACGCTATACACTATAACCCTTTCTTAACCAAATAACGAAAGCATTATGAAAAAAAGTGTTTCATAAAAAATGGGCAAAATATGTGATTATAAAGAGATTGATAATTAATTACTATTAGAGATTAAAGGAAATATAATTAGCTAATTAAAACAAAATAAAGCATTCTAGAAAACAAAAAAAAAACTCCCTTTCATTAAATTTCGAATAACCGTGTTTAGCAAGAAAATAACATTTCGCAATAACCGAGTTTTCAACTGTCAAAATGCGGTCACAAAAGAAGTTTCCGTCATCCTCAGTATTGCAAGCGATCAAAAATATTGTGATTAATAATTTAGAAGAGAAAAAACACAGCTGATATCAATTTTCATTGAGATATACGTAAAATACATCAATGATTCCAATTGGAATCATCGGTTAAGAAAGGGTTAACACGCTACATTTTTGTGTATGCCACGATGGTCGACGTCTATAAATAATCATTGTTAATTAACGCTTCACGCTACGCTATACCTACACTTTAATTGTGTATGCCTCGATGGTCGACGTCTATAAATAATCATTGTAAATTAACGCTTCACGCTACGCTATACCTACATTTTTGTGTATGCCACGATGGTCGACGTCTATAAATAATCATTATAAATTAACGCTTCACGCTACGCTATACCTATACTTCAATTGTGTATGCCTCGATGGTCGACGTCTATAAATAATCATTGTAAATTAACGCTTCACGCTACGCTATACCTACACTTTAATTGTGTATGCCTCGATGGTCGACGTCTATAAATAATCATTTTAAATTAACGCTTCACGCTACGCTATACCTACACTTTAATTGTGTATGCCACGATGGTCGACGTCTACAAATAACCATTGTAAATTAACGCTACGCTATACCTACACTTTAATTGTGTATGCCACGATGGTCGACGTCTGTAAATAATCATTGTAAATTACCACATTACGATACGCTATACACTCTAATTGTGTACATATATACGTACCCTTTACGATTTTACGCAATAGAAATATATCTTTAAAGTCGACCACCGTGCAAGTGGTAAGCGGTTTGGCTTCTGTGCTGGTGTTCTGTGGTCGATTTCCAGTAGAGGAGACCTTTACTTTTAATTCATTTTTCCCTGGCCTAGAAACTGCAAAGTTGGAAGAAATCGACATTTGGGAATAAACTTGGCTCATATAGACATAAGATGTTAAATAAATAAACAAATAAGCCAAAGATACGAGTCCTACCGAAGCTTTGCCTATATTGACGGGCATGACACCCTTGGATCTGGAGATGCAGCGTAGAGGTGCTATTTTCAATCTAATGCGGGGTCGTTCTTCTGTAATTGGAAATGTTCTTCTTTTCCCTCCTGAGGGCCGAGTGTCACGCAGTGATCTTGAAAGAAGTGTTTTCGAAAATTTGCTGAATATCTGGCAGTCCCGTTGGATGGCTTGCTCAGTGGGAAGAATATCGTTTTTATTTTTTCCTGACGTGAGGACTCGACTTAAATCTTCTTGGGTTGTCCCCGACTTCTGGACATCTCAATTTTTCACAGGACACGGAAATTTCAAGAGTTATCTTCACCGATTTAATATTGCCCCCTCCGCCTCATGTCAGTTCTGTCAGTGCCCAGACCAAACTTCGGAACATATCCTGTGGGAGTGTTGCCACCCAATGGTGTCCTCTTTTAGATCGGAGCTCCTCGTTGCTGTCCGTGGGCCCCTTCAAGGTCCCATTGGTCACGCGGATTTTGTAATCTCGAAGAACAATTTTAAAGCCTTTAAAAAGTTTTGTCATAGTTATGGTGCTTTACTATTGTTAGATTCCCAGTAGGTTATTTTTTTTTACAGAGATCTTGCTCATACCCCTGATATTTCTCATTTATAAGATCTGAAGTCCCCGAGTGTGAATCCTCCATTCACATTCGTCGATTTTTCTTTTGCACTATGGTGCCGAGATTACTAATCTAGAGGGCTCCATGAGCTACTTTTCGTGCTATGCATTTTTTTTCTTGTCGCTCACTTAGCGTTCTGTGAAGGGGCCGTTTATAGTCCCCATATGCAGAGCGGGTGGTGGTGGGAGTAGCGAAAAGCCAAAGATAGTTTTTAGTATGTATATGTTTTCTTTCTGTAGACCCTGTTAAATAATTGTAAGAATATAATCATTTAAAAGCATTGGTGATTTTGCAAATGGCCCATACCAAATTTGAACGCAATCCCAAATAATAAGAAATACAAATAACATCATAGCAAGCAAACATCCCGTTTCATTTCCTTTCCGTACTGAATCCAATATACACCCCCATCCCTACCACCCTATTTCCCACTCTGTAACCCTCTTTCACCCTGTATTCATTTTCAGATTCAACAAAATATAATAGTGATGAGCATATGAGTGACCAATGAGAATGTCTGACTAGTTTTTTTCTATACCTACTCCTTTTTACACCTCACTAACCCAAAGTGGGGAGTTATGAATTCCCAATTTTTAAGAGTATTTTTCATTGCAGATTATCAACTTGTATCATGCTGAGATTGTATTCTGAAAGTTTCATCACAATGTATCTGTGTATGCTATGTGCTGTGTGCTATGTGCTGTGTGCTATATACGGCGTGTTTATTTTACTTTATAGATTATAGACTAAAGTACTCGTTCGATACTTTTCAAATTTTGTAAATATGTACGTATATCTAATACTCGCTTAGATCCCATTAGATTTTGAAGGATATCTGAATAGTGCTTCTCAATTTGTTTAACTGACAAATATTTCAAAGTGACCCCAAGCTCAGGAAACTTATAATTCTTAATTTTTAATTTGGTAAAAAGGCAGATCACTTTCATAAAATGGCATCGAAGAAATATCAAGTTTTCGTAATAAAATAATTAAATAAAAAAAAATTTAAAATTACTCATTTTATAAAAATGTTGAAAATATTCCATACAAAATTTTAATTCTTTGTGGAGTGACCAGCGACTGGGTAGTGAGGAGTAAAGCGTCGGCCACAACCGACTCGTTTATTATTCTTTTCATATAATATATTCGATTTTTTTTATTTTTACGTATATACTGTTTTTTAGCATAGCTTCGTCGGGGTTACCAGCAATAAGAATTTCTGTCTATTATGTTCTCTTTCGAAGAAATGCGCTACTTAGCGATGGAGAGGGTTTTCAATTTGCTCAGAAAAATACGAATCATTTATTTATTATTTTATTTATTTTAATAATCATATAGAAATATTTTATTCTCGTTTTAATTATATATTGTACATTTCTTTTTTTTTTGTTTATTTTTTCTATTTTATAGGAAAAAAACTATTTTTGCATGCTCAGGAAAATATGAATTCAGTATTAACTGTTCGTCGCCATGAAGGGGAAGATTGAGGGTCGTAGAGGGGTCGGAAGAAAACAGCTTTCCCGGCTGAGAAACATCCGCGAATGGAATGGTATAAGAACTGTGGAGGAGCTGTTTCGCACTGCACAGGACAGGGAGGCTTTATCTATGGTGGTCTTCAACGTCGGGGAGACCTGATACCTGACAAGAAGAAGAAGAAGATTAACTGTAGAAAAAGAAAAATTGTCTCTATTTTTTTGTAAAGGTATCTATCGTTTTTTTTTTTAGAATGAAAACTTTTTTTGCAGATTGTTTATTTAAGATGTTTAAGATTTTGTTTATAAAATCTTTGTTTAACTTTTCTGTGTAAATTTTGTTTTTTAAATGTAAAAAAGGATATTTTGTAAGTTTTAAAGTTTATTTATGGAGCAGGCGTGTTATTAAATTTATGCCCAAAATCTTTCCCATCACTAATTAGAATAATGGTAGAGTTTTAAATATACCTATACAGAAAATGAATATTGTCCATTTGATTTCATAAATCATATGTGTGGGGTAGATTTTTGTGCGTCGGTTTTGTGTATAGGTACCTTTAATATTATTATTGTCACACAGTGCATGCCTTCTATGTACCAACAAACTACCTACCTTCATTCTAATATATTATAATGCGAACAATACGCCGCTTTATAATAAGGCTTTGGTAAGATAGGCGGTGTCTCTAAAATAATTTATTTGTTCAAAGGGACGTATGTTGTGCCCCTATTGTATTTCGCGACTGAGGATTGTGACTTGCGGCTGTGAATCCATACAACACTTCAAGAGCAGACAATCTAGCCCCTTTGTGTTGTATCCAGAGGTCCCAAACTAATTATATATGTACGCTCACATGTCTTGTTTTCGTTAAATCTTACTATGACTACAAACATTCATATTTATAAATATAATATAATACTAGCGGACCCACCACACGTTGTCCTGCCCTAATGTTGGCTTGCCTGCTTTTAGCTTTTTCATCAAACATGAAAATAACTACACACCATCACGGTATATCTCGCAATGTGGGGTAACCAGCGGCAGGTTTGCGGTTGAACATTGATTTATAAAATTAAGCACTTCCCATGCTTGTATATCCATACGTCAGTCTCGCCTCTCCTAAAAAACAAGTCAGAATGGGTGGTGAGCTATGTAAAATTTTATTTTGCCTGTTGTATTTTCGATAACCCGGCTCCTACGGGACAACAGTAAATGATAATTAAATAATTTAAGAGTTCAGTGATATACACACATACAGAATACTTATACAAAAATTTATAAATGAAACTTCTGTTTTTATATTGTATATCTCAAATAAATTCGCATCTTATTGTTATATTGTTTGTATAATACAAGGCGTTCATTTTTAATATTTATTTTCATTTCCAATGTTACATTTTTTTGTTCGAAATGTGAATCAAAAACATCCAGGTACTCAATCAAATACACGCAAAAAATTTCATCAAAATCGGTTCAGTTGTTTAAGAGGAGTTTAGTGACATCCATGGGTACAGAATTATTACATAGGTACATAATGAGAGATAATTAAGTTTATTTATAGACTTTTAAGAGAGTCAGAAAGAAGAATTATTTCCTTCATATACCTAATATTTAACAAAAATTTCAATAGTAATAGTATTTCATATTCCGAATGTTCTCGGTGATTTGTTTTCTAATTTGGAACAAAGAAAAGATCATTTTGTCGGGTTGTCCTAGATGGAACACGGTAAGTTATAAGATTATTCATTTCCGATGAATCGAATTTATTATTAACAATTTTATATAGTAAGCTTTGATCATGAATAATTCTTCTGTGTACAAGTAATTCCAAATTATAATTCAACGAAGCCTAATTCCAAATTATATAATCCGGGATGTGCAAATTAAATTTATATCGTACTTTTTTCAAAAATATATTTGAAAATTTCAATTCTATTTATGTTAAATAACATAAGTACAAATTATATTGAAATAATGTTGAAATCTGCAATTTTCACCTATAAAGAAAGTGCGCACTGGTAATAGCAACCGCTCCCAGGGGCCTTACTCCCGTTCACGTGTAATATTTAGCAATACGTTTGGCTAATCTTTACGTATCACAGAATGTATGAATGAATGAATGTCGGCCTTCGTGGCTCAGTTGGTTAGATATCTGACTGCTGAGTCAAAGGTCCCGGGTTCGATTCCCGGTGGAGACACAGTTTTTAATTGTGTTTTCAGTCTGGATCTGTGAGACGATTAATATCGTAAGTCTCCAGAATGTGGCAACTTGTTATTGGGTGCGTGTTAAATTAATATTTGACATAGTACCTGTTAGTTGCCCGAGAAGCAATATTAAATAAATAAATAAATGTAAAGTGAAAGTTACGTATCAGGAGCTGTTATTCATCACTATAATCTGTCAAACGAACGAATGTGTGTACGCGTCGCTTTATGTCTATACAAAACTTAACGCAACCTCGATGTGCCGCATAAAACATTGCGAATAAATTCACCTGTCGAATGTCACACGTATTTCGCTCCAATCAGAATACCACGTCACAAACGGCGAACGGAGGTTTTCTCAACATAATGCGTGGTAGTTTACGCGGGCTAGTATCCGCGGAAAACAGAATAACGATTTGATATAAGAAACACGTGTAGTATTAAAACTCGTGTATATTGCCGCGATAAAAGAACCGGAATAGGCTCTCTGGTGCCTTTTTCATTCCTTTATTCAATAAGAAAGAAAATATCCTAAAATCAGCCATTAAAAATGATTAATCGAAAACGTTGCTATATCTCGGACCGTTAGAGAATCTTCAATCTCCTAAACCCTTCGGTCTACCCATGACTGCTCGACATACAATTCGGCTAATGATTGCGTGTAGCTGCCATCTTAAGTTATGAGGTCAAGAAGGTGAAATATTAATTTTAGTCCTTGGTAGGTATGGCGTGCAGTTCTCTCTACCTTTTCGCTACTTCCACCACCACCCGCTCTGCCTATGGGGACTGTAATCGGCCCGTTCACAGAACGCTAAGTGAACGACAAAAAAAAATGCATAGCACGAAAAGTAGCTCATGGAGCCCTCTAGATTAGCAATCTCGGCACCATAGTGCAAAAAGAAACAATCAACGAGTGCGAACAGAAAATTCACACCCGTGGACTGTCTATGACCTCAGATCCCCCTACATGCAGACCATCAGAGATGTGACCAAGATCTCTGGAAATAATTAATTTAACGGGAATTTTCTAAAAGTAAGGCACCATATCTATGACAGAAAACCTTAAAAGCTTTATAATTTTTCTTCGAGATCACAAAATCCGCATGACCAATGGGACCTTGAAGAGGCCCACAGACAGCAACGAGGAGCTCCGATCTATATGAGGACACCATTGGGTGGCAACATTCCCAAAGGATATGTTCCGAAGTTTGGTCCGGGTATTTACAGAAATGACATGAAGCAGAGGAGGCAATGTTAAATCGCTGAAGATAACTTTTAAAGTTTCCCTGTCCTGTGAAAAATTTGGAAGTCGGGAAAAAATAAGTAGGTAATTCTTCCCACTGAGCAGGCCGCCCAGCGTGTCTGCCAGATGTTCTGCAAATTTTCATTTACAGTCCTTTCAACAAAGCCGCGTGACACTCGACCCTCTGGAGGGAAGAGAGGAATATTTCCGATCATAGAAGAACAGCCCCGCGTAAGGTTGAAAACAGCCCCTCTACGCTGAAGTTCCATATCAAGGGGAGTCATGCCTGTCAAAATTGGCAGTGCTTCAGTGGGACTCGTTCCATATGCTTTGGGTAGAGCGATGAGAGCGAATCGTTGGCCTGAGAGCGATATTCTACGTATATGTTGAAGCTCACAGGCGTGAGACCAACATCCTGCTGCATAGCAAGCAATGCCGAGGTAAACTGCCTTATAGAAAAGACAGGATACATGAAACTGTAAACCCCAGTGTGCCTTGGCGATGTGTGAGATCTTTGAAAAAGCAGACTTAGCTTTGTCGACACACAATCGAGCATGGTTTTTAAAATTCGTCCTCTTTCCAGAACAACTCCTAGGCAAGTGATTTGGTCCCGAAAACTCACATTTGTTCCTGAGAACTTAATAGACGGCTGTCTACGTAGTATGTCTTTGAAAACCAAGCCATATGTCTTATTAGGAGCGAAGCAAAGTTTATTTTTTACACCCCAGTAGGAAACTAAGGAAAGAGCTTGAGTACATAGCTGAGTTCTCAATAAATCTACGGGAATTACCACGGACGAGGATGTATGCATCATCGGCATACGCTTGAATCGTACAATTACTGGAGAGAGGAAGATCCAGCAAGTCATCAAAAAGAATGTTCCAGAGAAGTGGACCGAGAACAGAACCCTGAGGACATCCAATGCTTACCTGTCGCGTATGTAGAAATTGTCCCCCAGGCAGGACTATGCGGCGATTTTCAAAGTAACTCTTAACTATCAGATATATATTGCGGGGTATATTCCTTGACTTCAGTTTATGCAAAATGAGCGGCCACCAAGCATTGTCAAATGCACCACTAATGTCAAGGGAAATAGCAATAACATATTTTTCGTCAGAAGGTCTTACAAATTCTGACATATAATTTATAGCATCGACTGATGAAATTCCAGGTCGGAAGCCAAATTGGCGAGAAGAAAGTGGACATGAGTTATCTTCTTTCCAGAATCTTGCCCAGAATAGGCAGGAGAGTAACAGGTCTATATGCTTTTGGGTCCGTGCTAGGACGATCGCATCGTTTGGGAATTATAGTCATGAGGCCCGTTTTCCAACAGTCTGGAAAACAGCCCTCGTCTAAACATCTTTTTAAGACTTCAGATCTACCTTCATTGTAGTTCAGTTTGCGTTTATTTACCTCTTCGTTTATAATTTAAAATCTGTGTATTATTTTATCAAAACTTGTGTTTTTTTATCTTAAAAGAATCCTTTCAGTGTTAGATTTATGATGGTGTATTTTTAATCTGTGTTTTGGCTGTTTTTTCTAGTTTTTTTTGTGTTTTTAGTTTTTTTTTATCGTAGTTGAAAAACATTTTGATTTTTTTTTTGTTTGTTTGTGTACTTTATATATATCATTGGAAAGACAATTTTTCGGTGATTTCAATGATATATATCATTAGTAATATTAAATTGTGTTAATAGTATTTTTTGCGATTTTAATATTTTTTTTTGACATTTCTAAGTACGCTGCTCGTGTGTGTTGTGCTGCGCCACTGACCTTGGTGTCACTGGATGCAGAATTAAATTCTACGCAAAAAAGTTCGTGACAGTTAGTGTGTGCCTACTACCGTTGAGTAGATATTGACGTTTTTCTGCGTTCGCCATACTGGCGCTTACGCCCTTTCTACGCTACATCGATTCAGCTCAGTTTTATTTTACCTATTTAATAATATTGACTTCTAGTACCAAGTAGGTACCTACATATAATTTGTTTATATTTTTATCAATTCCGTGTATTTATTTGTTGCCTGGTTGTATATTGCTTGTTTGATCCGTACCGCACGACGGGACGCTTTGTTGCTCTATACTTTTGGGTTAGGTTGGATATATAGGTCGTATAGGATTGTATAGGATAGTTTGATCTCATAGTTGTTTTCCATCAGGACAGGTGCGACACTGCTCTTAGTTGGTTGCGGTTGCTGGTTGAACGGCTTTTGCATAATTTAATTTCTATCTTTTTTTTTAAACTCTTCGCACATACACATTAACTACTTCAAACAATTTATTTTATTTTTAAAGGTTTATTTTTCTTGTATATTCGTATAATATACCTATTCATTATTTTGTTTTTAACTTTCCAACGGTAGTTTGCATACACAGATTTGTTCATTATTTGTTGTTTTATCTTCTTTGTAATTACATTAACATTTGAATTTCGATTTTATAACGATTTGTTGTTTACGGAGTGCCTTTTTCATTATCTTAAATTGATCATCTAGGGTAACAGTTCTGTTGAGATCTAAAATGGTCAAAACGAAACGTACCCGGAAGAGAATTCGCAAGACACTGGAATCTCTGTCACCAGTAACCCCGTCACCGCCTATTAATAGAATCAGAATGTCCAGCCCTGAAGCTTCGTCTGTCTCCGCTGAGAATCACATTGTGGTGACTCGCGTTGAGACCTCGAAGCAGTGCAGCAGTCCTCCGACACAGTCCGAGCCAGTATCGAATCCAGCAACACCATCTTCTCGCGATGAAGTACTGTCAGTACCAGGTTTCGAGCCAATCATTTATACTGCCTATGAAGCTATGTCTGCCCTACAAGACTCTTTAGCCACCTCAGATATGCCTAAAGATCAACAATTGGAGGTAAGTCGTAAAATAAATATTCTTCTTGCTATCATTGGACGAAATGACAGTCGCATGACGGAATCATTGGGACGAGAAGCAGTTCTCAACGAACGCATCAGTGCTCTGATCAGAGAGAAACAGGGATTGCAATCTCACATCGAGACGCTCGAACTCGAGATGCGCCCTGTGATGCAAACTATTGCTGACAACGTTGTCACAAAACAATGTGATAGCTTTGCTTCGCGTTCGGCCGTAAGTGGCCCTCCGCCGATTACCAGAATCGGCTTCCCAGCGTTACCAGCCAAGCCCGCCGTTTGCATTTTCCCGACTAGAGATGATATAAGTTCCTCGGTAGAAACAAGGCGAGTGCTCAAAACAACGTTAAAGCCCAGTGAAATCGGTGCGCAAGTTACGAGCGTACGAAATATAAGAGGAAAAGGCATTGTTGTCAACACTGCCACTACCGCTGACTCCTTGAAACTCCTCAATGCACCGGCTTTAAAATCTTCCAAAGACCTCAGCGTCCGACTTGCTTCGAAACGAAACCCCAGATTACGCTTCAGTTTTGTTCCGCGTGACATGTCTCACGAGGAGTTCTTGGGTCTGGCGTTTTTGTCCGTCCCGGATATGGGCATAAACCAGGATGAATTTGTTAAGAGTGCTAGTTTCAGCCACTTTATGGGACCTCGCACTGGGCCTACCTGTGACAGAGTGTTTGAAGTACCGCCGACAATAAGACACAAACTCATTGAGTGCGGAAGAGTCTTTGTTGAATGGAACGTGTGTAAGGTCAGAGACTTCATACCAATAAGTGTGTGCTCAAGATGCCGGATGTATGGCCATACAAGTAAGTTCTGCAAAGATCCCCCTCGCTGCGGCCATTGTGCTTCTGGTGAGCACGATTTTTCAGTATGTCCTGCTAAAGACAGTCCACCAATTTGTGCGGTCTGTTCATTTTTCAAAAAACCAGCCTCTCACAAATCTGGTTCTGATGAATGTCCAGCATTCCAGGCATCGTTGAGCCGCGCCCTATTGACAGTTGATTATGGCCAGTAGTATATCCGTATCAACAGGTCTCAGAATTGGACAGCTCAATCTGGGCCGACGTCGTGCTGCCACCTTGGAGCTTAAACAACTCGCCCATCAACTGAACATCGATATCTGTCTGGTTCAGGAACCATACACTGGCGACGGCTCTATGTGTGTGACGGATTCAGACTTCCGTATAATTTCTGCCACTTGCTGTTCCATGGATTTACCCCCTCTAGCTTCAATAATTATTTTTAATTCTTCAATATCTTATATTTTATTAGATCATCTTTCCTCGAGCACTACAGTCGTGCTTGAAATTTCTCTTTCAGGTAAATCCATGTACCTAGTATCAACCTACTTCAAATTTGGCGACCCGATAGAGCCATATGTGTACTTTCTAGATAATGTAATGAGTCATCTAGGTGGAGATTCCATCTTGATTGGCGGTGACTTCAATGCTGAGTCCCCTCTATGGTGTCATTCTACCACTGCAGGGTCTAGGAAAGCAAAAAGAGGTGAACTCTGTGAGGACTTCATAGCTCGGCACGAGCTTTCCGTTATCAATGATCCCTTTAGTCCTCCCACTTTTTCTGGTGCGGTTGGGTTTGGCCACATCGATGTCACTTTGGCTTCGGCTCAAATAGCTCAAAAGACTTCCTCCTGGCGTGTTTATACAGATTATTCGGGTAGCGATCACGAACTTATTGTCTTTACAATTTCTACTTCACCTACTGACTCGGTTCAAAAGTCTCATATTCCAAGGCGTTTTCGCACGAGGTGTGAGCGCATTGTCAAATTTGATGCTGAATTTATTCGATTTCTGAATCGCTTTAACCCAAATGCTATGTCTATGTCTGATACTGCTTCTGATTTCACTAACAATATCATTATATGTGCAGAAAAGTCAATTGGCAGATCTACTCCAGAAAAATTAAAACCAAACGCTTGGTGGCACTCAGGACTCGATTCTTTGAAACGCAGCGTTACACGTGCACGTCGAACTCTTAAATTGGGACGCAATAGGAACTTTGCTGAGTTTATTATTCTCGACTTGTACTCTGCTTATAGACGTGCACACAATCTATATAAAAATGAAATTATTCGTGCGAAGAAGGTAAGTTGGCGACGTTTGGTTTCCGAGGTTTCGACTTCAGATCCATGGGGTGCGGTATATCGCGCCGTTTCTTCTAAGAGAGGAAATGGCGTAACAATATCTTGCATCCGCGATGCAACTACTGGTGAGTTCACAACGTCTCTCGATTCAACTGCTTCCGTTTTTCTGGACGCGTTGATTCCATCGGATGATCCGTCTACCGATAATGTTTTTCATAAATGGGTACGTGCTCTTCAACACAACATTCCTCAGACACCCGCTTCGCCACCAGTTTCTGTTGAGGAACTCGATTTAATTATTGGGAACCTTAAACTAAATAAATCCCCAGGCCTCGACCGTATCGACTCTATTTTAATACAAAGATGTTGGCGTTTGGCTCAATTTGAAATGGTTTCCCTCTTAAAAAGATGTTTAGACGAAGGCTGTTTTCCAGACTGTTGGAAAACGGGCCTCATGACTATAATTCCCAAACGATGCGATCGTCCTAGCACGGACCCAAAAGCATATAGACCTGTTACTCTCCTGCCTATTCTGGGCAAGATTCTGGAAAGACTTATATGCAGTAGAATTGAATCCCATCTTTCTAACTCATGTCCACTTTCTTCTCGCCAATTTGGCTTCCGACCTGGAATTTCATCAGTCGATGCTATAAATTATATGTCAGAATTTGTAAGACCTTCTGACGAAAAATATGTTATTGCTATTTCCCTTGACATTAGTGGTGCATTTGATAATGCTTGGTGGCCGCTCATTTTGCATAAACTGAAGTCAAGGAATATACCCCGCAATATATATCTGATAGTTAAGAGTTACTTTGAAAATCGCCGCATAGTCCTGCCTGGGGGACAATTTCTACATACGCGACAGGTAAGCATTGGATGTCCTCAGGGTTCTGTTCTCGGTCCACTTCTCTGGAACATTCTTTTTGATGACTTGCTGGATCTTCCTCTCTCCAGTAATTGTACGATTCAAGCGTATGCCGATGATGCATACATCCTCGTCCGTGGTAATTCCCGTAGATTTATTGAGAACTCAGCTATGTACTCAAGCTCTTTCCTTAGTTTCCGACTGGGGTGTAAAAAATAAACTTTGCTTCGCTCCTAATAAGACATATGGCTTGGTTTTCAAAGGCTTACTACGTAGACAGCCGTCTATTAAGTTCTCAGGAACAAATGTAAGTTTTCGGGACCAAATCACTTGCCTAGGAGTTGTTCTGGAAAGAGGACCAAATTTTAAAAACCATGCTCGATTGTGTGTCGACAAAGCTAAGTCAGCTTTTTTAAAGATCTCACACATCGCCAAGGCACACTGGGGTTTACAGTTTCAAGTATCCTGTCTTTTCTATAAGGCAGTTTACCTCGGCATTGCTTGCTATGCAGCAGGATGTTGGTCTCACGCCCGTGAGCTTCAACATATACGTAGAATTTTGCTCTCAGGCCAACGATTCGCTCTCATCGCTCTACCCAAAGCATATGGAACGAGTCCCACTGAAGCACTGCCAATTTTGACAGGCATGACTCCCCTTGATCTGGAACTTCAGCGTAGAGGGGCTGTTTTCAACCTTACGCGGGGCTGTTCTTCTATGATCGGAAATATTCCTCTCTTCCCTCCAGAGGGTCGAGTGTCACGCGGCTTTGTTGAAAGGACTGTAAATGAAAATTTGCAGAACATCTGGCAGACTCGTTGGACGGCCTGCTCAGTGGGAAGAATTACCTACTTATTTTTTCCCGACGTGGGGTATCGTCTTAAATCTCCCTGGGTTGTTCCAGACTTTTGGACTTCCCAATTTTTCACAGGACACGGACACTTTAAAAGTTATCTTCACCGATTTAACATTGCCTCCTCTGCTTCATGTCATTTCTGTCAATACCCGGACCAAACTTCGGAACATATCCTTTGGGAATGTTGCCACCCAATGGTGTCCTCATATAGATCGGAGCTCCTCGTTGCTGTCCGTGGGCCTCTTCAAGGTCCCATTGGTCATGCGGATTTTGTGATCTCGAAGAAAAATTATAAAGCTTTTAAGGTTTTCTGTCATAGATATGGTGCCTTACTTTTAGAAGATTCCCGTTAAATTAATTATTTCCAGAGATCTTGGTCACTTCTCTGATGGTCTGCATGTAGGGGGATCTGAGGTCATAGACAGTCCACGGGTGTGAATTTTCTGTTCGCACTCGTTGATTGTTTCTTTTTGCACTATGGTGCCGAGATTGCTAATCTAGAGGGCTCCATGAGCTACTTTTCGTGCTATGCATTTTTTTTGTCGTTCACTTAGCGTTCTGTGAAGGGGCCGATTACAGTCCCCATAGGCAGAGCGGGTGGTGGTGGGAGTAGCGAATCTTTTTAAGAGGGAAACCATTTCAAATTGAGCCAAACGCCAACATCTTTATATTAAAATAGAGTCGATACGGTCGAGGCCTGGGGATTTATTTAGTTTAAGGTTCCCAATAATTAAATCGAGTTCCTCAACAGAAACTGGTGGCGAAGCGGGTGTCTGAGGAATGTTGTGTTGAAGAGCACGTACCCATCCGTAGACGGATCATCCGATGGAATCAACGCGTCCAGAAAAACGGAAGCAGTTGAATCGAGAGACGTTGTGAACTCACCAGTAGTTGCATCGCGGATGCAGGATATTGTTGCGCCATTTCCTCTCTTAGAAGAAACGGCGCGATGTACTGCACCCCATGGATCTGAAGTCGAAACCTCGGAAACCAAACGTCGCCAACTTACCTTCTTCGCACGAATAATTTCATTTTTATATAGATTGTGTGCACGTCTATAAGCAGAGTACAAGTCGAGAATAATAAACTCAGCAAAGTTCCTTTTGCGTCCCAATTTAAGAGCTCGACGTGCACGTGTAACGCTGCGTTTCAAAGAATCGAGTCCTGAGTGCCACCAAGCGTTTGGTTTTAATTTTTCTGGAGTAGATCTGCCAATTGACTTTTCTGCACATATATTGATATTGTTAGTGAAATCAGAAGCAGTATCAGATATAGACATAGCATTTGGGTTAAAGCGATTCAGAAATCGAATAAATTCAGCATCAAATTCGACAATGCGCTCACACCTCGTGCGAAAACGCCTTGGAATATGAGACTTTTGAACCGAGTCAGTAGGTGAAGTAGAAATTGTATAGACAATAAGTTCGTGATCGCTACTCGAATAATCTGTATAAACACGCCAGGAGGAAGTCTTTTGAGCTATTTGAGCCGAAGCCAAAGTGACATCGATGTGGCCAAACCCGACCGCACCAGAAAAAGTGGGAGGACTAAAGGGATCATTGATAACGGAAAGCTCGTGCCGAGCTATGAAGTCCTCACAGAGTTCACCTCTTTTTGCTTTCCTAGACCCTGCAGTGGTAGAATGACACCATAGAGGGGACTCAGCATTGAAGTCACCACCAATCAAGATGGAATCTCCACCTAGATGACTCATTACATTATCTAGAAAGCACACATATGGCTCTATCGGGTCGCCAAATTTGAAGTAGGTTGATACTAGGTACATGGATTTACCTGAAAGAGAAATTTCAAGCACGACTGTAGTGCTCGAGGAAAGATGATCTAATAAAATATAAGATATTGAAGAATTAAAAATAATTATTGAAGCTAGAGGGGGTAAATCCATGGAACAGCAAGTGGCAGAAATTATACGGAAGTCTGAATCCGTCACACACATAGAGCCGTCGCCAGTGTATGGTTCCTGAACCAGACAGATATCGATGTTCAGTTGATGGGCGAGTTGTTTAAGCTCCAAGGTGGCAGCACGACGTCGGCCCAGATTGAGCTGTCCAATTCTGAGACCTGTTGATACGGATATACTACTGGCCATAATCAACTGTCAATAGGGCGCGGCTCAACGATGCCTGGAATGCTGGACATTCATCAGAACCAGATTTGTGAGAGGCTGGTTTTTTGAAAAATGAACAGACCGCACAAATTGGTGGACTGTCTTTAGCAGGACATACTGAAAAATCGTGCTCACCAGAAGCACAATGGCCGCAGCGAGGGGGATCTTTGCAGAACTTACTTGTATGGCCATACATCCGGCATCTTGAGCATACACTTATTGGTATGAAGTCTCTGACCTTACACACGCTCCATTCAACAAAGACTCTTCCGCACTCAATGAGTTTGTGTATTATTGTCGGCGGTACTTCAAACACTCTGTCACAGGTAGGCCCAGTGCGAGGTCCCATAAAGTGGCTGAAACTAGCACTCTTAACAAATTCTTCCTGGTTTATGCCCATATCCGGGACGGACAAAAACGCCAGACCCAAGAACTCCTCGTGAGATATGTCACGCGGAACAAAACTGAAGCGTAATCTGGGGTTTCGTTTCGAAGCAAGTCGGACGCTGAGGTCTTTGGAAGATTTTAAAGCCGGTGCACTGAGGAGTTTCAAGGAGTCAGCGGTAGTGGCAGTGTTGACAACAATGCCTTTTCCTCTTATATTTCGTACGCTCGTAACTTGCGCACCGATTTCACTGGGCTTTAACGTTGTTTTGAGCACTCGCCTTGTTTCTACCGAGGAACTTGTGTATATCATCTCTAGTCGGGAAAATGCAAACGGCGGGCTTTGCTGGTAACGCTGGGAAACCGATTCTGGTAATCGGCGGAGGGCCACTTACGGCCGAACGCGAAGCAAACCTATCACATTGTTTTGTGACAACGTTGTCAGCAATAGTTTGCATCACAGGGCGCATCTCGAGTTCGAGCGTCTCGATGTGAGATTGCAATCCCTGTTTCTCTCTGATCAGAGCACTGATGCGTTCGTTGAGAACTGCTTCTCGTCCCAATGATTCCGCCATGCGACTGTCATTTCGTCCAATGATAGCAAGAAGAATATTTATTTTACGACTTACCTCCAATTGATGATCTTTAGGCATATCTGAGGTGGCTAAAGAGTCTTGTAGGGCAGACATAGCTTCATAGGCAGTATAAATGATTGGCTCGAAACCTGGTACTGACAGTACTTCATCGCGAGAAGATGGTGTTGCTGGATTCGATACTGGCACGGACTGTGTCGGAGGACTGCTGCACTGCTTCGAGGTCTCAACGCGAGTCACCACAATGTGGTTGTCAGCGGAGACAGACGAAGCTTCAGGGCTGGACATTCTGATTCTATTAATAGGCGGTGATGGGGTTACTGGTGACAGAGATTCCAGTGTCTTGCGAATTCTCTTCCGAGTACGTTTCGTTTTGACCATTTTAGATCTCAACAGAACTGTTACCCTAGATGATCAATTTAAGATAACGAAAAAGGCACTCCGTAAACAACAAATCGTTATAAAATCGAAATTCAAATGTTAATGTGATTATGTACAAAGAAGAAAATAAAACAACAAATAATGAACAAGTCTGTGTATGCAAACTACCGTTGGAAAGTTTTGAGTGGCAGCTCTCCAAGGAGAACACACTTAGGCCGGTTGGCCCTTTGTGATAACCGTTGGAAAGTTAAAAAACAAAATAATGAATAGGTATATTATACGAATATACAAGAAAAATAAACCTTTAAAAATAAAATAAAATAAAATAAAATAAAATAAAATAAAATAAAATAAAATAAAATAAAATAAAATAAAATAAAATAAAATAAAATAAAATAAAATAAAATAAAATAAAATAAAATAAAATAAAATAAAATAAAATAAAATAAAATAAAATAAAATAAAATAAAATAAAATAAAATAAAATAAAATAAAATAAAATAAAATAAAATAAAATAAAATAAAATAAAATAAAATAAAATAAAATAAAATAAAATAAAATAAAATAAAATAAAATAAAATAAAATGAAATAAAATAAAATAAAATAAAATAAAATAAAATAAAATAAAATAAAATAAAATAAAATAAAATAAAATAAAATAAAATAAAATAATATAAAATAAAATAAAATAAAATAAAATAAAATAAAATAAAATAAAATAAAATAAAATAAAATAAAATAAAATAAAATAAAATAAAATAAAATAAAATAAAATAAATTGTTTGAAGAAGTTCTCTCTGCCTATCCCAAGTAGGGATACGGCGTGATGGTGTGTGTGTGTGTGTGTGTCATCATCATCAATGGCTCTACAGCCCATTGCGGGCCTTGGCCTCCTCCAGCATTCCTCGCCATCTCCCTCTATCCTGATATGCTTCCCTCGAGTTCCTCATAACAGCCTTCACATCGCGCTGCACGCCATCCAGCCACCGGTGCTTGGGTCTTCCAACGTTTCGTCTACCTTGTGGCTTTGTGTGCAGGACCCTTTTTGGCACTCTTTCGTCGCCCATTCTTTCCACGTGTCCTGCCCATCGCAGCCTCCCTGTTTTTATCACCTTCATATTGTTGAGCTCATTATAAATATTGTAGATCTCATCATTGCGTCGTATTCTCTAAGCTCCGAATATCCTTCTGAGTATATTTCTCTCGAACACTAGTAGAGACAATTCATATTTTTTACTTAATACCCCGCTCTCAGAACCATAAGTTAGTACGGGGCGTAGCAACGTTTTGTAGATTGTGACTTTGGATTTTTTCTAGACATCATCCGAGATGCCAGATGTCTTCTCAGACCAAACAAGCATCAGTTTGCAGTATTTAATATATATGTATCCTTCGATTAATTTTAGTGGATGTGTCATTTACGTTAGTCACAATCGATCCCAAGTAAGTAAAGCTTTTAACAGTTTCTATTGTGTGGGCGCCTACGCTGATTGTTGTTGGGTTTTGGTGACTGGCATATATTTGGTCTTACTGGCATTGATGCAAAGTCCTATTTCTTTAGCAGTTCTTTTTAACTCAACAAATGGCTCCATCGTGTGTAAATGTATATTGGATATTCACTAAACATAGGATCACTCGTAGACGAGTGGATTGCCGTAAAATACTATAGAATAGAATATTCACTAAACACAGACGTACGTAAAATGATATTTGTAATAAATTAAATTCGGTTGTGAACAATGATTTATTACAGTAAGACGTATGCCCTTCCATGGTCAAACGTAGTTACGTAGTTGAATTGTCGGATCCTTTTATTTATTTATTTATATATCTAGATGATTGATTATTTTTATGACATATAGGTTAAACGTTCTCCAGGTCAGGATTGAGAATTTTCAATTTCTTCTAATAAATAAAATATCGTTAAAGATTAAATTAAATATAAACAAAACAAACATGGATTGGAAACAAGGGCATAATATACTGCAGAAACACAATCAAGTAAAAATTGTTTGAATTTTTATTCTATCATATCACATATCTGGAAAAATAATTTTAATGTTTTTTTGTGTGATATAATAAAATAACAAGTTTTAACTTTATTGGAACAGTATTTATAAAAAAAAATCTCTAAACATTTTAATTTTCGTACCTACTTATCCATGAAGGTATATATTATAACTAACAAAATAAATAATAAAATAATGAAAATAAATTTTCCACCATCTCAGTAAGGGCTTAGCCTAGTGAGGTGGTTTATACCTACCAAATAAAAATAAACATTATTTATGTATTTTTTCGTATATTTATTATAATGAAGGTATTTTGGTGCCTTTAATAAAATGAGATCTTTCTTCTGTAACGAAAAGCTCAATATGGACCTGAGACAGCGGATGATGAGATGTTATGTGTGGTCTGTGTTGCTATATGGCTGTGAGACTTGGACATTGAAGGTTAACACCATGAACAGGCTGGAAGCTTTTGAGATGTGGTTGCATCGCAAAATGCTCAAAATCCCTTGGACAGATCTGGTTACGAACTCACAAGTCTTAAGTCGAGCCAGAACAACCAGGAAACTCTTGTCCACAGTAAAGGTCCGCAAGATCACATATCTGGGTCACATAATGAGGGGGGAAAAGTATCACTTGCTCCAACTAATACTGAAGGACAAGATAGAAGGTCGCCGAGGGACTGGAAGGAGACAGATGTCCTGTCTGCGCAACATTAGGGAATGGACCGGCTTCAGGACCGTGGAACAGATATTCCGGGCAGCACAGGACAGAGAGGGATTTGCCAAAGTGATAGCCGACGTTGGGGGTTCCTGACATGGCACCGGAAGAAGAAGAAGGTATTTTGGTTTTTAATTATAAAAAAGCGTACCATACAAAACCTAAAATGCACTCAAAGATCTATGGAAAGGCAAATGCTTGGCGTAAGTTTAAGAAACAAAAATAATTGAAGAAATCAGACGCCAGATATAAATTGCCGATATCATGGATCTAGTTGCAAAACGAAAATGGCGATTGGCGGGTCGTGTTGAATTTTTGAAAACAGGGGATGGACTCATGTGCACTCAGGATTCTGAAATGGAAACCATCAGATATGAAAAGAGGTATAGGCCAGCCTCAGAAAAGTTGGGCAGATGATAAAGTTCCCGTCGCTGGAAAGAGATGGGTCCAAAAATCCTCAGAAGTGGGAAAACCATAGATTATATATTATGTTATAATTCTATGGAGGAAATGAAGATGAAAAGAGAGAGATTTTAACACGTTGTTTTTTAAATAAATATTTTATGTTATTAACAATGTTTAGAGGGCTCCCATATTCTCCGAGTCTAGTGCTTCTGGTATTTTTCATTACTGTGGCAAATCCAGTCCTGAAAAATGTTAGAAAACAATACAAAACATGTTGAAGAAATAACGAAAACTGACCGATATACGAACAAACGAAGATTAAAAAGATAATGGCATCATTTTGAAGATAAAATAACATATTTCTTTGTTTCCAAAAATATTTTTGCCATAGATTTGATTTCCTAAACTTACTGCGCTAGCCATTTCAATTCATTGTACTTGGGTTTTCGTTAAAAAATTGATAAAAAAATTAAAATGCGTTTCACATAACTCTAGCACGTACGTTCTTACATATATGTAATTTTGAAAAATATCAAATCGGAACCTTAACGACATCGGTATACTTATATCATTATAAGAATATCCCTAACGTTTTCCGTATCATAGGAGGTACTTAATAAAAAGATCGCAATCTTTATTAAATACACATTAGAATTCTTTATTTAGACGTTTCACCAATGCTGAGACGTATCATTAGAATGTTCTGGAACGGTCCGAATTTTGAATATTCCAAATTTGGTATTCGCGTGCCTCAATGTTGTAATTTTTTGGCCGTAATATGCCAGAGTCATGAATCAAAGCCGATATGACATGTGTAGGTTGCTTTGTTTATAGGTAGGTACCTACCTATGTTAATTTTTACAAATGTACATTTGGCATTTTTTTAAGATTTGTCCCGATGGACACGACTCGTAAGGGTTCTTAAACTAAATGGAATCTTAGTTATAATAATTATGATTGACGCATCATCCATGTACCATAAATAATGAAAATAAAGTGATTCCATAGAAATAAGTGATTTTCACCTATGCTAGGAATGGAATCCACGATGTCGGCCAAAGTCAAAAGACTTTCCAACATACCACGTGTATTCACATGATATTGATTTAAAAAATAACAATAAATCGCATAATCGTCATTTACTGTAAAATATATTTACCTGTATTTGATTGAATCTAAAATTTTATTTAGATAATCAAGAGATATGTAGCGTTTTTTAACGCAATTTTGGTTATATCAAAAAATACAATTTCAGTGTAGGGTATCAAGGAATGATTTATAGAAATCTTTAATACGTCCGTAAATGAAATCGTCCTTGTAACAAGTATATATGCATCCTCATACATTCCCTAAATTGAACATATATGCTTGTGCTATAGATGAATGAAATCGGTCGTGGCAGGATTCGAACTCGCGACAACGATTTTAAATCTATGTTTTATCTTTCCATCGGTAGGAATTCTTAACTGTTGTCAGATGTAAGAAAGAATGAGGCAACTT